>JAPZDV010000001.1:22461520-22484727 GCA_029814665.1 Acanthurus lineatus | reverse complement strand
GGGCTCGTGACCCTTTAAACTCTTTTGAGAGTCTTTTTAACAAGTTTTTGTGTGGGTGTGTGTGTGTGTGTGTGTGTGTGTGTGCACTCACTTGTGATGCAAAGCAACAGCTGTTCTCCAGATGTCCCCCCCCTCCAAAAAAAAAAGAGGAAAAAGAACTAATGAAAGAGAATCCCAACCTCAGAGGTATAAATGAGGCACAGGGAATATTTACTGTAGTTAGTTATATGTTTGTGAGTCACATCAGGTCTAAAAAAGACTGATGCAACTGTTTGTTGCACTGTGTGTGGGTGCTAACAAGTGTGATATGTAGGCTACTGTTGGCATATAGGGAAACTGATATTATGAGTTAATGGATTAGTCAGTCTACAGAAAAAATAATCTGCAACTGTTTTCCCATAATCCTTTATAAAAAAAGATAAATCATTTGAGTAAATTTTTAAGCTGAAATGCCAAACATTCTGCAGTTCCAGCTTCTCAGCCATGAAGATTTGCTGCTTTTTTGTGTTTTGTGTACAAATAAACTGACAGTTTTTTTGTGTGTCAGTCTTTATTCATACAAAAAAAATGTTTTGATGACATCAACTTCAGTTGCAAGTACTTTTGTTGCTCTTTTATAACTATATTCTGCCATTTTATTGATCAAAGACTTTGCTGAGCATTTAGGTGGGCAATTTTATTCAAAACTAAATGCAGATTGACCCACTTTTGGAGCCAGCATCGAATTGTGTCCATTCAGGGAACTGCAGTTTTGGCATCTCTTAGTTGGCTTTGTTTTCTTATTTTTAGCTTAGAAGTTGCTGCTTAGTTTTAATGCTCTTCTTCATTGTCTTTGATGAGGATACATCAGATATTCACACAATCAAAGAAAGTAAAAGTCTGAATCCTGCTCATAGTTCAGTCATAAAATCTCAGTGCAGATTGAGCATCTCTCCTGCCAGGCTGCTAACTGTGATGTCAAACAAAGCTGCAATGGATGACAGTATAGGAGGATGTACCACTGTTTGGTTCACTAACATTCCTTGCTGAAGCACAGAGCAGTGGAGCTGCCAGCAGACTGGAGTTGCTTTGCCCTGCCACCTTCTGTTCAGCATCATACTGCCCTGAGATGGCAGCTATTTAGTACATAGAGTTAGTAGGGGAACAAATTTTTTTGTCCAAAAATTTTAAGATCAGTTGTATTTATGATAAAATCAGCAGATAATCTGAAAAATACAGTTTGCATTGGCAAATTTCAATATCTAACGTTTTGAGCTCCTCAGACACATTTCATTGCCCACTATTGCATATTTAGACATCTCACACCGAAAAAACAAAACTGTCTGCATGAGTATATAACTGAAAGGATTAAAGCATATTGATTTTTTTCCTAATAAAAGGAAAACATCAACAATATCCTTGTTTTTTCACCTCAGTGAATGTATGTGATTGTCTATTGGGTTCATCTAGCTTGTTCTTGATTCAGGATGTTAGCATCGTCACAAGACCCTCCACAATCTGTGGCGCTGTTAAAAATATATTGCTAAGTCATACACACAAGCACAGTAGGAGCAGATGGTTGGTGCTCTTATAGATAGAGGCATTATTGTTATTGAAGCGGCGTGCTGCTGGGTTCTGCCGAGAACTGGTGCTCACTTTTTCTCTGACATCAGTGATATTCTTACTGAAGTAACATTGCCTGCTTAAAGTGGAATATATGAGTTTTCCCCAACTTTATTTAAACTCTTTATATTCACATTTTTCCCTGGTGTCATGCACTGAAATTTAATATTGTTGCAAGGATGCCTCTTCCATGCCTGCTTTTCTATGGATTGTTTTTTTTCTACAGGCTGAGAGACTCTTCATGATGAGTACAGTTCCAGACAGCCAACTCCCTGTGAGAGGGCAGTGGTTAATGAGTCCCTTACCACACAAGAAACTTCCCCCCACCTGCATTTATTAAACGCAGATCCTATGGACCTATTTAGTTAATTGCTTATCAGGGTCTGCTACTTATCCGTGAGACTGGCGGAAGACACCAGACAATTAGTTAGTGGGCTTTAGTCACTCTGTGTTGCCAGACTTAGCTGTGATATATACCATGATCTAATACTTTTAATCCCTCACTAAAGAGCTCCAGAAATAAGTAACAGCAGCATCGTTGTCTGAGGTTCATTTTGCTCTTGGTTTGACTCCTCAGATTTCACTCTTTTCTCTGTGAGAGCTAAATTTTCCAGCCCTTTCTGTGGTTCACTGATGTTTATGGAACAGAAAGGGTCACTGCCTTTGGGTTTCAGGGGTTTTTAGGCTTCCCTGTTTGATTTGTTGATGAAGAAAAAGTTTGCTGATGTAAAAGGAATGCAATGATTGGATTGTGCTTGATGCTACAGTTTAATGGCTCGAGGAAGGGTTGCAGAGACAGTTATGTCCTGGCAGAAGACTCAACCGAGCCAGGTGTCAGACTACTGTTGACTAAATTAAGAAGTGTTTGACTAGATCCACAGTTCGGGCAATAATAAACTTTAATGCACCTGTGAAGGGAATGCACTTTGATGCTATGTGTCAGACACAGGAATTCCCCTGATGTAGTGTGTCAGCTTGAAACTTCATGTTTATGGTCAGAGGAGTCTATAAAACAAGAAAGCACTTAAGAGTAAAACAGCTAGCTTGGCTCTGTCCAAAAGTAACAAAAGTTCACTTAGTAGCACCTCTAAAGCTCACTTAGCAGCACATTGTACCTCATTTGTTTCATACTAGTCTCACATAGTCAGACCAACCTCCACACATTATCTATAGTGCTGTGCCAGCTGGTATAGTATATGTTTCTATGTGTTTAAACCAATTACCATCTTCTCGGGCTGTGTGAAGCCCAGGATGCCCTGACAGTGCTCTTGCAAAACATTGTGTGTGTGTGTGGTGTTGGTGAGGGGGGGCTTGTTTGAGTGGGACATTTGCATGTGGTGATGTAGCCCCAGCATTAAAATGGCTAAACTTAAGCAAAGAAAAAAATGACAGCTGCTAGCTTGTTTGGTTAATATGCCCATGTTAGGGTAACGTCCAATTTTTAGCTTGTATATTGCTAGCTTACAGGTTGATATGTGATGGCAGTGAGAGGGGAGAGATGCCCCCTGAAATAGTTGACCAATGGAAAGCTTATACCAACAGCCTACTTTCTGTGGGTCAGAATAGTTAAAGAGACACAAAAAAAATGCCTGTTTCTTGTAAATAGATTTTTAAGAATTCCTTGGACAGAGCTAGCAAATTGTTTTTGTGCAAAGCCAACTACCTTTATGCTTGATGAATATGTCATACCTGTTTTAAAGAGAAACAAGTTTGCATATTAACGTTCATCAGTACAAAAGTGTTAGGGTGGAAAAGTGGATGGGAATGAGCAATGCTTTCTCCCCTGTGAGCAGCTTCCATTGTTCTTTAAGGTGGCCTACAGCAAAGAACCAGCCTCATTCATTTAAGCAGAGCTGCTCAGTGGCAACAACTGAATGAGCAATGAATCACGTTAACATGGTGAATTTAAATGGATGCTTTTGCTTGGTGGCTATTTAATGTATCAGTTCTACAGTATTATCCAACACACAATCCCTCCCTCTCACACATTCATTAACACACTTTTTGTTAATGAGTTTCCACTTTGACCTGTGTGTATTCCAGCTGTGCTGATGGTGAGAGATGTTGAGAAGTAGCATCAGGCGGCTTTATTAAAGCCTCATTTTTGAGGCTGGAGGAAGGTGTTTCCCAGGCACCATATTGTCTGACCTGTCCACATGCTGGTCCTCCTCTGCAGTGTGTGATTAATGAAACCACAGGACGGACGGAACAATGAAGTCTCCAGTGGCATATTGTGCTTTTAAAGATTGCAATGTTGATATGTCCCCAGAGCTCCACCTCTGGAAGCCCCAGGGTACCAGATGAGGTTTTCCCACTCTTTTTTTCCTCTAAAAGCCTTATTTCCTGTCATTTCAGTGTTCATAAGACTTGACAAGAGTTCATCAAACAAAATAATGTTCAGTTGATTTAGATCTTTTGAGTGCAAAGAAACTCCTGGTGTCAGAGATGCCTTCCCCCTCCAAGGTGTTATTTTTCTAAAAACTGAGCATGTGGAGTTCTGCTCAAAGCAATCCCCCTCAGGCTCAAAGGAGAGAATAACAGGAATGCAAATGTTGTGTGAGATAAGGCTTCTCTCTCCTCAAGCTCGTTTTGTTTAATTTGGGTGCTTATGTTTATTTTTCCTGGAGGCAAAAGGCTTAGCGTTTCTTAATTTTAACAGTATTTTCGGCTCTTTCCAGAGATTCCTTTGCTATTGTGTCGTTGTCTGATCTGGGAGAAAGTTTTCCTCTTATGTTTTGATGTGGTTTAGTGATATGAGGCCCTGGTGCTCAGCATCTCAAAAACTTCTTCTTATTAAAGAGCACTGAGAGGAGGACTGTTGCAGTGAGTAACCAAATGTTTGATTTGAAAGATGACTTTGGAATTGACCTGAATGCTTTGAAGCTTTTACAGTTGCCATGGCAATTGATGTCCAATTCAGAATGGAAGGAGACATTTCATTTGCCGCATTGAAAGAGGCAAAAGACTGAGAAATTGAGTCTCTCTATGGCCTTTAAGTAATCTTATGACCTGAGCACATAAAAACTAATAGGGAAACATTTCTGCTTTGAGTGTAGTGACAATTGTTCAGACAATTGATGACAATTGTTGCTACTTATGCAGTTTTAACAAAGGGATACCTGAATTGTCAGTTTCTTGTCTTTCTAATTATAAGGGAGCCGCGCCAATTGTACTCGACAAAGTACGTTTCCACTGCATATGTTGAAAAAAGGTGAAATGAAGAAAACTGTGATAGTGGGAAGGTAGAAAGCAATGAGCTTAACCAGACTTTTGTAGTCTGGTTCTCATCTCTGTGTGAGGCTAGTTTGCTTGAGGGTGTATTGGCCACCACTACCGTAAGGCCCATTTCAGGCCTGATCAGGTGTTACAGCAATTAGTGCTGGTTTGTGCGGGGGTGGGGGAGTACCAACCCATTTGCAAATGCAAATGAAGTCTTTGTACTCAGTCATTGCAGGGCTGTTCAGCGCTGCTCAGCCTATCAGCTGATTGGCCGGAGGGATGACAATAGATTGCGCTGCTCCAAAAGTTGACTCTGCTTCTCCTTTCTGGAACAGAGTAGCTTTTCTTTCTGGAACCGTCTGTAGACGCATCAACGGGCTAAACAGCATAGAAATTGTGAGATCTTGCACACCTAAGACTGTCATTGGTTCAGTCACATTGTAGTTAATGTGGGCTCCAACTTTTGAAAAGAAAGGATTGTATGTAATTGTAATTAAAACAGAAACTTATTTAGCTGCATCAATTTTTATCATTGTTTTCAAAAGCTGTTCTTATTGAGGCCAACAAAGTTATGGACATGCATTATAAATAAGTGGAGTTAAGTTGGGGGGGGGTCTGAGAACTTTGAATTTACACAGCTGCTACACACAGATATTGTTAAATATTTGGAAATACTGACAAATAACCGGAAATGTTAACAGACAAAAATTTAGCTGTAAACCCTTTTTAATATTCATTAGGGCTGATAAGACACATTTTACAAATTAAAGTTAGATAATAAAATAAAAAAACTGGAAACACCGGGGCATTGAATAGATTAAACAACTAAGGGAAAAACAGCATGTAAACGCTATGATATGACTACAATGAGTGTTACTTTTCATAACCATTTTTCCTTCAATCCTTTTTTTAGTGGACATACATACTGAAAACACAGACTAATAGAACCTACAGGCCACTTTTTGACCTCCACGGTGGAATTTGAACAGCGAGTCAGTGTGGGAATCAATTACCTCCAACTAAGAAACCTAAAACCTCACCCTGCTCCCTGCCAATGTCAGCAAGTCAATGACACTCAAGGGACAGGTTGTCACTGCTAGCTGCCCGAGCTAAAGCTTTGAGAGGGTCTGATGAGTAAGCAGGTAATGAGAAGCCGGATGGACGGTTAGCGGCACCAGCCAATGTTTGCTTTCATCAGAATGCAGCTGTTTGGATTTGACCCTCTAACATTACATTGTTTGGAATTCTTTGCTCTTGGATGCATTTATTAGTGGATTAAGATGCCACAGCCCTGTTTTTCTTTATATAGAGAAAAAGAAACGTAATCCTATCCCACCTGCTTCGTCTGTGAAAACAAGTCGCTTTACCTGTGCAAAGGTGTGCACGGCTGTTGCATTCTCAATTCCAGGAAAGTCTTGTTGAGTTAACTTGTGAGTGTTTGTGCGACTGCAGTGCGTGCAGGGAAAAAGAACTTGCACAACAGTGAGATCCTGCAGTGTGTTACTTCTTCCCCTTAGTGATCCACCTTGAGAGTGTCTCTCACTCGTCCCACATCAGTCTCCAGCCTGTCAGTGGAGCAGCAGCAGCCCATGCCATTAACTCCAGCTGTGGGCATTACTGTGCAGCCTGGACAGGTGTAATAACCCGCACTGTCTACTGTGAAATATTCTAGTTGTCATGCTATGGATTATTCTAGTCCAGAACATTTGGAAGCAGTAAAAAAAAAAACACATGTACTACCAAACTGACTGCAGTGTAGTCAAGGGCTGGGAGTCAGAGTTAGCTACAATTCTGTACAGCCACAATATATTACGATTACGATTATATCGTGATACATTGATTCTACGATACTTAATATATATATTACAAAACAGCCATTTACAATATATTATGATGCATGTGTGTGTAATTGGAGGAACAAGTGGCAAAAAGTAGAAATTGTGTGTGTTTACAGCATTGTGGTGTAAGTTAAAGAGAATTTAACAACTGAGATGGGACAGTATACAAGAGGTTCATCAAGCATGAGCTTAGTGCCTCTTTTTCACACATGCACGCTTACACTTGCACACACACACACTCGCTCTTACACTCACACACACTGCAATTTGTTCATGTCCACATTAGCCATCATTATAAGGTAAAAAAGTCATAAACTGGCAAACGGATTTATTGCCAGAAAAATTGCCTGTCAGTTTTTGCTTCACTGTATATTAGATGGAGTGTATGAGTAGAGTTTGGCCAAGTGCAGATAGAGAAGAAACTGTGCTAGAATGAGATTTAGGAGACAGTCATTCTTCTGTGTGATTAAAATCAAAACCAAATTTTTGAAAGAGTCACACATTCACAATGTTTTAACAAGCCTTGGGAGGTAAAAACATGATGTGACCATTGATATTGTCAGCTGTAGTGACCACACTTTTGCCTGCTGTAGCTAATTAATGTTGCTACTTTGTTGACGTCATCACATAATGAAACTCGCAGCTGTTGTGGTTAATGCTCTCTTTACATTCAGCCATAGAAGATTTGCTGAGAAAGAGACATAACTTTATTATTTTAAGATTTAAAAAGATAGAAAGTCCCTTGAAGCTCCCCAGAAAGGTTTAAGATTGGTTGATCTTTATCCATATAAACAAACTAACTGGTTGGCTAGCATTACAAACAGCTGCTGGATAGTAAAATGAGTCATGGGTGGTGGTTTGTGGTCAGGCAGTCAGCTTGAATAGTTTAAACTACTTGACTGTTCTCTGTAAAAAATGTATCATAATTAGAATTAAAACATAGCTTTTCACTGTTGGTAAAATATATCATTTCTTGATATTGACAGTAAAGAGTTAAGCCCGTAAACTGATTCAGCTGCTGAGCCCAAAAAGGGACATGTACAGAGAGTAATTTGGCTGCAGCTGCTGTCACGCAGATGACTCGGCTATAAAGTTTGCTTACAAAGACATTGTCATCAATGTTGTGGCCATGAAGGGCTGATGTTTCTAAGAAATAAAGGGAAAAAGCAGTTGTTTCCATTTTCTTTTATGAGTCAACCAGCTGCAACACTTTCAAGGTGTGAAAAAGTATCTAAAAGTGATGGAAAGTGATCAGTTTTAAACTCCAAAGACTCCGTGCTTGTCACATCACTCATATCCACTCTGTCAGTTGAGTTTGTTCAATAGTGGCTGTTTATTTGTTCATGCTGTTCTGTAGTTGTTACAACACTGTTTGAAGCTTGTGGGTGGGTTTAAGGGTTATATTAACTCAGTGGGGTGTTTTTGAAAGATGCTTTACCTGAAGTTCAGTCAGTCATGAAATGCAAAGGATCTGAGTAAATGTAGCTGCTATGATCAACAAATAAAAATTCCTTAAGCGCCCTAAATAACACTGCTCTACAAATCTGTTTCTACAGAGTCTCCCCTGATTTAAATTCAAACACCTACTACGAATAAGAACTGTTTAGAACCCCCCTGATCTTGTACATATTTTGTGTGTTTTTTACTCATCCATGTCCACTCTTTGTCTTTTCAGCTGTGAAGATCAGCACACGTCCACGGCTGCTTTTTCCTCAGCAATAAGGTAAGAGGCTGCTAATGGAGACATGAATGCATACAGTGAGAAACTGGCTCTTAAATCTGTTTTGAACTGTAGTGCAATAGGCTGGAAAATGTCCATCTGTTGACTAAATGTCGCAGCATCCAAACCTGCTGAAAGTCTGCAGCACTTACAAATGAAAGAGAAGCAGCTGGAGATGTTTGTGCTTTTTACTCTTTTGACTTGAACTTTGAATCACACATGGATTAATGGATTAATCATAATTAAAACATAAAACTCTTAGTGTTATGGCACATAGGTAAACCTTGTATTGGCACAGAATTGAAGCCAACAAAATGGTCCTACTTGCTATCACCTGTCGTAGTGATGTATGTACACTCCATAGAAATTGTGTTTCTTGAAGTTTTGCTGCCAACATATTGTAATACTGCACTGGTAACATGACCTTGCATCATTGAGCGTCTACATGTTTATCTTGGCTTGGCAGGATAAGAGGTAGTTCCCAGCTTTCCATGGCTCCATATGGAGGCCAACTATGAGAGAGGTGATGTGGGAGCTTTGGTCATGGTAGTTATTGTCCTGCAGGCTCTTTGCTTTTCTCTGCTGCTCTTAATTGCAACAGCAGCTCTGTTTTTTAATATTACTTACAGTTTGATGTTTGTCTGTTTCCTTGTCTTTATGAGTCACTCTCCTCAATTACACAATCTCACCAACACAGTGAAAGAAGCTCAGTTGGACCTACCTCATATGCACTTCACCTGTGTAATTACTAAGTGCAGGGAGCTGTTGAAACTGGAAAAAATATCTGCTTCCTCTCCGTTTGTGTTTACCCAGCATGACTCTGTATGTGTGTGTGCAACAGTGTGAATGTGCCACACATACCTGATTTAAAACGGTCAGCAAGGCACACTGTATTGATTGGGTTTTGCTCATCTCTTTTAGATAATTAATGAAGGTTTGTGGTACCTGTAATATTCCAAGTGTTTGTGTGTCTGTGTGTGTGTGTTCTTGTACTTGCAGCTTAGTGAGGACCAGAACCAATTTTTAACCACAAAATGTATACATTTTTTTCTGCCCTTTAAAGGGCTATTTGACGGTTAAAATTTGGTTTTATGGTCAGGGTTAGAAATAGGTTAGTGTTGTGGCAAGGATTGTTCTTCGGCATTTAGTTTTTATGATTTAGATTAGCGCAAGGGGCTAGAAAATGCATTATGTCAATAAGTGTCTTCACAAAGATAGAAGTACAAGATTGTGTGTGTCTGTTTGCCTGTACATCTGCAGATCTCCATGACAGTAAACACTAATGTACATTTTCAGCTGACTCAATGAGCTGCTTTCAGAGGGCAATTACAGTAACTGGCAGCATCTGGTGCCCAGCCTCTCACTGTAACCACGCTTCACTCCACAAATGAGGCTACAGTCGTTGTGCATTTTTGCTTTCCAAAGATTAATGAGCTCTTATGTTTTTGTTAATCTCGTGCCATGCTTCAGTAAATGGCTAGATATGAACTTAATCGCAAACATTGAGTCTAATGCATTAATACAATAAGACTACAGGTTATTAAGGCTCATTTTGCCTTTGGCTTTGACAGCCTTTAGCTCTGCTTTATATGATCTGAAAGGCAGGGGGCAGAAAAACACATCAGTGTGTCCTATTTTATTACAGAACTTGTAAAGTGTTAGAAACAAACTATTTTCTGTCAGCACTTGCCTTACTCTTACCCCTTCAAATCAATGCAAATAAAGTTTTTAAATACATTTTAAAAAGGTGTCAAGCTCTCAGGTTAGATGGTTAAATACAGTCTGTCCTGTGCACATTTTGCTTTTGCCCTTTGTTGAGACTTTATGCAACCAGTTTTCTAATCTGAGCTGTTTGCTCACTGGTGATTGGTCAAGAATGGGCTGAGCTTATGAACACTGGAAGTCATTCATGACTCAATATTTTCAATATGGGATTGTTATATTGCTTACTAACCTGTATTCGTGGCTGGTCCTAACTCTAAGGCTAGCAAGCTCGTAACCTAGTGCCTCTCTGCATGTTCAGATGCGAAAATGTGACCTGATTTTCCCTGGGTGAACTGTATTCTTCCTTATTTAGTTGTGTGTGTGTGTGTGTGTGTGTGTGGATGTGGATGGAATATCCTTCATTGTGAGGTCCTCCAGTTTTCCCTGGTCTTTTTCAACTCAAATATGAAAATCCTTCTTCTTGCCTCTTAGATGACCTTACCTGCTGCTTAATCGAGTTGGAGCCAAAACATAACATTCTCCCATCTGGTGTCATGTCAGGACCCTTTTCTCTAAACCTGACAACCACTATTTCTACCAAAGGCAGTTATCTCAACAAGAACAGTTTCTATTGTCTAGTTACGCCTCAATCTTTTTAAAAGCATTTTTATGCAAAATACATTGTCACCTCTCCTGTGCGCTTTTTCCATTTTTTCACGCTCTCAGTCATTCAGGATCATTTTGAAATACTCTCAAAACACCAGCTACCTTTTTTCTTTTGTGTTCTGTTGCCTTTGCTCATCATTGAAAAAATCCATCATGCTTTTAGGAGCACATTTTTTAACTCTGTGCTTTACCTTTTATTCAGATTTTTGTATCAAAAGATGGGCAATGGAAGCGGTCTGACTGAACAGCATATCAGCTTTCTATGATTTACCCATTTTGGATGAAATTCAATTCCAGTCCAGTCTATGATGCATCACCTCATTTTTTTTTGACATTTATAAATGATGAAGAGTTGTGTTATTGATCAAGCAGCTGCAGACCTCATATTGTATCTTATTAGCAGTAATCTGTTTTTTTTTGTTGCAGGTGGAATTTTTGTGAGGGTTTGTGTTTATTTCCTCAACCCAGAGGAGCAAAGCCTTTGACTGTAATACGGACATCTTTCTGCAGTTAAATTATATAGTACAATTACTATGTATGTAGTTTTAACACCCTAACATTCTCACACAGCATAGCCTTCAGTTGTTGTTTTTTATCGGATTTTTTTTTCTTTCTGAGTTGAACTGTTAGCCACTTTCCTGCCAACTTGATCAATTAATTGTATAGACATTTTAAGTGCAGCTTAACTGCTTAGCCCTGTGAGTTTTTTTCTTATCTGAGATAGAAAAGTCAGTATTGAGGATGGCTTAAGAGGTCCATTTTCAGGCTGACCAACCCCATGTTTAGACGTTCCTTACATAGTGTATCCTCTGGATCTTGGCCAGTGGCCTCGCTCAGGAGCGACTCTGCAGTAACTGTCTCCTGACTGTGACTGCACCCAGTTTAAAAACAAAAAGGGGCTGCAAAAGGATAAAGGTCAGTGTAACAGATCATTGCACATTCTCATTATGTATATTTTACGGTCTTAACTTTGAGACCAAATATAAAACCAGTTGTAAATATTCTCAGCTTCGGTGTGTGATGCTTGAACCCTCCATTGTTAAGGAATAGATATCAACATGTAGAAAAATATCTTGCAGTCGTGTGTGACACAACGTTTATTCACTATGGTGACTGTAAAGGCAGCATTTACATCTGATTATGACCAGATGTGGTGGAACTGTTGAGTCAACACTTAAAACTGCAGTTACTAACACTGCATTAATCAGACCCAGAGATGACACGGGTCTGTTACTCAGCTGTCCATGCTGACTGTTTATGGACTAATAGGAAGTGGTTAGTTTTTGTTAATGCCTTAATGTACTTAGTAAACAAGGGGTTGTTGTTACTAAGCAGAACAGAGCAGACAGGTATGTAGAAATGAAAATAAAGGGAAGGAGTTAAATTATATCTAGGAGTCAGCCTATAATTTCCAGGCTTAGGTGGTGAAGAGTCATTTAACACCTTTTTCAGAGATATAACAAAAGTGCAGCACCTTTGTTTTACATCCATTGCAACCACCATCAGCCAGAGCTCATGGGAGCCTCTTTTGTTGTTGAGAACAGAGCTTTAAATACATCTAACTAATCATAAAAACTGTTGTTTGGTTCAGTTTCACCTGGTAGATCAGTTTTTTTTTTAGTGAAGTTGGTGTCCCATCTGTATGAAGAAGTGAGCCTCAGGCCTGCGATGTGACTCATCATTCTGTTTGTCGAGTTGCTGCTCATCAACTTCATGAGAAATGATCTCAGTGACTCTATAAGTCTGAAAGATGACTAGCTCTTGACCACATCTTACACCGACTGCTCCATGCTATGGCCACATTCCTTACACTGAGAGACATTTTACTGGTAAGCAGTGATTGTGCCTCCCAGTTGGGAAGACTGAGGCCGTCAGCACAGCAGCTGACTGGCACTGCTGCACTGCATCACCTGTTATTCCAGGCAGAGTGCTCGTTCCATAAGAAGGTTTCTGTAATCCCAAATGCATCGCTGCCAAATAGAACAAGCCTCAGTGCCCACAAACCCACTGGTCTCTTTTACAATCTGATATATTGCAGCCCTGCATCAACTATTAGATATTGTTCCTAAACTTCACTTTCAGCCTCCGATACAGGATTTGGAACTTTCTGTTATTGACTCTTATTTATATATTGATACAGATCAAATCATTCATTAATCATTTTCTTTGTATATATTTATTGTCATTATATCTGTAGCAACTGGTGTCACTACTGAAACTGCACTAAAATCATCCCTGTCTGATACTCAGCCAAATAGCTTTATATCAAATGTTACATAACAGTATTCAAATCAGAGAGTTCTTAATACTACAGAGGGCAGTGACTTATTAATAAGAAAGCAACTCAGACTAAATCTAAATTCACAGCCAGAATTACCCCTGGTCTCGAGCTGCACCAGAAAGTCCCATAAGAAAGACAGTCTACTCAGTAACTGCTGAAAGCGCAGAGATTATGTGGACCTTTAGAACATGGCAGGTGTTATTGATTCTCCATCTCTTTATGATTTGTCAATGCAACTTCAGAGCTCAGCAGTGTTTATGTGACTTGGGAACAGATGACTTCAAACACTGACCAGAGATAACCCTGCAACCAGAGAGACCAGGAAAGATATTTCTGCTGTTTGCTTTAAAATTAAACTTTTTTTTTTTTAAATTTCATCTCTGCCTTGACCCCCACCTGTCCAAAAGTTGAGTCAGCTTTAACTCTCCTCCACTGGGCTCCTGCCTTTTATTTGGAGCCCCCAGTGGTCCGCACTGCTGCAACCTTAACAGACCACCCACATTAAGATGAATGGGAGAACGTTTTTGCCACAATGCCTGTTTTGGTCTAAATGAGGACTTATGCCAGCCTCAGGCAGAAGTGACGGTAGTTTGTTTCAGGCCTTTTATGAAAGATGACCCGTCTCGGCTCTTTAGGAGTCATTTTGTCATGGTGGTCTCAATGCTCACTGCTTGTGTGTTTGAAGTAGGCATGCCGTTGTGACAGGAAATGGTTTTGTGTGGATAATTAACCTCTGGAAAGTGATTGCAGTTTGCACTTGGAAAGTCTGTGTCACCCAGTAGATTCCTGTGTATATTTTTGGTGCCACACGCAGAGTTCCTTATTGTGATGTGATTGTGGTGCCTTTTGCATCGTGGGGGGGCGTTGTTTTGATCCTCAGTTTGGAACAAGGTAAATGGATTAAGGCAATGTTGTTGTTGGTGGGGAAAATCCCTCCATTAAAATTCACGTGTGTCATCCTTGGAGTTTCGTTTTTCTGCCTCGCTGCTCATGCTCACTCGGCAGTCAGTCTGCTTGATTAATGCCGCTCAGTTTCATCTACCTGTGAAAGTATTTAGGTTGCTCTCTAATGTCATTTAAAAACATGATGTAGTTATTCATTCACTCAAAGCTTGTTGCCACCATGAGAAACCTTTTTTTGCACTGATAATGTGTGGCCTCACAAGTTTCACCTTGATAAATGTGCAATCAGAGCTGGTTCACTTTGCTTTCAAACTTATTTGTTTGATTCTGAATATATACACACAACATATCAGTTAGTAGTATGGCTTTAATCCACACACACTTACCAACAAAAGTAAGTGTTTTTTCCCTGTATTTTCATGCTTATAAAAGAGATCAGATATTAGTCAGGCCACAACCAGTCTCTGTAACCATAGCAACCTGTATTCGAACAGATCCTCAAGTGCCAATAGAGAAGTCGAAGTGATGTTAAAGGCTGAATCTATAGTATAAATGGAAAGCTTTGACCCTGTTTTAAAGGAAAACTGAGATGTGGGAGTGTGTGTGATGGTTGTAATACAAACTCTGAGAGGTGGCTCTTAAATGCAGAGTCTCACGCTGTTTTCTCCCCCCTTGTTTTTTTAAGTACCCATCAGAGCTGATATTTGGTATGTGCCAAATGATGGAGGGGTGACTGCGGTTTGGCTTCAGGTTTCAAATTGATTCTGCCTGAGAGGCTGAGCTGATCCTGGCCCCATCGCTCTCATGGTTCACTTTCAACTTGAAACAGGAATGGCAAAATGCTCAGCTTAAAAGAGCACTTTTTCTAGTAACTTTTGTTCCCTTTTATGATCATGTAAAATAACGGCAACGTTTCCTGTGACTTGGTACCATTTCATGTTGAATGAGGCATCATCAACGAGCTCTGCATTGGATTTGTGGGAGTGTTTGGCAACTCTCCACTTCTCCTCTGCATGAAACTCGACACCTGCGTTGGCGCTGCTGCTGACAGAGATGCATCACCTGCCTGCCTGCACCTTTTGACGAGCTCTGTCATCTCACTCACATATACATCAAACACACGCTAGCATGCGCACAAATGTGCACATGCACAAACACACAGGAAGAGAACAGACGTGTAGTTTCTGTCACTCAGGAGGTACGCAGTCTGTCACCTGACCCCACCACCAACCAGGTGGATAATTAATGCTAACAGGGATTATTTCTCACATGGAGCTTCTCTTTAAGTAGAGGCATGAAGGAGTGTGTATCCTCTTGTCTTTGTGTCCGTCCTTGTGATCACATCACAAGTGGTCACCTGTATGTACACACATTGACTTCTGGCAGTATTGTTACTGCTTACCATGTATATTTTTCTAATTTGACACGGTAACCTACAATTAAATGTTGTCCTCTTTCATGAATGTATCTTTAATGGCAAGATCAATCAAAACAGTGTGTTCAGACAGCTGTTAAATGTTGGCAGATGAGATGCACTTAGACATTGAGCTGTCTCACATAGCCAGACCTGTCTCACCACAGTGTTGTGCAACATAAGCTCATAGGCCAACATGGAAAGAAACCATGTCATGAATTGCTTAAATGCCAGATTAACAAGAAGGCATGAATGAGTAAGAATTTCCTGTATCTGTTTCCTAAAACTTCAGTATCTCCCTTCACTTACGAACTCTAAAAAAATGCATGATTTTAAAGGGAGTGGGGGGATGTTGTCGGAATCAGTTGGAACAGAAAGTGCATTCACAAAGATTAGACAGTATGTTTTGTGTATACTTATAAAAACATCTGTTGAGTAGGCGGTCCCTCAGTGTGGTCCAGGACCGACTCATGGACACTCTGGAAAAAGAATGCGGCCATATGCTCCCAGACCATTTCTGAATGTGGTCTGAGCAACTGGACCTCAAGATGCATTGAGGACTCCCTGGGTGCATTCACACCTGTACTCAGAGCATTTTAATACCAGATGTGCACAGTCTTCTAATAATCAAACACTGGCAGGAATAGTCAAATTACTCCTTAACGCTCACCATGTTTTTACCGACACCCAGAAACTCTACTGGAGCTTGTTTTACTACCCACAGAGAGTCTCTGCTTGACTCAGATGCAAACGGCAGAGTGATATCCGTTCCCTTCATCACCCTGCATCCCTGTGTCCTGTTTGAACCTCCCGGCACAGCCTGCTGGACCATGATGACCTCACTATGAACTGCTTGCGTCTTTGTGACTGTTTGCTTTAGATCAGTTTCCTTTCTGCCTAATGAGTAGGCAAAGACAGAGTTTTAAATGTCTTGTTTACACTTTGTTTTCATGGAAATGACGACAGCTGTGCTTAAAAAAAAAGAAAAAGAAAAAAAAAAGAAAATGGTTTATGCGCAGCTGAGTTTATTTAAAAGAAAAGGTCGTCCTGCTCCGGAAAACTGTCTGAAACTGATTCATTATGGAATAACCTTATGTATATATTGGAGCGTGTCTGTGCACTTGAGAAGACACTGATTAAATATATTAAAACACCTAAAGGGCAAGAGAGATAAATAGCAGCAAAACAGGTCTGCAAACTGTCAACTTTGCTCTAATAAGAACTCTTCTTGACATTTAAAGGTTTTTTTTGGCTTTTGTGAAACAAAGAACAAAGACGTAGATTAAACCATGCATTCGCCTGCTCTGCTCGCATGAGTAGTTTCTTCCTCTGCCAACAGCAGTAACTTAAATTTACTTCCGAAGCCTCACAGCCCATTATTAGCAAACTTTGGCTACGTTATTTTTGAGGCTATGAGTTGAGTTCGAAGAGCATTTGCACCCCGAGAGGAAAGATGTTAGTACATCAGAGTTTGGCTTAAAGATGGCTAGCTAGCTGTTTATTTGATTTGATGTTTTGACCAACTCCAGCTAAACTCCTGGTAGTCTTCATCCTAAAAGCCTCCTCTTCTCCAAAATAAAAATGTCTGAAAAGTATTTTTGTTTTCTATAATTAGCTTCAAACCACTTACATAGTTTTGTAAAGATGGATAACTTTTCAGTTACATGAAAGGCTTGGTTGACAGAACAATGCTATTTTTTTATGTCCATGTTTTCTACATGAATTCTTAACTAGTGAGGATGCGGATGTTCACCTGGTTTGTGCAGCTTTAACCTCAGTATTTTACCAGTTTCAGCATTAGCTTAAGCTAGCCAGAAAAAGACGATAAATTAATAAAATAAACTTTATCCAACCCACACAGGGAGTGAAAGCATGAAACAAATGCCTGATATAGATCAGGGAGCTGTCAGAGTCTGATGACTGAGTGCCAATTCAGAAAGCCAGCTAATAATTGAGGCCTGCTTAGGAAAAATGCATACGTAAAACGAAATAGTTTCAAACCACTCATTTATTTATTTATTAAACATTAATATGCCAGTAAGCTCCTCCAGCAGCGGAGGAGAATCGAGATACATGGAGACTGACTGCTGGGCGGTGACACCTCAGTAGGCTTTGTAATTGGTCTCATAATGGCTTTTAAAATTTAGTTCCTTGAGCACTGAATTCAGATGTTTGAAGATAAAGCAGAATAAGTTGTTCCTACAGTTCAACAAAGTAGGAGTTGATCCATTTCTCCTGAAAATCATACATTTGTTTTATTTTTTTTTCCAGGCAGCGTCTCCATCTTCCCTTCCACATTATACTGCCAAGTTGTCCACAGAAATTGCTCTACTTGTAATTGCTATATTGCTTCATAACTCAACTTACACCCGCTCAAGAGGGTAATGATGAAGCCTATCGAACGGGTGCATTTCACAGCCTGATTACTATTCAGTAGCAGTGCATATATGGTAGAATAGATGGATCATAATGTGCAACATGTTCCAGGAGCAAATTAGTGCACCACCATAAGCTTGTTATTCAGGAATAAAATTAATAAAGCTTGTGTCACAGAAGGCTCCAGGGTGAAAGATTCAATTTTTGCATTTATTTAAAAGTTTTTGATCGCAGACATGTCTATTTTAATCTTTAATTAGGCGTGTGTTTATCACGTGTGAACATCTGGTATAACTCATTGAGTTGTGATTTCTTGCCTGATTCATTTTGAAAATGGCACAATTGAGTTTCCAGCAGCCCTCCTCCTCCTCCCTGCATCTCCTGAGGCCATGTGTGGTGTCAGAGTGAAAGCCACTGTCATATGATAAGGTTGTTTTGTGCTGCACATGTGCTATTTTCCATCGCAGGGCTAAAAAGGGATGGCTTTAGGTCAGGAACAGCATGCTTTTGAAATACAAATTAGAAAAATGTGTTTATCTGAAAATACTTGTTTAATATCTCTGGAGGCAACAAGTTGATATGCTGTGAAAAATGCAATTAATATTCAGTTTTTGTAGTGGGTGAGTGTCACTGTTTGTTACTTTTAATGTATTTTATTGGTTTTTCAATGTATTTTTAAATGTATTGTCATTTTTTATTAAAAAATAAGAAAAATGTTTTCAGGGAAATATTATCCATTGTTTATTTTCATCTCAGCTGGTTGGAAGGTCAGTGTGTGTTTGATCAGAGCTACTTAGTGCGAGATACAATTGTACTGAAATAAACTCTCCAATCACAAAGGTATGAATTAATGCTTAAACAGGTGATGTCATAGTGAAACCAGTAACTATAAAATATGAAAGCTGCAGGCAGTGTTTAACGGACCCTCGCACTCTGGTGCCTCTCGGAGATGGCAGCTGTCACCACAGACAACGCAGGGAACTTGTATGTTATGTTCTTGTACAAAGAGAGTTGCCTGCGTACAAGCATCTTATGTAAATCATAACATGATTGTTGTACAGGGTTTATATGTGGTAGCCACCAGGGGGCGCAATGGTTGTGACTTCCATTTTGCATATCACTTTCCTAAAAATGTAGTTCTTTTTCAATATGCAAAATTTGGGACGTATCAGATGAGCAACGGGGAAGTTACAGACCAAGTCCTTTCTTTTGGCAAAATGTGACACTCACCACGATTGTGCCATTTGATTTATTAGGACAGGAGCAGTAATTTATCATTATTGCTGTGTTTTGGCTTATCTCCTTAAATTTAAGGTGGATTTGATCAACCTGCTATAAGGTGAGACATAATCCACATATGTACTGATTTTGGTGCATGTCAGTGAAATGTGCCATTGGGGCTGCTGTTCAAGGGGTGTGGCCATGCCCATTGGCAAAACCCGCAAAATTCAAAAACTTTCATGGTGAGTTTCAAGCAAATGTGGGGATGAAGTTTTATTTTGAAAAGCAAATGAGACAAACAATTCAGCTTTGGTTTGATCTCTCTATGACATTCCTATGAGCATTGGTTGCTGTCTTAGTGTGTCTAAGTGGCACTAGAGAGCTCACTTTGGCACTCTTGGGGTTAGCTTTTACATTTTATCAATTTTTTTGCCAGACCTGATGTCTGTGCTAAATGTGGTTCATGTTTAGGTGGTCAAATTTAGGTTCAAAGAGACATAATAATAATAATAGTTATAAGAAGAAGAAGAAACAGTACAAATGCAATAGGGTCCTTGCCTCACAGGCTCGGCCCCCATTAAATGTGTTTGTTTAGTGCTTTTACTTTTTCATTAAGTAGAACAAAAGAGCAAAGCAGGTATGAAGCTGACAAAAAATGAAATTTCATTATAGTCAGACTTTTAACAGAAATGATGTCGGGTAAAAATCATTCTGTAAAAACGGACCAATTACAGACTGTGTAACACTAAATGTAGCCAAAATTTACAGTCAGTGTACCCAGTGATATTCTGACACCTCAGTTACTGTGTTACCTTATGCTTGCAGGCAAGTTCATCAGAAAATAAACCCTTATAAAGGTTAAATATCATGCAATAAAAATTATGGACAAAAGGACACTAAGATCACACCACATCACATCCTGCAAAGCTTGAACATGCTTAGTTTTTGACACCCACACTGCTTTTGCAAATGCCAGTCTTATCTGCAAATGTTTACGTCACCAAGCTCTTCAGACTCTCTGTGACATGGTGCATATACAAGCACAGGGCCTCTGTATATATGACCATATGTGTGTATATAGTAGTAGAGTATGACAGAAAATGTTCTGCTGGTCTTATTAGGCCAAAGAAAATGTAGCACTTTGTTTAACTTTGTCACCTATGAACAAGTTTTATTTCTGTTATTTTAAAGGCTTTTTGAGAGACAGAAACTTAGAAAAGAATTAGCAATTTCTATAAATGTTGTGAAACATTGCAGTAAATAAGTGTCATGCAAATCTTTACCTATACTGCATATGTACAGAGAAAGATCAAACAAATAGAATGAAATGAAATCAAAGAAGACAAATTGCTATTTGTTTGGCCCAGTTAGGCTCTGGCGTCAAAACTAGGCTACCGCCATGCTCTGGTCGAATATTTAATATGTTCTCTGGTCCAGAACTTCTCTCGGATTGGCCTGTTTTACTTGTTGGCTGTTCTATTATTGGATTAGAGGCCATGTTACTGTAATAGGACCTGGACATTCCCAGCAGGCACTGCTGTGCCTCATTGATCTATTGAACAATAGCTACATGTCCTAGTGCTCTGTCTCATTTTCCTTTTATCTCATGAGCCTTTGTCTGACTCTGAGGTCGTTCGTTTTCTCCGAATGAAATCGAACCTGAAACTGTGGCGAACTGTAACCTGCTTTGCTCTCACTCCTGAGTGTTCCCCATGAGCCGCCTCAGTCCCCCTCTGGTGTGGCGTCTACGTTTTCTGTATCTATGTCATAGCCCGTGAGTTACTGACACACACACACACACACACACCGATGCAGCACTAACTAGACCACTGCAGCTCTCATTGTTTGACATCTGTCAGCATTTGTACTACTGAATGTACGTTTCCCAGCCTCAGCTCTCAGTAAATGCCCTGCCACACCATCATTTAAATGGCAGAATTTAATTTGTCGTCTCTTTTGTCTGACCTCCTGCAACATTACACATCCAGGGTGCCTTTACTTTTACTCCAAACCACTCTGTTGTTGAGGAGTCGTACAAGCATGATATCAACTTTCCTAGTGGCCTCACCACCACACTGTCCTTGGCAGCAGGCAGATGTACATCTTCAGTGTGTGCTTTTTGTGCAGGGTTAATATGATACAAGGCTAAAAGCACCTTCAGGGCTCAGCTGCTTGAATGCAGTGGACTCCTTCTATGATCTCAAGCTGTGTTTTCTCTTTATGGGAAGAAAAAAAAACACAGTGCTGGCTTTGCACGCACTGAACTACAGCAGAAATGTGTTTTTGTCCTTTCAGAATCATAAAGTAATTTTGACATGAAAGTAGTTGAGAGTGCTCAGTGTGTCCTGAACTAATTTTACCATGTTTACAGCTAAGATTTAACTATGAAAATATGTTTTACCTAAGTCTGACTTGCTGGGTTTTTCACAAGTTTCCAGCTGCATCTCATCAACGTGGAGTTTGCTCAGTTGCCATCATGTGAGCAAAGAATCAAACAGAATGTGAATTTATACACACATTATGGGAGCCAGCAGCTACTTCACCACTTAAAAATCTCCAGTCTGCTATGATTTAATTGGCCCTGAATGAGCTTTTGCTGCTGTTGGTGTAGTTTTTTAGTTTTTCTGTCGAGTGTTTGTTGTTATATGAGTCTGCAGTAGATCAGAGGAGTGTAGGTGAAACTGGTGCAGTCGGGTTTAATGTCAGGAGGGGGAGGGATGCTTATGTATTACAGTGTGGGAGTGAACGGTGTATTAATGATTATGGATTTGTGTGCTTCCTGTCTGTGTGTGTTTATTTTTCCATGCATCGGTCGTTTAGAGGATTCTGTGTGTGCTGCCATTGTGTCCTTTTTTCTCAGCTCAAAGAATTTACTTTTGTTTAATTTTAGTGTAAGAAATGAATGCAATTTTTACGTCCAGTGACTGCAAAAGCTTCTTGATGTTATCAAAGTATCGCTGTTCTTCACAGGCGTTTGGCAGAAGTTTGCATAGATGGTGAGGCACAAAGCTGAAAGGCAGGCGAGCAAAGAACACAGATAAATCCACAGAATGACGGCACCAGGGTGCAGCGGGTGGATGAGTCGTACAGTCAGATACAGCAGGCAGGTAAATAAAGCATGTAGGCAAACAGATGGGCCTGCTTCCAGGTGGATTAACCAGCATGGAGAGAGAAGACAGAGTGGTTGTAGAAGGTGAGACTACACTGCTGTAGTCATCATGCAGCCTTTTTTATCTCAAGTGAAAAAAAAATGTATTGTGAAAGTGGACAGCAAAAATTTTCTGTGCTTCTTGATCTGTAATTTAGTATCTGGTTATTAGTTATAACTGACACGAGGAGAATATTAAGCTCATAAAAAAAACATATCCATGGTGGAATATGGATTGAATTTTTATGTACAGAATCGAGTAATTTAATTTTTTCTGAATAAATTTAGGCTCTGATTAAGATCTGAACATGACCATTAAATATAATTGCCAGTAGCATTGCAAAAAAATGGAACCACTGTGGTCCAGATTATTTCATATTAGCTGTTAGAAAGTTTACAATGACATTTTGCATGAACATTTAATGTTCCCATGTAAAACAATTTAATTACTTTAATGATTAAACTGACATAGTATTAGCTGTTCTTTGTGTTCAGGCTAATGAGCAAATGTTAGCCCTCTAACAGAGTAAACTACAATTGATAACATGGTATGCTTGCAAATAATTAGCATGTAATCCATTTCAGTGTGTTAGCATTTAGCCTAAAGCACCACAGTGCTTAAATAAAGCGTGGATAAGCTGCTATCACGACTGTAGACTGTTGTACTTGTAAACAAATTTGTTGTTTGAATTTTTTTGCCGAAATAAATGTAATAGCATGCATCACTGAATTGCAGGCTGCATTTGGTCTTTATTAATAGAGGATTTTTTTTTAATTGATTTTAAAGAATATGTATAGATATATTTTCATAGATCATTTTCATTCTGTTGATACTGATGCTAGAAATTGTATTGACACATCTGTAGAGCAGATTAGAGATAGGCCGATATGGTTTTTTTCAGGGCTGATACCGATTATTTGTAGTCAAGGAGGCCGATAACCTATTTTTGGAGCCAATATTTATTTGCAGTAAAAGGGGAAATATTGGCATCAAAATTTTGAATAATACAAACTCCAACACTTAATTTGGTTTAAAATCCTTTAAGCATATGTTTATTAAACAGCTTTTCAGATTTGCAACATGTTAAAGGTTTTTTTTTTATCTTAGACAATAG
>JAPZDV010000001.1:22429302-22461420 GCA_029814665.1 Acanthurus lineatus | reverse complement strand
CCTTTAAGCATATGTTTATTAAACAGCTTTTCAGATTTGCAACATGTTAAAGGTTTTTTTTTTATCTTAGACAATAGACATCTTTGTTTTAAAATTCTAACAAAAAGTGCAGGGAGCTCCCAGGCTCAGCAGCATGTCTTATAAAGCTAAATGAAAACTTAAACAAATAAGTAGCTCCCTAAAGTTCTGCTGATTGGCTGTTACCCGTGCCCTGGCTCTGGGTGTTACCAATCAGATGGTGCTCTGGGTGGGACAATGCTGGAGACAGAGTAGTGACTGCAGACAGAGAGGAGCGGCTGCATCAGAGCCAAAACAACCCAGTTTTAAATTGATCTCTTATCGGCGGTCAGATTTTAAAAAAAGGCCGATGTGGATAAGCGTCAGAATGCCGAATACAGCACGATAATTGGTCCGGCCAATAATCAGTCTATCCCTGAGCAGATTCTGATGATATTGCTTGAAAAATTGTCTTAATGCGTAGATGGAGTTATTGCTGTAATTATCTGATGATTTCTGCAGTTTTTTACACAAAATATTAGAACTACATGTTTTTAAATGGGGAGAGCTGTGTTTTTAAATTGCATTAAATCCATACATGATTGCTTAGGTGGGTTTGTTACTGCTGCGTGTAAACTGGAGCCTTTTTCTCACACTGGATTTAGTAGCAGCCTAATGAATTGGTTGTACTCAAGTGTTTTGGGGGCTTTACAATCACACTTGATAGCAGCAAATCCTCTCTCATCGCAGGGATGCGAAAATGTATAATGGGATGCTTTGGTGGTAATCCAGCACTGATGGAGACTGTGCTTTGTCTTGATGCAGGATGAAGGAGAGATTTACCTTCATATTTAAAACTTAGCTTTTCTGGAATGTCATGCTCAAAATCAAGGTCATAATTTTCTTTATTTTGCTTTATTTCCGTCTAATTAGGTGAAAAGTTTGGTGTTATATTACTTTAAGAAAATGCATTTATCCATTCTTATGCAGATGTTGCGTTGTGTGTGCAGTGAACGACATAATTCACAGATGCTTCATGTCAGGGCTCAGCATTGTTTGTTGAGGGATAAACAAACTATGACTGTGTGACATAACCATTTTTTTCACATAACTGAGACTAAAAGGGGTTTTGTTTGGGCTGATTTTTGCAACCCTTAAACAGTGAATTTGACTTTGATCCTCAAATAACCAGTTTTAAGCCTTTTAAGCCAGTTGGGCTGACAGAAATGGCAAAATTGAACAAACGTTTATCAGCCACATGTTTGAAACTGATATGGTTCAGTTATATAATGGAGAAGAAGAACTTTCAGGGCCCTCAGGATCAGCTCATGGTCAGATTGGTTACCTGATCAAAAAGTTTCACATTCTTTGAGTAAATACTGCAATATTGATGTGGTCTTATGATGTGGTCCTAAGTCTTATGCATTTACCCCACAAACATTGATTACCTAAGAATTTTTGGTATAGACTGGTAACATGAAACGTTTCCACCTTAAAATAGCTAAAAATGACTATTCCATTGGAATTTTTTGTTGAGTTTGTACTTCAATTATCCCAAATGTTTCCAACAATGTTCAAACTTAGAGAAATCTGTGATATTATTCATGGTAACGACATGTTTCATGCTGTTGTCTGTTTCTATCATCTGGGGTAACACCAATCAGAGAGAAAGGAAGAAGGTTGGCAAACGTGACTTACCTTGACATAAATTAAACTTGAAAAATTACCTTGTTTGTGAACATTTATGCTGAATCAGTCAGTTAAATTTCCATTGGCAATATTGTATGTTAAACAATAAAATAAACAGATCCCATGATCCCACAGTCCTTCACAACGTTAACTAACTATGTCTTTTAGCAGAAATTAGACGTAAATGTTAAACTTGATTTTACATGTTTAATTTTTGTATCACAATAATTTTACGTTTCTATAGTTTTATATAAAATTTTTCATATCAGACAAATCAGCTATCAAACAAACAAACAAACCTAAGGATTGAAAAACAAACCAGTGTCTGTAAAGGACACGGCTAATGGCTGGGAAATGTTATCATACATCGATTCTTTTTTACTCTTCTGCCATTGTAAATAACCTGTTTCAAAAGATTGTGAATAAGTGACAAAGAAGTGATTGAAAAAAAATATGAGAGCAGGGACAAAGGACTTGCTCATGTCGGTCTTACACACACTCGTATGTGCACAGACATGCTGCAGTTTAATCTTTACCACCTGATGATCTCTCATTCTTTCAGCGTGCATCAAATCAATATTTATTTAGTCAGACGCTTACATGGATGCGTCTGAATGACATGGTTGGAAAAAAACAAGTCAAATATTCATTAAACTTGAGCACTGTGAACCCGCTGGTTTCACATTACAAATGCAATTACATTGAAATGAAAAGCCGCCTCAGGGTTCGCTGGTTTGCACCAGTCAGTCCCGTTAAAGACGCCGAAGCAGGATGTGGCATAATGTTACGAAAAGCAAAACTGATTTCTGTGTATGTAGCTACACAGCCGTTAATAGCTTTCCTTTTATTTCATACTTTGCAGTCCTGCTGAGCCTGCTGGTGGTTCCACTGATAACATTTCATCATATTAGTTTATCAGGCTGCTTCCCCATCGCTTGCTCTTATCTCTTTACTTCTTCCTGCTGTTTGTCTGACCATTCTTTAGGCTTGTAGAGGCTGATGCTGCGGAGATAATAGTCTAAAAGAGGAATATTACATTATTTCTGTGGTTTTGCAGTTTGTTTGTGGAGGTGAAGAAATAGTACCCTAAGGTAAAAACCAGACCACCGAGGTTCCAGCCTGTGATCTAATCAGTACAGAAAAGGCGAGGGGGGAAAATAGATAACCATGACTATGAACCAGATGGTGATACTTTGTGGATTCATAAAAGGAAAAAGGATCAGTAGAATTAAAAAAAAATGCATTTATATACTTGAAAATCACCCTCAGGGCTGTCAGTGTTTTTACAGAGTCACTTTCGTGCCTTTCATTTACTGAATTAGCTCTCTTAAGGGCATCACTGGGAGTTCTTCCTGTCATTATTCTCCTCTTAGGAGACTGTTTCATTTAGACATGTTAGGTTGAATAGTATGGGATCAATAGAACAAGGTATAATATGTGCCACAGGATGGTGTTTGTCCTTAAAGCTCAGTCAGGCTCTGACAGTGCGAGTGATTGTAGGAAAATGCTTGGCTTCGGCCCAAGTACTATCAACAGGAGGTTTGTGGAAATGCTCCACTGATTGAGGTGAAGTTCAAAGCAATAATGGAGACAAATTTACAGGCTGCAAGAAACAACAGAGCACCAATCATTTACAGGTGTACTCCTTTTTCTACCCTTTGCTCTTATTTAGCCCAGAAAAAGAAATGTGTATTTTTGTATTCTAAGAAAAAAACACTCCAATTCTACTTCAGACATTTTTGAACTGCTGCTGAAAAAAAAGCTGTTTGCTTTATTTATCTTTTATTTCAATTAGTGGGTTTTATGCTTCAATAGAAATATCTACCACTCTGTTTTGGCTCATTTAACCTCCTTAAATAATGTGAAGTTGTATTATTACAACAAAATCCTCTTCAGGATACTGGAGATGAATGTCAACATTGTTGGTGATAAACACCTTCACTCCTGTATGTGAACACATCTCACATAGGAACCAGATTCTGAATGTCTGAGTCAGGGTCAGAGGCTAGCAGAGCAGATGAGGGGCCGCCCGCGTACTTCAGCCGTGGCCGGGACTGACCTCTCACCTTTGACCACCCAGTTACAGAGGAGCCCTGTGTTCCCGGTGGTCTCAGACAGGAGGTGCTCTGTTCAGGAGGTCACAGCCTTCCTCTTGTTCTTCTTCTTTTTCCTCCTCCAGCAATTAATCTCCATGAATCACAACAGTGTCCAACTTTTATTCATATTTTAACATGCAAAAGCAAATTTTTTTGGTCACTTGAGGGCAGTGTGAACAGGTTGTGAACACTACACTGGTATATTATATAAGCTGATATGGAAAATTGTTAGTATTTGATTATTTTAGCATCCAAATGTTACAGAAACACATCATCTTATCGTTCTTTTTTCCTTATTTGTTGCCACTTGGTATATATAAATCCAGTATTAACTCTCTTTTAATTCTGTTTTTGGTCTCTACCACCTCCTGAGGCAAATCTCTGGCTTTTTACCTGCTAAATACTTGTTGCTAACTGTGTCTGTTGAACAGGTAGTGTACAGTGGAGATTTAAAGCCTTAACACTGAACACTTCTGTTCTGAAAAAAAGCACCATGAGAGCAGTGAAAGTGAGAGTGAGAGTTACGTTGATGGCCGGACAGCTAAACAATCAGCTCAAACTCACAGTAAAGCTTCACTGTAAAGCCGCAAAATTTTGTCTATAATTCTCTTTCAGTTCTAGTTTTTAATGAATAAAAGCAGTTTTTAGTAAATTTTTAGATTTGATGCAGTGAGACATAGACATTACATAACCGTGAACAGACGACGTAGCAGGCTGACGGTTCAACATTTGGTGTCGTTTTCCCCAGTGTGTTGTTCAGGATGTTTTTGTGGTTAACTTCATATGTGGTTAGAAAATATGGAGCATGCTGTTAGTTTAACAGTGTCGGAGCCACACTGAGAAGATAACAAGCTGGAAATTGCTTTCCTGCCTCTGCATGTGTGAAGATGATGATGTGTGTTCGGGCTCTTCTTGATGTTTTTTGTCGCTGGCAGAGAAACTGATTTTTGGAAAGTGCAATGTTTAAGAATTGGTTTGTTTCACACATCTAATATGAGAAAGGCCTTGAGGGGAGTTGCCTCTTTGGTTCCACTTGTTGTGGATAGCTTTGTTGCTTCATTTCAATTTTCAGGTCTCTTGCCTAGAATATCTCTGTCTTTTCTTTGTCCCCAGCAGGGACCAGATGGGCCGTTTGCAAAAAAAGTGATACAGTGTTGTCGGCTCTTTTGTTTTATGAAGCATAACAACGGCTTTGCTGTGCACAAATTAGCACTTTCTTCACATTTGTACAGTTTCGTTGTTTGCGACAGTGCAAGGGAAAGACTTTTTTTCCTTAAGTTTGTGTGTGTGTGTGTGTGTATCATAACAGCGTGCCAAACTACAAGAAAGCATGGATGCATAAAGTGATAAAACAGCTTTAGGTGGAAAAAAAAGATGTTACCTGTTTTATCAAGCACAGCGGTGATGCCTCAGTGGATTAATGTAACTTTTTTAGTGCATAAAAATAAACACAATTATCTTTGAAAGAGATTTGCGCATCAGACTGAGTGTAAAGTGTTTGTTTCCTTGCTGTTGCAACAAAAAAGTCATTCCTCTCCTCCCGGCTCGTCACTGCGCTCAGGTTCCAGCCTCTAAACCCAGACTCCTCTGCTCTGCCCAGGTGTAGCTGCAGCCGCCCACACCGCCTGCCAAGATGGTGGTGTTGTCACTGAAAATCTGCGTTCGCCAGTGCAATGTCGTGAAGACGATGCAGTTTGAGCCCTCCACAGCCGTCTACGATGCCTGTAGGATAATCAGAGAGAGGGTCCCTGAGGCTCAGACAGGACAAGGTAAGAGCAATAAAAAACATTTAACAGGAAGCACATGCTTGGGTGTAAAATGTAAACAAAATGGGGATGCAAAAGTATGATGCAGGTAAAGTGACATCCATAGGAAACCTCTGGAGGGTTTAGTTTACAGGTTGGATATGTTTCTGTCATGCATCTGCAGAAGCAAAACATTGTGATTACATGTTAAATCCAGAGTTTTAAGGTTAGAAAATTGCAATATGTTTGATCTTATAACTGTGAAGTTTGCAACTGATTGCCACATATTTTCTAAATCACTGAACTTAATAAACATGGGATTTGTTAAACAAAACATTTGAAACTTATAAAAAGAGCTCTTCAGTCAGTTTTTCATTTGTTCAGCTTTTGTTGAGCAGCTTTCGAGGGCTTGACAAGATTTTCAGGTTCCTCTTTTATCTTTTCTGTCTTTTCTCAGTTGTAATAATATCAGACAAACTAATGCTGAGATCAGACTGCTGGTATTTTTGTGATTAACCACATGTTGGATCCCAGTCAGCTGTAGCTTGCCATCTTTCATCTTTTGAGTTACCTGTGTAGGTGACCAGAGGGAGGGGACAAACTCTGCTGTTTACACCCGACAGCACCAACAGATCATCTCCATTTGTATCAGGAGGAGACATGTATGAAAGCTCTGTGCTTCTGTCACATCGCCAGACATGTTGTAACCACTTGAACATGATAAAATAAGCAACTGAGCATCCGGTGCATCCTTTTATCCCGTTGACACACGTCTGTGAGGACGGGATATACTCTGATCCGAGTTTAAGGTATGACTCGAATCCCAACCGTTTCTTTTAATTACTATGTTTCTCCTCACTGTTCCAGCTTCAGACTACGGTCTTTTCCTGTCTGATGAAGACCCTAGAAAAGGCATCTGGCTGGAGTCAGGAAGGACATTGGACTACTACATGCTCCGCAATGGGGTAAATATATCCACCTGTATCAACCCAACACACACATACACACACGTAGGCTTATACTATGAATGACTGTTGCCATGGAGTGAAAGTTTACCCTGAGTTATGTGTGGCAAAGCTTAAAGGGAGCACTTGAAAACTAATATGAAAGCATATACACGCACACACACACACTCTGACTGCAACTTGTCCCAGATCCATGTGTGCTATCATTCAAATGAAAATTGTAAATAACATTAATACCCACATCACGTATATAGTTGTTTTAATGACCTCTGAACTCCATTCTTGACTCCAGATGTTCAAATGTCCAACCACTGGCTGAGGAATAAAACAATGATTATTATATTTAATTAAATCTATGACAAAATGCTTTATGATGGAGAAAATATAAAACATTGAATTTATATAAAAATACTTAGGCAATAAATTGAAGATAGGCTGTTATAAAACAACTTGTTATAAAAACAGTGTACAATGGAGAGAAGTGGTAAAAATCTCCACAGAGATATAAAACAGTGAAGCCGAATGAGGAGAAATAAAAGCTCGGCACCAAATTTGATATCAAGAACATCAAAGGAAGCTTTTAAAGAGTGATGTCAAAGAATAATGCATCCAGCTGTAAATCCTTTGCCATTTTCTGAGCCTCGCTGCCGAAGGCCTGGCCGACTGTAGTTTGTCGTGTAGTGCTCCCTCTCACTACATCTGTGGGTTCGGTTATGCAGCTCTAAATGGTTTCTCCTCTCGAAATCCACCAAAGGCAACCCAGGTAGAAGGCATGACTGTGACCAATTTTTCTGAACCAAATCTCTCCTCATTGTTGTGATTGGATAGGAGCAGCGGGCTGTGATAGGCAGCCGTTAAATAAGGTTTTCTGGCCCGTATTCTCCCCTCTCTCCACGCAACCTGGATGCATTTGATCATTTTCTCAGCGGGCACTTTCAGCCTCCTTCTCTTTTTCTCCCTTACATTTAATTCCAGCATTCCTCTCTCCTCTTTGTGACTCTTTTTTTTTTCTTTGTTCTCTGTTCTCTTTTTTCTACCTCTTTGTCTTTGAGCAGGATATCCTTGAATACAAGAAGAAGCAGAGGCCTCAGAAAATCAAAATGTTGGACGGAGCCGTTAAAACCATCATGGTGGACGACTCCAAGACAGTGGGAGAGCTGCTTGTGACTATATGCAGTAGAATAGGTACGTAGTTTCTTTCAACAGCCGTTTTTTTTTCCACAATTAGGTAGTTTTTTTCTAAGGTGCTCTATATAGATTTTTATTTTAAACTTCCACTTGTCCTATTTAAAAGCTTTTGTACTAGAATGAGGTGTTGAAACATCCTTGTTCTCAGTCCAGTCTGCTCAGAAATGCAGAGTGATCCCTCTATCACCGTAAAATAAGAATGTGAATACACTCATGAACGATAATAACAGCTTTTTGCTGGTGTACAACAGCTTTTGCAAACCCACACAAATGAGAATGTGGAACACGGAGATACTAACAAAGCATGAGGAAACAAATCCTTTAAATGTGTGTGTTAAAATAAGCACATTTTTAACCTGACTCTGGTGGGATGATTAGAATTATTATTTTTTCCCTTGTTGATTGCAGGCATTACCAACTATGAGGAATACTCTCTGATCCAGGAGACGGTGGAGGAGAAGAAGGAGGATGGGATGGGCACGCTGAAGAAAGACAGGACGCTGCTGCGAGACGAGAGGAAAATGGAGAAGCTGAAGGCCAAACTGCACACTGACGATGACCGTGAGTCCAGTGGAATTAATGTATGACCTGATGGTGGAGTTCATGGGGTCTTTTTGTGCCTCCAAAGATTTTTGTGCTCAACAGCTGTTTTCTTGCCCTGATGGGTTTTGAATTTGAACCTCTTAAAGATCTAGTATGTAGGTTTTATTGGCATCTTGGTGATGTTGCAGGTTACACACAAGTCAGTATTCTGCTGCTTACTCTCCCTTTCCAAGCAAGTAAGATAGCTTATGATGGCAGAGAAACTCATGATAAAAAACTAACAAAACTAACAAAAAAGATCCTCTTCAGATACAGTGTTTGCTTTGTCCATTCTAGGCGACTGTAGAAACATGCGGCAACTCCATAGTGGAGCTTGTGCTCCCACTATAGATATAAAAAGGCTCATTTAGGGTAATGAAGACACAATGATTCTGATTTTCAGGTGGTTATACACTAATGAAAACATATTTATGAATAATTTCTTCATTCCTTTCATAGTCTATAAATAGATCCTCCCAAATCCTACACACTGGGCCTTTACCAAAAGTGTCATCCTCCTCAAACATCAAAAATTGGCAGTTTAATGGTCAATTTTAACATTTATTAGAGGCATTTACCATCTATTACTTGAATCTACTGGCAAAGTGATGAGCAGGAAAGATATTAAATGAAGAACTGATGGAAAAGGCTCTGAGTTGTGTTATCTTTAGAAGGTAATTCTTAAATCCACCATCACTTACACCCAAACTGAAAAAGATTTCATTATCTTTTATTGCTTTTTAAATCTTTTTCTGTCTCTGAAACTACACCGATTGGATTAAGATGGTAAAAAATTAACTAATGTTCATATCAAGATTTTTCTGCCTTGTTAAAGCTGGATTTTTAAAAAAAAAAATCTGAGTGCTGTGGCTTTGCTTTGTGTTTGTCAGTGAACTGGCTGGACCACAGCAGAACATTCAGAGAGCAGGGGGTGGACGAGAATGAGACCCTCCTGCTGAGACGCAAGTTCTTCTACTCTGACCAGAACGTGGACTCTCGAGACCCAGTCCAGCTCAATCTGCTTTATGTGCAGGTCTGATCCGTCTTCTGAAGTTGCCAGTCTGTCTGTCTGTCTGTGTGTCTGTCCATCAGATGCACTCTGGTGGCAGCTCTTGTGCCTCCAGCTGAATCAGATGTGTTTACTGGAGCTGACAGCACATGCTTTTCATCTTTCAGGCTCGAGATGACATCCTAAACGGTTCTCACCCCGTGTCTTTTGACAAAGCCTGTGAGTTCGGAGGCATCCAGGCTCAAATCCAGTTTGGACCTTACATAGAACATAAACACAAACCTGGATTCTTAGAGTAAGTATCTAACCCATGAGAGGATTTCTCTGGTAAAGCATGAATGGTGTCAGTCCGTGTTGAATAATTCAGCATTTAAAGAAAAGCTCTTTTTATTTGGTTACATCATCAAGTTACTGTTGGATGGGAAACATCTTTAAGTCCCAGTCCAGTTCTTATAACACGTCCATGAGGCGGATGATTGAATGAACAAAACATTGAACTTAAGCACAGAAAGCTGCTGTTTGTTTTATGTCTCCAACTACAACTCAATGTCCCATTCATAAATATCTACTTATTTTAAACCAAATAATGATCTTTCCCTAAATCTTGCCAAGTATTTTTTTTTCTCAGTCTGACTAGACCTTAATCACAGTGTTTTCATACCAGAGAACAGATTATAGTAGCAGTTTTTCCAAGGCAAAGACGGAGGCAAAGACGGTTAATGTTGTCTTGCTAATGGGGGCATTAGATCAAAAAAGTGCTAATAGTTTGCAGAGTGTGTGGACAGAATATGTTTTGCTGCTTAATTAAGGAGACTTATTGAGGTAATTTTGTTCAAACGGAGACTGTGAAACTGTAACCTCAACTAGAAATTGTGAGAAGAGAATATGAATAAAAATGGAAGCAATGAATTTATAAAACTGCACACAAATTAATGGCTATAATTAGTAGAGGAGGCTTACCTACTTTTTCCTGTTCCACTCTGTGATCTAAGGTATCTGCCTCTTCCTCCATCTTTCCAGGCCTCCTCCACACTTAGCTGCTGCTGTTCCTCTGCATCTTTTCTAGTCTCTCTTTCCCCAACATTTTCAGTGCTGCACTCTTTCTCCCTCACTGGTCTTGTTCTTCTGTCTGTCTGATGCTCTTTTCAGATCTTCAACAGCTCCTTTCAGCCCTCGACACATCTGTCTGATTTTCCTCCCTTTCTGTTCAAATCTGGTTTCGCTTCAGATTCCTTGCAAATATGAGATGTAGAACTGGTTTTATTTGGGAGAAAGTTGACTGAAAGTAAACGAGTTCAAACTTTCATGAAAGCAGCAATACCAACATTTGTATTCATATTATGGATCAAATATTGGCAGTTTACAAAAGGGATCATTCTTTTTCATCTTAAGGCTGTAACAGAAGGATGAGTTATGGGTTTTCTATGGATTTCAGTTTCCTCTGTGTCTCATTTCTTTTCTAGCCTGAAGGAGTTTCTTCCCAAAGAATACATAAAGCAGAGAGGAGCCGAGAAGAAAATATTCCAGGTGTTGTCACATTTCCTGTTTTTCCATTGAAAAATTCAAAAAAGCACATATTCATTTATTTACTTACAATTCATTTGAAAAAGTGCATCAACTGTTCAGAAGCTGAATACTTGTTTGATCCTGCAGGAGCACAGAAACTGTGGAGAAATGACAGAGATCGAAGCGAAAGTGAAATACGTAAAACTGGCTCGGTCTCTGCGGACATACGGCGTCTCCTTCTTCCTGGTCAAGGTTAGTCAATGTAAAAGATTCAATAAACACAGCATTACTTAACATCATGGAAAGGTCTACTCACCAAAAGTGAAAAATCTAACCTGAAGTTCTGTTAAATTGAATCATTTACAGAGAGGGAAACAGATTTTGGAGTTGGCTGGAATGTAGTTGAGCTTTTTATCACCTGAGAGTGAATCTGCTCCCTGGGTTTGGTGTTAAAGGGATAAAGATGTTTGAGATAAAACTGAGCGAGATAAAACTGAGCAGTTGGAGGAAATTGTCTGTCCGCCTGAACCTTTAAAGCTTCATGCCACCTTGTCCAAGAGGTAAAATGACCTGCTCAAAACAAGCCAGTGGGACCTTTTTTTTAATTCTGTTTAGACTGTAATAGTTTTGTATTCAGTTTTTAAGTGAAGCTTTGGAAGTAAGACTCCAAAGAAAGATCTGAAAATGTGGAAAAAAAACATAAATGCTTGTTCTTGCTCCTGTGATGGATTATAAAGCTTCTCTCAGAGCTGAAATCACAGTTGTCATTTGTGAAAAGTCAAGCGTCACCATGTCATTACTAAAGTAAATGGTTTTTTCCCTCTTATATACATTAAGCTTGTACAATGGAATTTTTAAAAATAATAATTTTAAGTAGTCCCATTGTTGTCAAATGTAGCATTTTTTTAAAAACTTGTTACATGAAACGAGGTTGAAAGAGAGTCAGATTGATCCCATAATAAGCTGCTTTCTCTCATACATCTCTGACATCTCCCTCTGCTTCACTTTTTCACTTACAAACATATACCAACGCACACCAGCAGCACCTCGTCTGCAGCGAGTTCAGGGTGCTGCTGGAAGGAAATCAAATGTGTCTGTGCAGCCGAGTGTGGCACTCAGGATTATTTTCAGAGTGGGGGGAGGAAGAAGTAGAGTGAATGAGGGAGCCGGAGAGGAATCTCACAGGCGAACCAAATAACTCCACCAAATAAGTCCAGCTGCCGTTTGACGCCTGCTAAAAGGAACAATTCACTGATTTCCAATTGTAGCACCGATGTAACGGCCATGATGAGTGACAGAAGCTTTTTTTCTCAACATAATTTGTCGGTTAAAGGACATCCATAAAGTCATGAAAACCTCCATTTCTGCATCGATAAATTACTTGTCACCTTTTCTTATTTCATTGCTGAGCTCTCTTAGAATTGAAATCATTTCTGGTAATTGCTTAGAATAAAAAGTGCTTGTGCTGCTGTTACTGACTGTGCCAGACAGTTCCTAGCTTTTCATCATTAGCTTTCAGCACCAGAGGATAAGGGCAGAGATGAGGTATTAAAAAAACAACAAAAGCCTCCCATTACATCGGAGCTCGCCTCATCAAATCTGTATTTGCAGAAGCTCACACTTTGTCAGCACACACACACACCCCTTCCAGTCAGCTCTCTACCTTTCTTTTTACTTCTTCATAAGTGTAAAACAGGGAAATTTTAAACCACATCCCACCTCCTTGTCTTGTATCTATGTTGTCTTTGATCAATTTGACATCTTATCTGCTCACCTTCATCACTGACGCCACTTTCGATTGTGATCCGGTGGAGCAGAAACATCTTAAAAATAACCCTGGAAAAAAAAAACCACAGCGTATAGTGCCTAACCCATAACCCTCTGGAGGCCCAAGAGAGTTTACAGGCCCCCCAGGACTTTTACACAACTCACCTCTTTGCCCTCACGTCACAACCCATCACGACCCGTCCATCTGCTCACCGACTGCAGCTCCTGAAGGAACGCTTTCTCTTTCCAAGCCATAGGAAAGAAGAGAAGTTCTGTGGGTTTGCAGAGTGACTGGAGTGTGACATTGGAGACTTAATGAATACAAGGGAGGTTGAAAGTTTTTGACAGGCAGCTAAAGACATGATCAAGACGTAATGCTTTAATTACCAAATGGAAAGAGTTTTATTTTATTTTACTGGTTAGACCTGTCTTGGCAGATCGGTATGACAGCAAAATTAAAATATCAAAGCTTATGCCTATGAATGTAAATTAAGCTGCTTGAACTGTTAATCTGTCCTTTTCTCTAAATGCCTTTTTTATTCAAGTAACACGCTCAGCAGGCAGCAGGGTATGAAAAATACAGAAAAAACGGGAAAAGGATGTGGGCAGCATTGTTCCCTGCAAATAACAAAATACTAAAAAGGAATCTAGAAAAAAAATAGGTTGGTATGGCTCATTGAAGATGGTGTCTCTTTTGGTTTAAAATCAGTTTTCATGTAGTCACTCTACCTTTATTCATACAGTGTGCTTCAGTGAGAGTAAAATGTCCTGCATGAAGCGCAGAAGACAATGGAAAGCAGAGATGTTACATGTTCTAATTATTAATCCAGAGGTGATTTTTACATTAAAACATACAGAGCTTAATTGATGTGGATGTGAAGGAGCGCAGCAGGGTCTCCAGCTCTCCAACTGAGAGCACTTGCAATACTATATGGGATAATGATTGTCCTGTTATTACTGCAGGCAGTGGTGCAAGTGCTAATTTATTTCACCAGTACTCACAAAAGCACATAGGCTACTGTCAGAGATGTTGTTAATACTTTTGATTCATGTGATAGCTGGTGGACAGTTAGCAAAATGAAATGAGCTCAACATCATTTAAACGGAGGCGATATCTTTAATTGTTTTCTTTGCCAAGTTAATTCAGAAGAGTACTTTCTTGTGGGAATTGTGAGCAATAAAATCAATTTTCATGAAACGATTTCACACACATTCATAAAAGAGAGCAGATCTCTTCCATCTGACAGAAAAGACAACTCACTTCAAGTGCATAAGTGTAGTGTGTGCTTCTTTTCAAGCTCTTTAAGTCTTCTGTTACAAATCTCAAATCGCTGCGATGAAAAACTTCAGGGACTAGAAGGTTCAGATAAAAACCTCACACTCCAAAACCGACAAGATCAAATGAAGCAATTGCTGCAGGAATGTACAAGAGAAGCAATCAGATTTCTAACCAAAGCTGAAGACTGCAGGTGTACAACCTGCTCAGTACTGGCAGTTAATAGCAGTTTCTGTCTGAGTCATCGGCCAGATGATGTGTTGTCAGTGGCCAGTTTAATTCAGCAGTGTTGCATCAGTGTGAGAAGGACTTTGCCAAGTTTAGCTTCACAAATAGCCTTTTATCTATAGTCCAGTTTGATTCAGTATTTGTTCAGTGTTATGTTTTGTGCTCAATGGAAGCATTTTTGCCCAGGTTGCAGAGTTTGGAGGGATTATTAATTTTTATTTTGTTTGTTACTGCAGGAAAAGATGAAGAGCAAAAACAAGCTAGTGCCGCGGCTCCTGGGGATCACCAAAGAGTCTGTGATGAGAGTGGATGAGAGGACCAAGGATGTGGTTCAGGAGTGGCCACTCACCACTGTGAAGAGGTGGGCGGCTTCACCCAAGAGCTTCACCCTGGTAAGACACATCATGCAGAAAACATCTGACTGTACACTGATGCAGGATTTATCATAAAAGCGCCAGCTCTGAGTTTTATTTTCTAACAAGATTTCACAAGGTTTTGCTTCTGCTGGCTTTGTTCTTTTACCTGTCTTTTTCTTTTATTCTTTCTGTGCACAGTAACATAATATCCACCAAACTAAATAAGAAAGACAACGAGCCTGACTGTTTTCCTGCACTGGCCATAAAACAACCACTGTAGTGCTCAGTCTGTCTGTCCCTTTCATTCCCTCGTGCACTTCAGTTATTGCACTGACTCTTTTGTCTTCCCTGTCAATATCCCTGCTTTGTGTCAGCACCCTGAGTCAATGAGCAACATGGATTTAATCTTGTGGATCTGGTAGAGGCGCTGTCTCTATTAAATTAAGACACTCTCTCTCTTGTTAATTCAGCAGAGTGCTTGCGGGTTGGGTTGTGTATTTTAGTGGCCCAGAAATGGACACAAAGGTTTGATTTGTGGTTCACAATTTGAAGGAGTCATATATTTTGCTTTGCTGGGAGTCGGATGTTGTGCCTATATGTCTCTTTTTTCTTACTTAAAAACCAGTTATAGACTTACTACATAAACTCTGCTTCAAAATGCTTCTTGGGTTAATCCGACGCTCATATGTTGCAGCAGTTCTGTGTTGCCTAACATGATGTGTAGTATTCATCTAAAAACTTGCTGGCTCTATGGATTCACTTTAATCCTCGCCGTAAATCCTCTGCCTTCGTACAGAACAAGCCATGCACCGGCTACTTTCCTTATAGTCCATAAAATTCAAATTGCATGTATAAGATTGGACTTTTGTGTGTGTGTGTGTGTGTTTGTGTGTGTGCGCGTGTGTGCGTGTAGGACTTTGGGGAGTACCAGGAGAGCTACTACTCAGTACAGACCACTGAGGGGGAACAGATCTCTCAGCTCATTGCTGGTTACATCGACATCATCCTCAAAAAGGTGAGACATTCCTCTCTGGAGACATGAATGAATCATAATGAATCAATATCCTCCCGTGGCAGATAAAGGCTCAGATCTGTTGATGCTTGATGTACTCAGGCTACTGTGTCATACAGCTGCAGTGAGATAAAAAAGAAATAGAGGACAGCTGGGCTCATGTGGCACGCTGTAAGAAGTCATCATGCAGTTTAGAACCATCACTGTTGTTATCAGTATACAGTTATTTCATGAACGTATCATATTTTAATCCTTATCTCCTTTGTCAGTGTGGAGAATTTCTCAAATATGTACTTTCTTTTTTTCTAAAACACAAAAAATGTACATAACTCCGCACACTTGAACATGTAGCAAGTGTGTGGCACACAAACACCTCTGTAGTAGAGCAGTTAGAAGTACAGTAGCATTTCATATGATGTATCAGTGTAAGTCTTCATCTTCAGAGCCTAAAAAATGAAAATGTATTTCATCGGATAATTTTTCCCGTGTTCTTTTAAATCTAATGTTTGGTTGCGTCTGTCTCCTGCAGAAGCAAAGCAAGGACCGCTTTGGATTAGAAGGTGATGAGGAGTCCACCATGCTTGAGGAATCCGTTTCACCGAAAAAGTATGTAAATTAGTAACCTAGAACAAATAAAAGGCTATATGTTATGTATGTCAGACATACAAGCAGCTTGGCTCAATGGTGAAATGAGTCAAATTTAGTACCATTTAGTATTTAGCATCTGAGTTGTCAGTGGAATTAATTGTAGTAGCTCAATTAGTCCTGTATTTTGTTTCATGACCTTCAAAACAAATGACATCTCTATCAACTCTTAACCGTGCTATATATGCCGCCAATTAGGAAAAGTTAGCATGCCATCATTAAACTAATATGGCAACTTGCATATCGGCATGCAAGCAGGCAAAACCAGGATTGCAAACACCAATGTTAGGATGCTTTCACATGGTAAACATGCTCAGTATTCCATCATCATTTAACGTTGTAATTATTTGCATGTTTGTATGATGAGGTTTGCACTAAGCAATACTGTGCCAAGTAGAGACACATTAAAGAGAAAAAAGCCTTTTGAATAGAAAAGTCCATAATGCCAGAGTGAATGGTTATCTGACCAACATCCCGCCCATTCTGCACAACAACCAATCATCTGCTTTTCAGCAGAGATGTATAGTAGAGGTATAACTGTTTTTATCAGACTTGACTGCCGATTTCATGTAGTTTTTATGTCCTTGTGACCTTATGTTGTGAAGTTATGGCTCTTTCCCCGTCCACTGAGGCAAGGGGCTGTTCTTGTTAGCTTGAAATAAGAGCACTAAGTGTTGCCAAGATGGCTGCTGAGTGGCCAGACTTTAAATGAATGACTTTGGTGCAGCGCCGCTAGCATGGCTGTAGATTCTTGCTGAAACCAAACAGGGCTTTTTCACTGTTGGAAACACTTTTAATCTTTTTATTAATAGCACCTAAAAGAACTTAGGGGAACAATGGGGAAAGCTAAGCAAAAGTAACTGAAATGAAGCTCAAACTCGTTGTTCTATGAATTAGATCTCATAGTAGTTTCTACATGATCTTTGCAGCTCTTTATTGTGTTACAGTCCAGGGTAAACAGTGGTACGGTGATGGTTTGTCCATGAGCGCACAAAGTTACTGCATATTACTCTAGCAAAACACAATATCAGTCTGGATCCTTTCTTCAATTTCCTTCCCACCACCCGCCCTCAACCACAGCTCACCCATCCATCCTGCAGGACCTCATTTCACCACATGAACAACTCCTTAGCTAGATGTTATCCTGAGAGATAATCATTATGTGAGGAAATTTTGTTGCACTGGAAAAGGCAAAGGCTGTATCTGAACATTTCCTGATTATATGCGTATTACCTCATTTATCCACAGTGGACTCTCAGTGAACAGTAACTCAAGCCCTTTTTCCTGTCTGGCTTCAATTGATAGTGTTTTCCTGCTTTCAACTGGGAGTGCATTTGCTGCAATTTTTAATTTATTTTTTTCCCCCCCTTTTTGTTTTATCTGGGCTTGTACGCACGGCCGAAGGCAAAAGTCTTTAATACTGCAAACACACAACCATCCAGACTCTGGAAAGCCTTATCTGAGGAAAAACAAAACAAAGCTTTGTTTTCAAGAAGTACGCAGTGGGAAGGCTTTGCAGTGTCACTCTTCTTTTTGTTTGTGGCCCACTCTCACAAATGAACACAATCACGCTGCCTGGTGTTAAATCTCTCCCATAAACACACTCACACACACAGCCAAGAAACAGAGCCATGCTCTCTTTTTGTCTTCTTTATAGTGATGATTTTCCCATGATTTTGTGTTCTTGTCTTCTTCTGTTTTTTTGCCACTGATCTAGTTTGTCTCTGATGTACTTAAATGACTAGACAGCTATATTTTTCCAGTGTTATTTGACTTATAGTGTTGGACTGATATTTACATGATAGAAATTTTATCTTCCTGCTTGGAGAACTTGTTCTGTCTCTTTCTCTATTACCTTTGGTGAGGCGTTTTCATCACGCCCCTCTGTGTCTGTCCCAGCTTCTTTTTTTTAAAGCTGTAACACAAGTAATTTGAGTGGCTGAGAGGACAACGTTCAATCAATTGGGCGATGATAGCTGCTGTGTGTGTGTGTATCAACAAAATATGCAGTTGTAGGTAGAAAACCCTCATTTGTCTGCACTTGTCCCTGCAGTTGCATCGTTTAAATAGATCCCTTTGACTCTTGGACTTTGTCAAGCAAACACACATTAACTGAGATTTTGAGTCAAAAACATAAATGATTGTGTGATTGGAATCTTAGGCAGGGCTTCCCGAACTTCTTCTTCTTTAGATACAAAAGATTAATTTGGTGTCTCTTTGGGATATGAACTTACAAGAACACATTATGAATTGCTGAACGATCTGCATATATGGATAAACTGAGAGCAACACAGGGTGAATCTCAAAATGAAAATCCTTTGGTATAACTACAACCTTTTTGTTATCATGTAAAGCTCTTTAGTTTGGCTAGAAATCCTGCAGAGAACGATTTTGCATTCTCTCACAAATGAGTGTCTCGGTAGAGAGACACTTAAATAACAATTGCAGGGCGAGTCAAAAAAAGGTTTAGTGGACATTACAAAGACATTGACAGTTGTCCCAAAGGATTATAATGCAGCCATTGCAACCATGTCACTGCTCCCCCCGATGTGATCTACTGGAACCAGTATCAGTCATCTGCACAACAAAACATGGGAAAAAAGGGCCAAGGTTTTGGAAATTCTGGACTTCTCCTTTAATATCTCATACAATAAATAAAAGTATTTTTTTGTGTCTGTATTGTATTACATGCACAGAATGTCAAAGAATCTGAGCTAAACAGACAACACTTGCTCTTCTTCCACATGAGGATCAAATAAAATTAGACATGTGGCTCTTTTTTTGGCAAACCCTTATCCTAAGTGTTGTAAAACTCTTCTTCTACTTAAGAAAGGATGACCTTTGAAAAACATGATATTACTCCATGCACAGATGCGATATTAACAGCCTGTTGACGTACCTGCAGGTCCACCATCCTTCAGCAGCAGTTTAATCGCGTGGGCCGGGCGGAGCATGGCTCAGTGGCACTGCCAGGGGTCATCCGTTCTGGCTCCATTGGCACCGAGTCACTCAGCATGGGCACCATGCCATCTGCTCAACAGCAGATCACAATGGGTCAGATGCACCGTGGACACATGCCACCACTGGTAAGAACAGCAAAATGGCTCTCATAAAGATGTTTTTCTGACTTTTTCCATTCACTGATGAAGTCCTGTTAAAGCTGTAATGCACTTATACAAGCGTTTGTCCCAGGTGTGCAGATGTATCATCATCATCCTCTGCTCTGTCTCCTGTTTTTTCCCTCCCCATGGCTGTTCTGACATGTGCTAACAATTAGCCTCACAAAGGAGACAATCATCTTCCCTCAGCGAGGTTTCTTTAAATATCACTCTAGGCTGCATTTTTGAGACGTCAACCTGTTTATCTTCCTGTGTTTGTGTGTGTGTGTGTCTGTGTGTTTAGAGTTCAGCACAACAGGCTCTGATGGGAACCATCAACACCAGTATGCAAGCTGTGCAAAAAGCCCAGATTGACCTGGGGGAGGTGGACAACCTGCCACCACTGGGCCAGGACATGGTACTGTACAGTGCACATACATGTATCTAATACAACCTGCACACACTGACTCTGCATACACATACTATGGTAATGTGAAACAGCCATAAAAACAGCTACACTATTAATACTTTTCTCTTCACCTCTGTGTACACAGGCCTCCAAGGTGTGGATCCAGAACAAGATGGATGAGTCCAAACATGAGATTCATTCCCAGGTGGATGCCATCACTGCAGGAACAGCCTCTGTTGTGAACCTCACAGCAGGTCAGTGGCTCTGCTGTGACTCAGCACAATGTGCTCTGCTCCCAAGGCTTGGATTTACTGTAACTCTCTGGCAATAAAACCAATAACGTCAGTGTCTTGATTGCAGAGCAAGGCTTCATTATGTATTCTGTTGCAAAGCCTTTGTGGGATTTATTATAAAAGTTTAGGACTCCTTAATCAGACTAGTGAGAATGTGATGAAGATATGTGGAGACAGTTTTTCAAATGTATTTTCAGGGATGCTGTTTTCTGCAGAGTAGAAATTATCTTGCCTGTTATGATCCTTCCATCATTCTGCTGTTCATTAACATCACTCTAGTTCTGTATTAAGTCTAATAACTCCCTCACATCCTGCATTGGTTTGGTGAAAAATGGCTCTGTGTCTTTCTGATTAATTAATTTTCCAAATTCCCTGTGCAAAAATTGACTGTTTGCAGTCTCTAATTAGTTAAAGGCAAAACTGTTCGCGCTTAGTTTAATAGTTAGACCATCTAAAAGAGTCACAGAAGTTTTATAAGACTAAATGAAGATCAATTGCATTTTTTTGTGTTTGCATAAGTTTTGTTATACCCACCTCTCGAGGATCCTGTATACCTGATGGCCTTCGCTAATTCCATCCTTTCTCTTCACACTCAGGCGATCCAACTGACACAGACTACACCGCAGTGGGCTGCGCCATCACCACCATCTCATCCAACCTGACAGAAATGTCAAAGGGAGTGAAGCTGTTGGCTGCGCTGATGGAGGATGAAGTTGGCGGAGGTAATGACCTGATGAGGGCTGCCCGGACGCTTGCAGGCGCCGTGTCTGACCTGCTGAAGGCTGTGGAGCCAGCTTCCGGAGAGGTGAGCAGAGAAACCTCAAAACCCTGAAGAATGACTGTATATGTCACAGCATTGTCAATCTTTTTTTAATATATTGTATATTTCAAAATTATAACTATAATATTTAAGTATCAGTAGCTTCTCTTTCTTGGCTCTTGAAATCAGCTTTCATTACCCCTCACTTTGTTTTTATCTACAGTATATCTGACAGGTTGAAGGTGTCAGATGTTGATGCTTGGCTTTTCATGCTGAATTCTAAAGCAGCAAATAAAACCTGAAGGACATAATGGGAGATAATTAGCAGTAATTGGTGCAGAAATTGAAATGTGAAAGGAAACAAACAGTGCACTGAGTGCAAACCAAATGGAGAAGGAGAGGGAGGGCAAATAAATAAAGAGAACGGATTGTGGAAAGAAAAAGAAAGAGCAGAATGATGTGTGAAAGTGAAGCCTGAGTCTGGAGTTGAGCCCATGCAGGAAAACCTTGACCATTTGTGTTACTTGAAATGCCAGATTTTGTTTTTTTTTTACATCCAAACTGACAACCTGAAAAGTTAATCACATTTTGCTGAGGAGCAGCTCCATCTGAGAGTGTATCATCTCTTAATAATGCAGCATCCCTCCTGTTTCACCAAAAACTACCCATAATCACATTAACTTCCTCTGCTGCTGACCAACTTCAGCTAACTGAATTGTGCAGGTCAGACTGAATAAAGACCTCAGACAGGAGCTGAATGTCGAGCATCTTGTGCCTTGGTGGAAACAGAACTTGCTTAAATGATGAACACACGAACGTATTCTACGTCTGCTTTTGTTGCAGGAGTGCAAAGTTCTCACTGAGGTCTATTAAAAAAAACCGTTGTTGTGAAAGTTTCATTGAGAAGTTAATGTTCTGTACAGTTGTTCTGCATCTGCATAATGCGCAGACCCATCAAGCTTTAGTGCAACCTTGAGCTTTTGTGGATAATGCATGCAGGTCGTTGGAAACATAGCCTGTAGCCTGCAGGAGAGTTAGACAAAGAAAAACCTGAGCTGATTGTTGATTAACACTTTAACATCATTATATTGTTGTGTGTTAAATAACTCTGTAAGTTGGCACTGATGTTGTTTTGGATGCAGCTCTGCAAAACTCTGTGCAGGTTGAGCAGGAGCCGTATCTCAAGACACCAAATGATACAGGTTCCAGCCAGGCGTCTAAATGCAGTTTCACATCCTGATGGTTTTCTGTGTGTGTGTGTGTGTGCGTGCGTGTGTGTGTGCAGCCCAGACAGACTGTGCTGACAGCAGCAGGCAGCATCGGCCAGGCCAGCGGAGACCTCCTGCGCCAAATTGGAGAGAACGAGACCGATGAGAGGTTCCAGGTAAAGCTGCACCCCCTCCATTTATCATGAGCACCTCGCTCTGTCGGAAGAAAACTCAGAGCTGAGGAACTGCCACTCAGTTAATGGAAAACACACTGTAACCAGGAACAATTTTGTATTCAAGCAAGATGTTTTTGTTTCTGTTAAATGCTTTCTTAGCTGTAGAACTTGTGTTTTTCTTTAAGTAGCTCATACTTGGCTGAGGCGTGATTGTTATTGTAATAACATGTTTGGAGGTGATACGGAGATCAGATGTTGATCAACTTTCCATCAGCCTGTCAAACTATATTTTACAGCAGCACTCTAATGGCTTATTTAAACGTGCAGTGGGTAAACGTGTTTTTTATTAGATTAAAGGAACAGTTCAGCCAAAAAATGAAAATTCGGTCATTGTGTGTTTAATCCGATGCAGATGGAAAAGTAGTGTTAAGTTTCTTTGTTCACAAAACGTTTCTGGAACTTTTTAGGAAAATGGCATTGCAGCATTCACCTGAATAACTACAGAATCTGAAGACTTGTTTCAAAATGTTTGAAAAAAAACTGAAAGAAAACATGAAATGGCTCCATATTGCTCATCTGATTTAAAAATATTCGTAGCTCCATTCATAAAATACTTTGCAAAATGTTTTGTTTTCTTACATCATTTCTTAAGCCTGAATCATCACTGTAGCTGCTCAGCTGAAAGCAAGCGCGTGCAGCCTGTCATGGGGGGGTGAATGAGTTAGAATATGAATACCATCAAAAAGGAAAATAACACACTACAATCATAGTTATGTATCACGGCATGAAAGAAGCTGCAATGGTTAGCTAACAGATGTTAGACTAAAAATGTAGCATGAGATTTTTCTCAGTTGTTGATTTGAATGTTTTTAGAATGTAGATTTGCCTCAGTGATGTTTTGTGGACTGAAAAAACAAAGTTGTACGGTTTGGATGGGTAGATTTTCTTTTTCGTATTTGGATGAACTGCTACTTGTGACATCTATTATGTATATGTTTATTATTTTCAAATAAGCAAAAACTGTTACTTCTCATGTTTAAAATAAAATGAGAAGATATATGTTAAATCTCCATATCCTTTCTCTCAGGGTAATTACACTGAACTATGTACATAATTTAACATACATTTGTATTAAATACCAGTTCAACATTTCTCTCCTTAATACCACAGTATTTCCCAGCAGTAGTTGAGTTAAGATAAAAATGTTACAGTACAGACTCTGCTGACATTTTCTGTATCTCCATCTTTGCCAACTGCTGCTGTTGTTGTCATAGGACATCCTGATGAATCTGGCCAAAGCAGTGGCCAACGCAGCAGCCATGTTGGTGCTGAAAGCCAAGAACGTGGCCCAGGTTGCAGAGGACACGGTGCTTCAGAACCGGGTCATCGCTGCCGCAACCCAGTGTGCCCTGTCCACCTCCCAGCTGGTGGCGTGTGCCAAGGTACACAATCATGTTTGTAGGTCGTTCAGAGGAGCTAAATGTTACCTGTTTACTGAAAACCCCAAGAGCGCCGAACATTCACTACTGTTACCAGCACGACAAACAAGGTTTATTGTACTGAATAACTCACATCATATCAGTGTTTGATCAATATGCTCTCAACTCCCATAAAGTAAATTCAGTCCATTTTATGCAAATTCTTCAAAAATGATACACTGGCAGTGTAATGTTTTTCTTTTTATTACATCAGATCGTCTCAAATTTGAATTTATTCTGTAGTTGGGAAAACATAACACTTTGGAAGCCCATTTGCTGTCATAACTAGACTGTGCAGTGAAATTTGGTAAATAGATTTTTTTTTCCCTCAGTATTTAAATAAACCACAATTTATCTGCAGCTAAAAAGAAGTATTTTTGGAAGAGTGAATAAATCAGGATGCACCAAGGCAGTTTTAAAATACCCTGTGTGCTCATCGCATTTGCACATCTCTAATTGTACAACCCACATTCCTCTAATTAGTTTAAATGCCCTCCTGGCTCACAATCTGAATAGTTGCATTTACTAAACAAATCCTCACCTCTCTGCATGGCACCGTGATGAAAACCATCTGCTGAATCCCTTTCAAATCTTGTTTTTCCTCTTTTTTTTCTCTTTCCTCTGTTATCCACAAAATGTGATTAAGTGAAGAGCGAAGCAAGCTGATTTTACTGTAAAAATACGTTTACCTTATATGTATGAATGAAATTAGAATGAGATTAGTTTGGATGATTTTGAATATTTCCAATTTTCACTTCAGGGAAAACATCTTTGTTTCTTTTTTGACCATTTACACTTTTTAGCTAGAGAAAAAAAACATGTTATTTGTACATGTATTAATGACTTTTGAGCCTAATGATGCCATCATCTCCTCCTTGCAGGTGGTGAGTCCCACCATCAGTTCACCGGTTTGCCAGGAGCAGCTAATCGAAGCTGGAAAGCTGGTGGATCGCTCAGTGGAAAGCTGCGTCCAGGCCTGCCTCTCAGCCACAGAGGACGGCGAGCTCCTCAAACAGGTTAGCTTGATTAGTAAAAAAAGCAACAGCACACTTAACTCTATCACTCCATATCTCATTATTTGTTTTTCTCAAAAGATATCATGGTTTATCATAATTTTTACCCAGATAACACTAATTGGCAACAGATGAGCTGACATGGACACTGTTTCTCAAACTAGTTTTATTCAAACCAGAGCAGCTGGGGTTTTTTTTGTTTCTTTTTTTAATTTTATTGATTCAGTTCATGCACTAACACCCAGCTTAAGAAGCAATGAGGATAATGAGCTCAGTGTGCTTGTCCCGGGCCTGATGGAATAAGAAGCAGGGAATAATGCAGCTTAAGACTCTCAGCTCTAATGTTGATGATATGCATCTGCTGCACTGAAGGTGAGCGCAGCAGCCAGCGTGGTGAGTCAGGCTCTGGGAGATCTGCTGCAACATGTTCGTCAGTACACCTCGAGGGGGGAGCCCATCGGGCGCTACGACCAGGCCACAGACACCATCATGACTGTCACTGAGAGTATCTTCAGCTCCATGGGAGACGCAGGTGGGTTTAAAAACATGAAAAATGAGAAAAATGAATTCTTACACAGCTGTAAGTTTTGCAAATGCTATAAAATAGCGAAGAAAGCTAAAATGTATTGGAAAAAAATGCACCTTTGTTTGTTTTTGAGTGAGTGAGTGCAGTACTCAGGCGAAGAAAAGATTAATTTAGTGTTCTTTTAGTGAAAATGTACTTTTGATCTGGAAAGTGTTTGTGGTTTGAGCAGTCAACCAGCCACTTGCAGTGAATCTTCAGCTGCACTGCTCTCATGCAAATGGCAATGTGTGAAACTTTCTACTGTTGTTCATGGTCCTCAGAGGATGATGCCTAATCACGTTTGAGACCCTCTGTCTTTTCCTTGAGCGCCACCATGAGGTTGACATTTTAAAGTCAGTATTAAATGTTTAAACAACTGTTAGCTGTTTTGCCATAAAATTTGTTGCCATTTGATCCCTTTTACTTTTTATCTTGCGCCATCATCACCCTGCCATGAGGGAGAACAAAGACTTGAATTAGAATTTTCATATAGGCTGACACCCCCACACCATCACACAAATCTGTACTGAGGATCACAATGCCTGGTTTGGTCTGAAACAACTCCAAAATCCACCAGACCTCACAGAAGCTCAACCCAAATCTGCCTAATACTGTTTTGACTCCTTTTATGCTCTAAAATCATACTTCAGTGTTGCTGAAATTGACTTGCCTCAGCCAAATATCTTGTTTTAAAGAAGTGATGAAAAAGTGCATAAACTGTCTGTAATCTTAGACTTAAAACCTGCTGTGCACAGCTCTGATGTTACTGAGTAAAAGTCTCCTCAGGGAGACAGGCGTGATGGTGGGTTTGAATGGGCCGCTGTCAGCTCTGCTGGAGCCACAGAGAGAGAGCTGACAGTGATGTTAACATGCCTGACAGACAGACAGACAGACAGACAGACGGACGGACAGACATATCCAGAAAATGTCCCGACTTAGCTGGATTGATTGGCTTGATAGACAAGCAGAGCTGCTGTTTGCTCTGCTGAGGGCCTGAATACATAAAGCTGGTTGGAGAATTCCGCCTTTTAACTGGTGTCAAATGTGTCAAACATGGCATTCAGGTACAAATATGAGGTGTGATAAAAATGAAAAGTGTGAATCCCTCTGTAGTGTGGTGTTGGCACAGCAGCTGATACGTTCACATGAATTATAGAGGCCCTCTGCCAAATTGCTTTTGTGGTGTGCCAGGCCGGCTCTGACAGAGAGGATGTAGATACCAATCCCTTTTATCTCAGCTTATTAGCCTGATAAACAGACAACGCTTTCAGACACAGTCAAAGACACCAGGGCTGATGGAATAGTTGTGTCCAATTGTTTCTTCTTAAGTTACTTGCAGGTGTTCTATATTATTATGCAGATCTGATCAGGGGATGGGCTGTGCAAGAAATTCAGCCACACAGAGCTGAGGGAAAACTGTTTGTTTCTCTTTACCAGCTACTTTTTTATAATGGTATTGTTCAACATCAAACATTTACATAAAAGTCAGCTAACTATCAATCACTTCAACAAGTAAGCTTGTAATTTTTCTGACTTGTACAAAAAAAAGATATCTAATTGAAAATCAATGCAGTTGATTAAAATTTTTATCTGCTCAACTGTCTTGACTTGCTTTATTGTTTCCAGCTGGCACTGAAGAAAACAACAGTTTGACTCACATCTTGTGAAGAAGCAAAGATGGATTTTATTATAAATTATTTATTTATTTTTATCCCATTTGTAAGTGACTATAAACTCAGGATGTTTTATAACGAAATATCAGATTTGGGCAAGTTATGAAAAATTGACCTCATTTACATTTTCTTACCTGACTTTGTCTCCTTACGTTCTCGTCTCTAATCGTGCCCTCTTTAACTTTGTTCTCCTCCCAGGCGAGATGGTTCGTCAGGCTCGGGTTTTGGCTCAGGCCACCTCAGACCTGGTGAACGCCATGAGGTCTGATGCTGAGGCTGAAGTGGACGTAGACAATTCAAAGAAGTTGCTGGCAGCTGCCAAGTTGCTGGCTGACGCCACAGCGAGGATGGTTGAGGCTGCAAAGGTGAGCAACATGTGAGACGTAGAACAGCTGATATTTATGCCGTTTGCTTTCTTGATTTTTTTGCATTTATATCTCAACTTTTGTCAACTAAATGCAGTTAGTTTGCTGAACTGAGAGGCTGATGTAAAATAAGTCTTAGTGGATTCATAATTTATAGAGTCTGTAAACCTAAAATAATACTGAAAAGCTGTGCTTTTAATCAAAGAAGTGGCTTTTCTTAAAACCAGATGGAAAAATAACGGGCTGCCTTTTATTCTCTTACATTTTTGTACTGTGTGACCTTTGCAGTGACAGCAGAATGGAAAGCAGCTGAGCCAGACACCCAAGAGTGTTTGTGTGCGTGTGTGTATGTGTGCGTGCATGTTTGTGTGCGTGCGTGTGTGTGTATGTGTTTGTATAAAGAAGGAAATGATGATGGATAAGACGATGAATAGCAGTTTGAGAAGAGATTCCTCTCAGTTGTTTGTAAAGAGTCATTTTATTGAAAAAAATGGTCTTTAAAACTTCAGTTAAATAAATGTAGCACATGGACATATTTTTAACTGAACATCCCTGAATAACATGATAGTTAAAAAGCCAAGAACGAGCACTCATGAATCAGTGAATTCAGGATGGAGTTGGTCCACTGACATTAAATTTGTTTTGTGGATTAGCAGAATTTTTTAAGGTGTTTCTTCTTCATTAGATTTTAAACAAACTGTGTGCTGTAATTGTGTGTTGGGAAATATTTAGATTTTTGTTCTCTGTATCGGAGCTGTGTGATATGTCCCTGAAACTCTTCTCTAATCAAAAAGTACCTCATATAACTTGCTGGTCCTATAAATGGGTCAACACATGTGTGCATCTCTACCCCCAAGCTCTACTGTCAAAATAAAAAGTTAATGGTAAAAGGTAAATGGTTAAATTATTATGTGATTTTTTTCTTCTTTTTTCTATTTTTTTTATTGATACCACATTTTAAAGTCACAATCCAGTTCTTCTTACAGCTCAAGTTTCCAATGTACAATGATTTAAGGGATGTCAGACTGCTGAGGGGCAGGCTTAGCTTAGCCACACACGCCATCTCTCCCAATCTGTCTGAAGTATTTATCTGCTATCTCTCTCCATCAGTCGCTTTATCTCTCTACAGAATCACACACTCTTTAATAACCTTCCACATCCAGTGTGACAATCAAATGACGCCCTCCTGCTGCTTTGATGATCCAGTTTGAGGCGAGAATTATCATTGTCACTGCTGTAAATTTATCTGTGTCAATGGAGGCTGTGACCTCAGTTGCCTTTGTAACTGATTGATTTGAGCTGGTGCAGTCTAGTTTTTAGATTGTATGTTTGGTAGTTGACTTTGTTTATGCCCCCTTTTAAAACCGGTGTCAGTTAGTGATTTGCTTTAGTGAGACACTGTTAGAAACATACTCTATCACTGATAAACATGCCTTGCTATTTGTGCTGGAAATCAAAATTTAATGCGTTTTATGTGCCTAACATAACATTTTATGCACCTATCCGCAGCACTTGCTGTAGGTATTATGGTTTTGGGTTGTCTCTCTGTACATACCGTATTTGTGAGCTCAGTAATTATTGTCAAATTTACTCAAACACTTGCTTGGACTAAAGAATGAACTGATACAAATTTCGTGGTCAAAGGTCACTGTTACCTCATAAAAATAGCTTTTTTTTCCATCACTCAAGAATGTATAAACAAATAATGGCAAAATTTTCAAAATAATTTAACTGATTACAGTGATGTGATGACATTTTATACTTAGAAGCTCAAACATTAACTTCACTGTGACATTGTAATATTTTTCCAAAACATTTTTCTGTCCATAACTCAGGAACAGAGAGGGAGTGTGTGACTGTAGTTCACGTGTGGTCAGGTACTGAACTGGTGACACTAATATTGGGTGCTCATCTTGAAACTGAACAGATTATATAGATTTTCATATGCTGCCTGGTTGAAAATGTGTGTGAATCCTCTATGTTTTAGAAATTTTAGCTTCTTTGGTGAAGGCAAACAACAGAGATGGTAATTCAAGTACATAATTATGCAAATGGGCTGTTGAATTTAAATGGTGTCAGCGGCTGCCAGCAGGCAAATGACAGCTGAAAACTGAGCTAAATTGAAGTTGGTCACTAACATGATTTCACTGTGATTAATGCAAAGTTAAACGATGTACAAACTCTCATTTAGAAATCTGTGATATTAAAGCGATGCCGTGGCATTTTTCTGTTTTTAAACTTGTGTGGTTTGTCCAAAGTGACATCTGTCTCTGTGTCGACTTCTGCCAGCAGCATCTGTGGGGTTAAACATTAACTTAATGACACAGGTTTTCAACAATATGCACACCCACTTCTCTGTGCAGTCGCAGGTGAAGCCACTGAGTTCCCAGTTAATTAACCTAATGGCAGCGGGCTTAGCTTTCTCTCCAACAGCAGCAGACACAGAGGTACTAAGTGGTATTGGTCTCCACAGAACCCGGTTAACTCATTACAGCATGATTCATAATCAGGAAGATAAAAAAAGAGCTGCTTCTTAACATGAATAATCAGCATCTCTCATTGAGGTTTAGTCATCAACAAAAGAAATGATTGTTGGCAGTGAAGAATCTGAGCGCAGTGATTAATTCTGCGTCATTTTCAAAGGTGTGTGTTTGTAATGATGGGATACTTTAAGATTTCATATAAGCACTGATGGCAGGTGTGTGGGTGTGTCTGCTGCTTGTCTCAGTAGGTGTGTGTGTGATGTGATGAGTGCCGACATGTCGCTCAGGAATGATAATGCTTTTTAAAGAAAAAAGTAATGAATAAATTAATCTTTTTAAACACTGTTCAGATCATTCAGCCTGTGCTTTCTTTTTTTTTAATCTTCCCACCCTCACACCAGCTGTTCACCTTCTTGCTGACCTGTTGTATCCTGCATATGCTGATCTGTGTTTGTGTGTGTGTTTGCACTCAGGGTGCGGCCGCATACCCAGAGAACGAGGACCAGCAGCAAAGACTGAGGGAGGCTGCAGAGGGGCTGCGTGTTGCCACAAATGCTGCCGCTCAGAACGCCATCAAGAAGAAACTGATAAACAGACTGGAGGTCAGTGATGCCACATTTTGTCCCGACGGAAACGGCTCCTTCAGGAACAGACTCTTCCTTCCTGACTCTGAAAATATGCGCGATAAATCATGACATTAAGACCAAAACCGTTTCTAAATGTCACCCTCTTTAAATGTATGAAGGTTCTATAAAGAGAGTCTTTCAGTTTATCATCTTGTAGCGAGAAATTTTGCACATATAATAAAACACAAATCTGTGCAGAAAAATATCAGGACTGTAGTTTCAAGTTCCACAGATCAAAGTTGTCCTTAGAATATTTTTTAACATTCAGACTGTAAAGCACGGATGTGACACTCAGAAGTGTTTGTTGTTGACACTTGAGTAGAGCCTGATACGGACAGAAAGCGACCGTTTAACCCTGTTTTACATGTGGATGTTTGTGTGTCTTGATGTTCCTCAGAATGCTGCTAAACAGGCTGCAGCTGCAGCCACGCAGACCATCGCTGCGGCTCAGAACGCCGCCGCCTCCAACAAGAACACTGCTGCTCACCAGCAGCTGGTGCAGAGCTGTAAGGTGAGCTGTTTCCTCTCATTGTGTTTGTTTTTAACTTTTAATAAACAATAATAATATAAATAACTGTTAGTGTTGCAGTTTGTTTTCTTAAAATATCTTTATCTGAAGCTCTTTATGTCAGCCTTCCAGTGTCATTGAATCATAAGATTACAAATTTGTTTGATGTCTGAAGAATATTTTAAGAACAGAGGGTTTTAAATGGTAGAGACATTTTACACTCGGACAGTTTTAAAGCTCTGTGTGTGTGTTGTTTATGTGTGTGTACAGGCAGTTGCAGACCACATCCCACAACTGGTGCAGGGGGTACGTGGCAGTCAGGCCAAACCAGAGGACCTCAGTGCACAGCTCGCACTAATCATTGCCAGCCAGAACTTCCTGCAGGTGCAGTGCGCACACACACACACACTTTGGCCTTACCTTTTCCTACCTTTGCTGGATTATCAAACTTTGTGTCTTCCTGCGCAAACTGAGTATCTTACAGTCCTACATTGGGAACAAGGCTGGACAAAGTATAAATAGTGTTTCTTCCGTGTGGGGATGCCTTAAAAATAGGCCTGTAACCTCTTTTTTGGTGTAAGAAGGCAGTTAAAGAGGCAGTGTTGTGATGGGATTAAGTCTTAAATGCCTCAGTGGAACTCTTACAGCTGCTGCAGGACTGTGGGGTTTCCTGAAATGCCACCACATAATTTAACCTTTGTTCCCTGTTGTTGCACGAGGCAACATTTCATTTGCTAGGCAGTTGCCGAACGCTCTGAAGGAAAATAACCCTGTCATTTTTATTTAACAATCTCTTTTTTTCTCTCTCTCTCTCTCTCTCTTCCTATTGCACTCTGCAGCCTGGTAGTAAGATGGTGACCTCTGCCAAGTCATCTGTTCCCACGGTGACTGATCAGGCTGCGGCCATGCAACTGGGTCAGTGTGCCAAGAACCTGGCCACCTGCCTGGCTGAGCTGAGGACGTCTGCACAGAAGGTGGAAATCAGATGAACTCAAGCACTCACATATGTGGCTGGACATGCAGTCCCTGCACTTTGTGTGCAAACCACATTTGCATATAAAGCAAAGCATGCGAGCTGTTCCAGAATGACTCTTTGTAATAATAATATTAGCATCAACCAGTCTTGATGATTGGAGGTTTTATTCACTGCCTAGTCCACATTGGATACACTGTAGTGTGAATTGCTGTCCTACATTGCACAGTAGATTAAAAATCTGACACATCAAACTACATCAGTTGACCTGTAACAATAGTTTGACTCAACAAGATCTGCTGACCAGTCAAAAGTTTGGACACACCTTCTCATTCAATGTTTTTCCTTTATGTTCATGACTATTTACATTGTAGATTCTCACTGAAGGCATCAGAACTATGAATGAACACATATGGAATTATGTAGTAA
>JAPZDV010000001.1:22397339-22429202 GCA_029814665.1 Acanthurus lineatus | reverse complement strand
CATTCTCTCGATGAGCTTCATGAGGTAGTCACCTGAAATGGTTTTCCAACAGTCTTGAAGGAGTTCCCAGAGATGCTAAGCACTTGTTGGCTCTTTTGCCTTCACTCTGCGGTCCATCTAATCCCAAACCATCTCAGTTGGGTTTAGGTTAGGTGACTGTGGAGGCCAGGTCATGTGGCGCAGCACTCCATCACTCTCCTTCTTGGTCAGATAGCCCTTACATAGCCTGGAGGTGTGTTTGGGGTCATTGTCCTGTTGAAAAGTAAATGATGGTTTAACTAAATGCAAACCGGATGGGACGACATGTCACTGCAGGATGCTGTGGTAGCAATGCTGATTCAGTGTGCCTTTGATTTTGAATAAATCCCCAACAGTGTCCCCAGCAAAGCACCCCAACACCATCACACCTCCTCCTCCACCATGCTTCACGGTGGGAACCATGCATGTAGAAACCATCAGTTTACCTTTTCTGCGTCGCACAAAGAAATGGCAGATGGAACCAAAGATCTCAAATTTGGACTCATCAGACCAAAGCACAGATTTCCACTGATCTAATGTCCCTTCCTTGTGTTTCTTGGCCCAAACAAATCTCTTCTGCTTGTTGCTTTTCCGTAGTAGTGGTTTCCTAGCAGCTATTTGACCATAAAGGCCTGATTCCCACAGTCTCCTCTGAACAGTTGATGTAGAGATGTGTCTGCTACAAGAACTCTATGTGGCATTTATCTGGGCTCTAATCTGAGGCAGCGCTGTCAACAAAGCAAAGGGTGGCTACTTTGAGGTATCTAAAATATAAAACATATTTAGAGTTATTTCACAGTTTTTTCTTTGCTACATAATTCAATATATCTTGCTTCATATATTTGATGTCTTCAGTATGTATCTAAAATGTAGAAAGTAGTAAAAATAAAGGAAAAACATTGAATGAGAAGGTGTGTCCAAACGTTTGACTGGTAGTGTATACTTGAAGTATACATTAGTACATATGAGTATATATCAGTTTGAATTTCTGAGTAACAAAAACAGACAGTAATATATGCCTCTGTCTATTTACAGGAACAGAACTTGAGTAAAAACCCTTCTAACTGTGTGTAACTGTAGGTGACAACAGATGTCCTTTGTTTTCTAGGCTCACGAGGCCTGCGGCCCCATGGAGATCGACTCTGCGCTCACTGCCATCCAGACCCTGAGAAGTGAGCTGCAGGATGCCAGGCTGGCTGCTGCAAATGCTCAACTGAAACCACTACCTGGAGAATCAGTAAGAGTCATCCTAGTTCCAAGAGACTGATCAGGATTCGTCTCTTTTCAATCCCATGTTAAAAAAAACATAACATGCAGGACTTTCAAGGAAAAAAAAAACAAAAAAAGCATATCCTCATACAAAAATAATCCCTCTCAGTCATCACTCCTCACTGATTTTAAGTGTGTGGTAGTAATTGTAACTGTAAGGATCCTGCCCTCTACCTGTATGCTCTTAGTTTGCTGTGTTGTGGATGTTTCTGTATGTCAGTCTTTGGGCAGTGGTGTGTGGCCCCCAACCAATAACAGCCAGACAATCTGGACTCCATGAGAACATAGCGACCAGGTTACATCTTAGTCTTGTTTCTCTTCTCTGCTCTCACACAAACAGATGCAAACAGCAGAGAGGATGAAGCAAACGTTTTTGGCTGAATTTACTCCAAAAATCTGGCATTACTACACCTTCCTGCAGGGTTTTGTGGAGGTGTGGGTGTAGTTATCGGTTCTTTAGAAATGAACTGCTACAAAATAGTCAGAAAATAATGTTTCAGTTCTCTGATTCACGGATTTCTCAGTAAAACCTCTCTTTCTTTCTTTATTCAGTTCATTTTAACTGTTGTTTTTACAAACATTAACAGACAATTGCTGCATATTGTGCCTTTATGTTCAGTCAGGCTGTACAAAAGACTTTTAGCTACGCAGGCTCTAATGGGTTTGCTGCCTCATATTTAGTCCTTTGTGACTTACAAATAAAGCTGCTGTCGAATTTGTTTCTCTTCTGCTTTAGTTGGAGAAATGTGCTCAGGATCTGGGCAGCACCTCCAAGTCGGTGGGATCCTCCATGGCTCAGCTGCTCACTTGTGCTGCACAAGGAAATGAACACTACACAGGTTGGTGCTGCTGACACAGTGACTGCTTTAGGGGTTTCACTGCGCATTTCCTGCCTTTTCAGTTTTCAAAGGAAAAAGAAATCAAATATTGACTCCTTAGTCATCAGCAATGCAACGTTTTCTTTGGATATAATGGTCCCAGCAGCCATTATGAGCACTGATGAAAGCTGTAACATCCCTGAATCTCCCTGATTTTTTTACGTTCTCTGTCAGTTTTCTGACCGTGTGTTCATCTTGCAGTTGCCAGCATCTTTTGCTTTGCAGTACACACTGTACACAAAGCTTCTTTCTCTTGTTCACATGACTCTAAGATATTCGAACTACTTGAGATGTGATTGAATAAACCAGTTACCAAACACAGGTCACTTGATTTTTTTTGCCCGATCTGAGATAGGGTGGCATAGCCTGCCGTGTGTGATGCACAGGTTAAGGCAAAGCAAACAAAGATATTGAAAAGATTTTTTAATGTATTAAACTTGCACATTTTGATATATTCAGATGTAAACATGTTTTCCAAAGAGGTTTTAATACCTTTATGGTGTCCTTGGTTCTCTATGGAAAAGAATTCTCCTGTTAAATGATGTTTTCTCTGTTTTGCTTCTTGCGAGACATTTGTCAGGACAAAGAAATGCTTTCTATGCATTAAACAAATGCCCTATGCAAACAGGATGCTACACTTTAGGAATTGAAAAAGAGAAAAAGATAAAGTACTCTGTCTGACCTCTTATCCTGCTTGTAGGAATAGCAGCCAGAGAGACGGCTCAAGCCTTGAAAACTCTGGCCCAGGCAGCCCGCGGCGTCGCTGCCTCCACCACGGACCCCAAAGCTGCTGCTGCCATGCTGGACTCTGCTCGTGATGTCATGGAGGGCTCAGCACTTCTCATTCATGAAGCCAAACAGGCTCTGATTTCCCCTGGAGACGCTGAGAGTCAGCAGAGGCTGGCGCAGGTGAGACAGGTTGAGACGGCTCGAGGGCAGGGAGTCTTCTCTGTGCTTTTTCAGCGCGACAGGTGACTATTAGTGCTGCAGGCTTGAAGGCTCGTCTCATCTGTGTGTCAGACGACAGCAGCAGTGCCATAAAGCTGACACCATCAAGTGTCACAGCAAAAACAATTCTGCAGGACTCGGCAGGATGTCATAACAAAAATTTACTTGCAGTCCACCAGCTCATGAGACTGTTGTATACAAGCACTGACTCACTTGTAGCTGGGCTCTTCAGTTGCTGTAACCTTATCATCTCCACCCTTTAACAGTTTATTCAAGGTCATACATATAAATCATACACAGTATTTTAACTTTAAACTCAGCTCAACTCTTTTTACCCAGCATCCCGTCTTTATTTGCTCAATATATTCTGCTTAATGTTTTCTCATGGTAAAAAAAAGTCTGAGCCAGATGTATGTCTACATCTGCTTAGTAATACATGAAAGTGAACACCTGTCAAATACAGCTAGGGACTCCTTTAATAAAGCTGGTGGCATATTTATGGGCCAAATTCTTAAATTATTTATGTATATGCCTCATATTTTTTCCACAAAATGAATAAATCATATGTCTCTCAATAGTGATGAATCACAAAAACACAAATAAGGAAGTTGTTTTTATCTATTTAAAAAACTTAAATATAATTCTATTTTTTGTCTTTTGAAATTGCTTTTGGATATAAAATTAAGTTAAGAAGCCTCAGCTGTTCTTCTAACTTACTGGCTCTTGTTTGTCCATCACTAAGTTCCCCTTTAATGTGGACAAACAGGCCTATTGATTGATATTACACAAAGAAACAAAGAAAATCGTAATGCTGATATGAGTTATTCTGAAAAAATATTTTAAGTTGCTCATTTTAAAGTCAGATTTCTAGTCCCACCTGGTCTCTCTGACTCGTTCTGCTGTGAACCTGCTGTGTTTTCCAGGTGGCCAAGGCTGTGTCTCATTCCCTGAACAACTGCGTCAACTGTCTGCCTGGCCAGAAGGATGTAGACATGGCTCTCAAGAGCATCGGCGAGGCCAGCAAGAAGCTGCTGATTGAAACTGTGAGTTTGGTCTGTGACTCACCGGATCTCTGCCAGCTAATTAGCATCCTGTGTTTTTCTTTAAATACCCTGCAGAAAAAAGGGTCCTGGAGGAATGTTTTAAGGTTAATGACGCATACAAACTAAAAGCAAAATTGACAGCTTAGATAGATGAATGTGGTAGGGTTTGAATAGTTAGATCGGTATTATATCTTCATTATCTTCCTCTTTTGCTTTAAACATCACAGCAATGACTCATTTAATAATCTTTTTATGTCCAATTTAATCTTTAATCTCTAAATGTTTATCCTCTTTCTCTCTGTCCTCTGCTCAGATCCCTCCAGCCTCCAAGTCCTTCCAGGAGGCCCAGAGCGAGCTGAACCAAACAGCAGCAGACCTTAATCAGTCAGCGGGCGAGGTGGTCCATGCCTCCAGGGGCTCCAGTAGCCAGCTGGCGGTGGCATCTGGAAAGTTCAGCCAGGACTTTGATGAGTTCCTGGATGCTGGTATAGAGATGGCCGGCCACACTCAGGTCTATTTTCTCACATGAGTTTCACCAGAAAATCGAGATTTGTCAAAGTCATGTTCTTTTGTGTATTCATGATGTGTGTTTGTGCCATTTTAGAAAAAGGATGACCAGGTGCAGGTGATTGGTAACCTGAAGAACATTTCCATGGCTTCCAGCAAGCTGCTGCTGGCAGCTAAGAGTCTGTCTGTGGACCCTGCAGCAGCCAATGCCAAGAACCTGCTAGCTGCTGCAGCGAGGTACCACAACCAGCCACGTACTCATTTCATGTTGTTTATTATGCTTTAAGCCATGGTGTAAATTTTGTAATTTATCCAACCCTTTAACACCGTTTCCTAAAGAACCATTAAAACCATTAAACTGTTGTAATATTATCCATTTAAGCAAGTGTGTTTTCAAGGTCCGTGCTATCAGTAAAATGCATTCAGTCATCTGTCATCTTGGTCATTAAAAGTTTAAGCCCGCAGCTGCCAAACTTCGCTTGCAAATAGAAAAAAAACTAAGAGCAAAAAAAAAAAAATCCCTCTACATTTTCAAACAAACATGCTGAAAGAAATATGAAGAATTTCAAACACATATTGATGAAACTTGCAGGCTTGCACACACACACACACACACACACAGGCAAACAGACAGATGTATGCAGGGACGCATGAAGAGGCTTTAATATTAACACAAAAAAATCCAGTAAATGTGCTCAGACACGTCAAAGGCAGAATGCTCATAAACAGCTATTATTACAGCAACCTTCAAGGACTAGGGTGTGATTTAATAATAATTTTTTTTTCCCATCCGTTTCTTTGTTTCAGAGCAGTGACTGACAGCATTAACCAGCTGATCACACTGTGTACACAGCAGGCTCCTGGCCAGAAGGAGTGTGACAACGCCCTGAGAGAGCTGGAGGTAAACACAACATATAAACCGTGTAATCAAACTGGAGCAATCAGTGACCATATCAACAAAGGCTTGATGGGAGTCTAATCTACCTTGATTTATCTCTGTAGTCTCAAAAGAAATAACATCAGTTTGCAGTTCTTATAATTCTTTCATCTGGTTTTAATCAGAGGGAGTTTTTAAAAATAAATAACCAGGGAAACACTATCTTAGACTCACACTGCTCACTCATCTCCCAGGCCGTCAGAGGAATGCTGGACAATCCCAATGAGCCGGTCAGTGACCTCTCCTACTTTGACTGCATCGAGAGTGTGATGGAGAACTCTAAGGTACGCCTTCAAATCAAACAGTCCTGCTGATCAAACACACAGAGCTCAGCATCCTAAGCATCCCTCTCTCTTCTCTCTCTCTCTTCTGCTGACCTGCTGTCTTTTCTCTGTCCAGATCCTGGGAGAGTCCATGGCTGGTATTTCACAGAACTGCAAGAATGGAGATGTGCCTGCATTTGGAGACTGTGTGGGCTCAGCCTCAAAAGCCCTGTGTGGCCTCACTGAAGCTGCAGGACAGGTACAGAACATGAAGGGAAACAAGTCTCACAGTGTGAGAGCTACAAAATGGATCATAATTGCCTTTTTTGCTGCTGATGATGAGGTTTTTTTTTTTCCCCCACAGGCTTCCTACCTGGTGGGTGTGTCTGATCCCAACAGCCAGGCGGGGCACCAGGGGTTGGTGGATCCCATCCAGTTTGCTAAAGCCAACCAGGCGATCCAGATGGCCTGTCAGAATCTTGTAGACCCGGACAGTAGTCCATCCCAGGTTACTGCACTTATAACAGTCTCTGTATAGCAATTAGTTCATCTGATCTAGATTGTATATTTATATTTTATGATCTAGATCAGATGATATATCTTATATGTATATTATATAAGAGGTTTTGATGCTGGTGTCCTTGGATAGCTATCCTAGTTTTTCTGCAGGAATATTTCACAGTATCATTTATTATCAGGTCAGAGTCTTGCAACAGAGTAGGCTGTGTATGGCAGAGTATGGCTGTGCCGAGGGTGCATGCAGATTTCTTATCATGTTTATCCTCTTAAGAAATATCCTTGAATCTTGTCCTCAAGCTAACATTAAGAACATTTCCTGCTAATTTCTTGTGTTTAGTGGGACACTTCAAAAAGGAAATTCTGACATTACTTAAACCTGTGACAAAAATAAGATAGCTATCTTTAAACTATTTAAGCTCACAAATGTTTTTATAGCTCCCACAATTGTGTATTATCTGCAAAGACCTAATGGAGAAGTGTCCAACTGTGTAGCCTGACACCCTCACCGTGGGCCTGAAAGTGCAATATTTACCTCATTATCACCTTTATTGTCCTCAACAACATTCTTTGTTGAGAACAAACAGTCTAATTAAATCCCCCCCACAGCACTATTACATATGTTAGTTTTCCAAGCCATAGTATGTACCAGCAATAAGAGCAGGTGCATGCAGTTTCATAGTAAATATAATATTTATAAGTGTATTAGCATGCACCTGCCATTAACAACTGTATATTATCTTTTAATACATAGAAATGTCAGTGATGTGAATTCTAGTTGATGTAAATAATCATGACTCTTGGTTAAGTAGGTATTGATTGCATTGTCATCTATTGATAAACAAATGACTAATTTCACCTTTTGTCATGTATAATGTGGCAGGTCCTCTCTGCAGCCACCATTGTTGCAAAGCACACCTCAGCACTGTGCAACGCCTGCCGTCTGGCATCCTCCAAGACAACCAACCCAGTGGCCAAGAGGCACTTTGTCCAGTCTGCCAAGGAGGTGGCCAACAGCACCGCCAACTTGGTCAAAACCATCAAGGTAGGACTTTACTGCCAATCCTGTCAGACGGCTGGCTCTGTCGCTTAATTGCCAAACCACAAAACAGGCATGAACTCTAGCTTTGACAGCGATTTGCGTTGTGATTGATTTGGGATCATTTTGATGAATCTTCCACAGAATGAACTCTGAAACATTTGTCATTTATGTCTGCTCATATTTGTTTTCATCAAACTTCTTTCAGTGATTACATTTTTGACTCTCAGGAATATTAACTTATTATGTACTCTATCAAAATCAGATTTTGTATTCATTTCCTGTCTCTACTGCCTTTCTAGGCTTTAGACGGAGATTTCTCAGAGGAGAACAGAAACAGGTGTCGCGTCGCCACGGCTCCGCTGATCGAGGCTGTGGAAAACCTGACAACATTTGCTTCCAACCCAGAGTTTGCCAGCGTCCCTGCTCAAATCAGCAGCGAAGTATGGCCATGTGAACATTAGTGTGTGCTGTGTTCATGAACAGCCATTACACGATTTTTAGATCAATAGTTTTATATTAAACATGATGAAAAAATAGGAAATTGTAGTAAATTCTCACTCAAGTTCATGTTGTTTTCCTGTAGGGGTCTGCGGCACAGGAGCCCATCCTTAACTCAGCCCGCTCCATGCTGGACAGCTCCACCCACCTGCTCAAGACTGCCCGCTCATTGGTTATCAACCCCAAAGACCCGCCCACCTGGTCTGTTCTGGCTGGTCACTCCCGCACGGTGTCCGACTCCATCAAGAGTCTCATCACAGCTATTAGGTTAGTGAGCAAGAACTTACAACACCCTCAAGAAAGTGATGGTTGACACAAAACAGTATATGAAGATCAACCTTTAAAGGCATAGTCTGGAATTTTGGGGAATTCTCTTATTTGCTTCATGGCTAGAATTAGATAAAAAAAAAAATCAATACTATTCTCACATCTCAATTGTAAATATGAGGTTACTGCCAGGAGCCAGTTAGCTTAGCTTTTCATAAAGATTAGAACAGAGAAACAAATAGTGTAGCTATGTCCAAAGTAACAATATCCACCCACCATCATGTGGTGTTTACTTTATCCATTCCAAAACAAAAAAACAAAACAGACTGTGTTAGCGGAGAGCACTGACTTCCCAAGTTAGCAGGAAGTTAGCAAAACATCATCCTTGTAAACCCTTCACATCATATTTGCATCAACTTGCTCTGTCTCCTGCAGTAATAGAGTTATTCCTGGGGACACAAAGGGGATTAAGGGAGGTGGCAATTTTCATCCAAGGTTAAAAAAAAAATCCAGAATTAAGTTTTTGACAGTAAAGTAGCGTTTACCTTTACTCATCTGAATGCACAGCTCTGTAAAAATGCCTGTAAGATAAATGCAGCGTCCTTGAGAAAGGATGGCCAAACATTGCACCATGGCGTTACAAATGCTTGTTTTAAATTTTTAATCTCCTCTTTCACTGCTTTTGTACCTGACCTTGATCAGAACAAAACTGATGCCCCTGAGAAACTAATTCTCGGTGTCAAACGCTCTGAATGTTAATGTTTCTGCTTGGCTCAGAGCGCAGAACGCATGCAGCCAGCTTAGCGTCTCATTCAGTTCTGATGTCCTTATCACAGTCTTTCTTTCAGACTGCAAATTGAGTACTGGGAGTTTGGCCCAGGCTTTTAATAGCATCTAGTGATACACCGCGGTGCCAAAGAACACGAATAGGAACGATCTCCGTCCTGCAAAAACCAACCTCATAACTTTGTCAGTGTCATTACACACAGAGAAGAGGTTTTATTTTAGTTGTACTTTCGATGTGCTGCCATGCATGGAAATGGATGTTTAACTTAACTTATTCTGCCCGTGTGGTCGCTGCCCCAGACCACTCAGAGGCTTCAGCGCTAATTTAGCTGCCCAGCTTGATCTCCCTGTGCTGCGACGAGACCCTGCAGGCCACATTTCAGCAAATGTGACTTGAGCACCAATGAGATGCGAGATCCAGTAGAAAAAGATTAAAGAGACATCCTGCAGTCTGTCTGTGTTCATTAAGTTAACATCTGTGCTTCTTTCCTCTATTCCTGCCTTTCTATATTTGTTATTTTTTCTGTCTTCATGGCCTTTTCTCTCCTCTGTTTTCCTCCTGTACATCATTCTTTTCTCTTTACCCTCATTTCCAACCTTTTTTAATGCTTTCTGTTTCCCTTATTTTTCTGTTCCCATTTTCTTCTCAGGGACAAGGCCCCAGGCCAGCGGGAGTGCGACTCGTCAATTGATAACATCAACAAATGTATCCGGGACATTGAGCAGGCCTCTCTGGCGGCAGTCAGCCAGAACTTACCCAGCAGGGACGACATCTCACTGGAGGTAAGCAACCTTCAGAAATGACTCGACATTTTCCACGGACAAGCACCGGTGCCTTTCTCTGTTTGCATTGTTTGTCCTTGTCTGCTTGTTTATCTCAGTCACCCACCTTTTTACCTTTCTTTTCATCCATCATTTTTACAGTCAGATTGTTGTTGTTTTTTCTTCTTTAAGCACTTGTGATGCTTATTGTGTCTCTCTTATAAATTATAGATCTGTAATGGTGGTTTTATGGATCTGCTATTGGTGGTTTTAATAAGGTTTCTGTCTGTTCTGGGTCACAAACAGCCCATTAGACAGACAAAAGGATTTATTGTCTTATAAACAAACTTTCTGCAGTGCAAACCAACATTTAGTTTATCCTTCTAGCATCAAACCAGCTTAATAGTTGGGATCCCAATGGATCTTAATGTCTGAAACCAGAGATGGGTATTTTTTTAATGCTGAATTGGACAGAGAGAAGTTTTTGGCGCCTACATCAGTTCGACAGAATTACAAAGAGTTTTTGCTCACAGAATAGAGGCTAGAATAGCTCAGGGCAAAAGGTTCCCTCCCCGGTTCCCTGTTTGGTGCTTAAAAGCAGGTTCCAGCCGACTTATGTGAATGTACCACTGTCTTCTATAAAAAGCCAGAGAAAAACTAATTTCTTTTTATTTCCTCTCTTTAGGCTCTACAAGAGCAGCTGACGTCCACTGTGCAGGAAATTGGCCACTTAATTGACCCCGTTTCCACCGCTGCCAGAGGCGAAGCTTCCCAACTAGGGCACAAGGTATGTAGGGCACGGAACTAATTACTTAAAAACTGCAGCTGTGGAGCAACAGAGTGATACTTTTTTAATGGGAAGCAGTATTACACATTTCCATTCGTTACGAGCGGGCCATACGGACATTGTTGTGTTAATTATCATAACAGTTTCTTTCTCGCTCTTTGTGCCCGTTTGAAGATGTAGCATTGGCTGTAACTGAGGAAAGTCTTACAGAGCTCATCGTCAGAACTCACCCTTCACTGTTTTGCCTCAGGTGACCCAGTTGGCAGGTTACTTCGAACCGCTGATCACAGCTTCTGTGGGTGTGGCATCAAAGCTGAAGGACCACCAGCAGCAGATGACTTTCCTCGACCAGACTAAGACCCTGGCTGAGTCGGCACTGCAGATGCTGTACGCTGCCAAGGAGGGCGGAGGAAACCCAAAGGTACAGCTATTTCACTTTCAACTCTTTCTTATACGTCTCAGTTCCACACTTAGAAGCATCATCTAGGAAGTCTTAATTGATATACGTTTGTGTCTTGATGTCAGGCGTCCCATACCCATGATGCCATAGCAGAGGCGTCCCAGCTCATGAAGGAGGCAGTCGATGATATCATGGTGACGCTAAATGAAGCTGCCAGTGAAGTGGGAATGGTGGGAGGAATGGTGGAGTCCATCGCAGAGGCCATGGCCAAGGTGAGTGCTGCTTGGCAAATACCAGTGATAAGAACTTACCGGAACATGGCTATTAGCTTTTTTTTGTGCCCTAAGACTGTGATTGGTCAAATGGAGACTGAGGAACAGCTACAGACAATCATCTCCTCTGGTAGTTTGTTGCCCATGAACAGCTCTGAAAGATGATGGTAGACTGTAGATTTTCCACTCTCCTGTCATTCCTTAGGGTTTATTTCATGGTCTTCAGGTGTTCCTAGGCTCTCAGCGCAGCTCTGTCCTGTTTATGCTTGTTACAAGACATAATATCTACAAATCTTACAATACAAACATCCACTTTTATCCTAAGGTGATCAGGTTGAATTAATTCCCATTCACAGTGCTTCTCATTGTGGACAAATAGTCTAAATTTTTTCAAGTGTACCACAAGCTCCTGTCTCCTCCCTGCCAAAATTGTGATGTTCCATGTATCAAGAGTGTGTTTTTGCATAAGTAATCCAGTGGCCTTTAAACTTGGTCCACACTGTGAGGCCACACAGAGGCGCTTGTCTTCAGTTTTCATCAGGTTTAAGGAAAAGGCCTTGTTGTTTTTGCCTTTTTCTGCAGCAATTTCTGAAATTAAGTGAGGACAAAGTTGTGGTCACCTGAGACTACTGTACACACCAACATTCCCATTCAACATGCTCTAAATGAGTTGGCAAAATCGCATAGTGGAAAAGTTTTTGTTTTGGCAAGTTCCCCAGTGGAAACAGTCAATATAGTGTTGAGACAACAAATGGAATAAATTGCTTAGAAAAATGATAGACAGAAGAAAAGGCAGGACAGCAAATGTTCCCAATATCTTTCCAGGACGTTCCAGGATTTGTACAAACAACCATCATTTTCTAGTAAAGATTTCCTCTTCTCCCTTCTTTTTAACCTCCAATTTCCGCCTCCTTTGTGTGACAACGTGATAATAACCTCAGCACTTCCAAGGCGCCATAAAAAGCCACTGATTAGCATATTAATACAAATCAGAAGCCAGTAAAGCTGAGGAAAAATTGACTGTCAACACAGCCGCTCTCATCTGGTGTTTGGCCCTCAGACGTTTTCTCCAATTAAGAGTCAAACTACTGGCAAACTCATAAGGTGTATGGCAAGAAAAGAAACTTATCTCAAGTACAGACAGAAAAGCAAACTAATTACAATCCTCCCCGCCTTTCTGAGACTTATCGCACAGGGGCAAAAAGTGCCTGAGGTGAGGGTCACCAGAGGGAACAGCACCCCTGCATCAACTTTCTGTGACCTGTCCTGAATAATGAGAGGAGGGGGGTTCAGTTTGGGTCCGCATGATGAGCAGATATGTGTGTGTGTGTGTTTCGCTCTTGTAATTTGGCTCATGAAAGGAGATAATCCTCTTAAATAATCCATCGACATAATGGTCATTCTCCACTGTAGCTCCAGCAGAGGTGATTTAAAGGCTTCTCTGCTGAACTTGTAGTCACTTAGTCAAGCCTGCAGATCCTGAGGTGTTACTTCACCCAGCGAACATCTTGTACTTGTGATTTTGTAAATTCACTTCAGCACCAGTCGCTCTGCACACATGGCGTCATCGCTCTCGTTTCCACGGTTTTTTGCCATGACATTCAGATGTGTTGTCTAGTTTATCAGGAATGTTGGAGACATAATGTATGCACTGCAAGCTGCTGATTAAATGTTTTTGTAGTGGATGCTATTTTAAATCAGTAATTACAGAGTGAATTTGGTAGTTAATTTTCTGAGTGTTTGTCATTCATTCTGAGTGTTTATTGGAATATCAAATTGCATTAGCATCGGTTTGCAGATGAACTGATTCCTGCACACCTGGCTGGATCATTCTAATTGAAGGGTGGATGAGATTTAACATTTAGCTGCAACTTAAGAGCCAAATGATTGATTGTCTTTGTGTTTGAGGATGTGAAGGACAAAACAATTATGCCTAAGATGAAAATTGCAGCGCTGTTTTAACTCTGTTTGTATGTGTGGGTGTGTGTGTCTCTTTCTTTTCTCAGCTGGATGAAGGCACACCACCTGAACCTGAGGGCTCATTTGTGGATTACCAGACCAGCATGGTGAAATACTCCAAGGCCATTGCTGTCACTGCTCAGGAAATGGTAAACGAAATAATAGTTTACATTGTTAGACTGTATTGTTGTTTATTAGAAGGATTTTTTTATGACTTAATAGTTATTCTGTTTAGGTTTTGTGTAGGAATTGTGTCTTCAGGTTTTTTTACTGTGTGCTTATGTGTCGCTTAAAAACCTGAAATTTAACAAAGACCTCAAAACACAAAAAAGGTAAAACTTGACTTACTCTAAAAGAGGAATAAAAACAAATAGGTGATGATAACTTACAGAAACTAATGCAAATCAAAATGACAGTATTATTAGGTCTGAATCTTTACCCCCAGTAAAGATGAACTTTCTCCCTACGTTTCACACCTGAGGTCTACTGCTGGATCATCCAAAGGTTTAACTTAAGATAAACCATCGTTTTAATCCCAAAAGTTTGAAAAATTAACTCCCTCCTCCCATCAGCAAACAGCTCTGGATCAGGCCAGAATGATGAGACTCCGGGTCTTCATTCCTCCAGAAGCTCCCGTCTGTCCCCGACTCTCTTTTAGATGCAGTCATCATCAGCAGCTGTCAGCTGGCATCTGTCCCTGCGCTTCGTCCATCCAACCCACACAACACTCAAAGCCCCAAAGATTCGCAGATTAGCCTACAAAATCAAATGTTGATTTAGAATTTGAATGCAAATGTTATGAACAAAGCTTCAAACTATAACACTTCTAATATTAACATGAATGTGAAGTAAATATATCAGACACCAGCTGTACCGCTTTCAAATGTCCACTCACAGTCCCTAAAAGATCAGTGTTGATATACACAGTTCATGTAATTAACAATGACAGACAACGTATCCCTGTATGTTTACAAAAACAAGTATGTATGTAACAAACAAGTATTAATATAAGTGCTAAACTTTACAAAATAAAGAAGGAAAAACTCTTAATGTCAAATGTTGTCATATTCCTCAGATGACCAAATCCGTGACGTGTCCTGATGATCTGGGAGCCCTGGCCTCTCAGGTGACAGTGGACTACAGCCAGCTGGCCGTTCAGGGGCGACTGGCTGCACACACAGCTGAGCCAGAGGAGGTGAGGACGTCCTGGGAGATTGTCTCATCCATGACACGACTCTCCTGCATTAGTGTGGCACTTTCATCTTTTTCACACTTCTAGCTGCATACAAAATAAGTTGCATGCAGTACACAAAGATTAAATGTGTCTCATGAGGGAGCTGAGACACATTTCCTGCCGAAATCCTGTCGCAGCATTTAAAACTGCCAGATTGTCTCTCACAAGGGAATGGATCCATAATTCTTATTTTCTGCTAAGAACAGAAGTTCAGTAAATCCGTATTGTATGATGTTCTCTGTTGTCCAGATCGGTTTCCAAATCAAGACTCGAGTGCAGGACCTTGGCCATGGCTGCATCTTCCTGGTCCAGAAGGCTGGAGCTCTGCAGATCACTCCCTCTGACGGCTTCACCAAACGAGAGCTCATTGACTGTGCTCGTGCAGTCACAGAGAAGGTATTGTCCTATCATTAAATAACCTTGCAAGGCAGCTGGAATGATGGGATTTTAAATTTGAAGTCCCGCAGGTCCACCTTAAAATGCTGTGATAATGGCACTTTTATGAGAACTGGACAACATTTTCACATGAAAGGAGAGACAAGACTGGCACAGCAGGCTTTTTTTTGATAAGAAGGTGTTTTCATTCTTCCCCAAACTGGCTTTGGCAAGAGTAATAAACATGATGTTGGTCCAATCACCTTTTAATTTTTTTTTGAAACAACCTGCCCCTTCCAAATGCTGTCTATTGGCTCTTTCCCAAATGGACATGAAATAAATCTTATGGATTTGTGAAACATTCCATGACATGCCGGGTTAATCATTAAAACATCTGGCTCAGAATTGTATATCTTTTACTTTAAAATATATGTTTAAATCTAACTTACTGTTCTTAACCTCAATGTCCTTTTTCTTAACATCTGTTTCTTTCAATTGTTGAATTGTTTTTTCTGCTGCTCGTTCACACAACTGCTGATATATTGATTATCTAAGCACCTCCCCACATCAACTAGAGTCAATTTCACTTTTCTATCAGTGTTAATTATGTTGATACCAGATCACTTGTGGCTGTGGGTTTTCTTGCTCAACTCAGTATGAATCTGACTCTGTGCAGCATTGTTCTTCAACTGTGTTGTTTACATCAATAGATCCTGCTGCCATGGTATCAACAACATAAGAGAGTTTGTGACACGATTCATTTTTATCAAACATCATCTGAATTCAAGCATTTTGGATGAAACAGTTTGCTCAAGGCATGCTGGGGCTTCAAAGGCTGACTGTTTAATTCATTGTCCTTGCCAAACTGCATTACTCTGCAGACTGTTTTAATAATTCATGCTTAAGTGCGTATTGCACTGATTGTATCCAAGCAGTCCAGCAACACTTTAGAGATCTGACCTCTGAATGCAAACAGATTCTTTGAGAAATGTTAGGTTTGGTGTCATTCAGGAGCCCACAGCAATTTGATGAAGATATTACTTTCTAATTACAAGCCTTTTTTTAATTTCAATCAAGCGTTTGTGCTTGGCTTGACCTGCTCATGATGAGAAAGACATAGTTCCTCTGTGCAACATGTTTTACTTGTTTTCCTTAACTTTCCACAGCTATTATTTATGTAAATCAATGATTCAAAAGTCTGGAAGGATCATTAAATGTGTTTCTATTTCCATTCAGGCATCTTTGAGAAAAAGCAAATGGAATTTAAATCACTTTGACATGAGCTCATTTCGATGAGTGAGTGATGTGCGTTGTTTTGCACTGACATGGTGCTTTTGCTGCACCAGCAAACCTTCTCCCCTTGCAAATAGCCTTTGGTCATGTATCAAGGAGGTGTATATCAAAAACAATGCAAAATGGAAAAGGCTATTAGTATTGATAGCAGTGATTTTGTGCTCCGTTTTACTGGCAGAGTTGTATGCAGGTCTACTCTAACTAAACAAAAAATGCTAGTACAATATTAACAGTTAGAAACTAACGGGACAAAAAATTAATGATCCTAATGCAGTAAATAAATTAAATACATAAACCTTTTCTGCTTTTCAAACACCAAAGTTATGGAGAATGAGCTTCCTGCCTGAGGTCAAGATATCTGCACATCCTCACCTGTAAGATTACAGGTTGTGATGTCTGTGTGTCTGTCTGTCTCTGCTTGTGTGTGGGTGTGTGTGTGTGTGTGTCCTCAGGTGTCCTTGGTGCTCTCAGCCCTGCAGGCAGGAAATAAGGGAACTCAGGCCTGCATCACAGCTGCCAGCGCAGTTTCCGGCATCATCGCAGATCTGGACACGACCATCATGTTCGCCTCCGCTGGCACGCTCAATGCAGAGAATGACGAGTCCTTCGCTGACCACAGGTTAGAGCGCAAGCCGTGACTGATCTTCCCTGCGTACACACACTTGATGTGCGAGACGAGTCTACAAGCACGTGATTCGAGTGGAGTCTGGAATCCGCCCTCTGGTTATCTTTCATCTGAAACTGACAAAATGACATATTAGGTGTTGAACAGGGGGCAGGAAACCTCCTCAGTCAGAAACTACAAATTACCCTCAGGGTTTGAAAGACAGAGGAAGTGTCACATCTCTTACTATTCTTGCTCTTAGACAAAAGACTCCGCTCAGAGGCAGGATCCCCACTGTGCTAAAACAAAAGGCAAAAAGCAGCAAAATATCAAAAAGTTTGAAACTTCTCTGGCTAGATTCTATTAAATTTCACAATCTTTTGCAACTGTCTTGTAAAAGTGTTCATGATCTAGTGTTTGGCCTGGGGGAAACTTGGTTGGCCTATTATTTTTTGAAGGATTAAAGTTCAAAGAGAAATATAACAAATGATCCACAACACAACTTAAAACATTGTATGCCTCCATGACCAATATGATTAACCTAGATCCTTACAGATAATTGTTTGTGACATTGTTCTCTATCTCACTGCGGAATCATTAAACAGACATCTAGAGAAGTCTTTCAGAGAGGGGATAGAAGGCAAGCGAATTGATTATTTTTTTAGCTATAATTATGTCACAGAGCTCCTTTGAAAATAAAGAAGATTCTTTGTAGCAGCTTCCTACAGAGTCTCTGTCTTACAAAAATAACTGATTCGTGCATGATCTTTCTTGTCCGCCTTGTGTTTATACCAGCTTTGATGTACAAATGCTTTGATAGAAAAAGAGATGGTGCCAGCGTGCAACATTTTTGATGAGTTTATTTCACTCACAGTTACAATTTGTGCCTGCTGGAGTAAGACGTCCAGATCTAAACAAGTTGGACACTTCTGTTATCCTCTCTTCTTTCCTTCTGCTTCCTCATCTTATCTCTTCAGGGAGAACATTTTGAAGACGGCCAAAGCTCTGGTCGAGGACACAAAGATGCTGGTGTCCGGTGCAGCTTCTGGTCAGGACAAGTTGTCTCAGGCAGCCCAATCTTCTGCCAAAACCATAACCCAGCTCACAGATGTGGTCAAACTGGGAGCTGCCAGTATTGGCTCTGATGACCCTGAGACACAGGTTAGCTAGTCTTGATCTCTCCGTCCTCATCTTTGTGTGTGGCTGTTGTCGGATATATAAAAAAAACAAGCTGTGGATGGCGGCAACCTTTCAGAGTTTTGTCCCTTGCCCTGGCTGAGCTCTGATAAATGGTTGTCCTTTTCTCCAGGTGGTTCTGATAAATGCTGTCAAGGATGTAGCTAAGGCGCTGGCTGAGCTCATTAGTGCCACCAAGTGTGCCGCTGGCAAGGCAGCAGATGATCCGTCCATGTACCAGCTGAAGAGTGCAGCAAAGGTGAGGAGATCAGGGGATCTACAGGCCCTGAAACCACAGTATCTAGTTTAAGGGTCTCCAAAGGGGTTTAATACTGTTAAATATAGTGGGTGTGTTTTTTTTTCAGTTCAGAAATCTAATAAATCTAATTTTTTTTAATGTTTTATTCCTCTGTTTATTGGAATTAGTTATGCTATTTTGGTTTTTAGGCAGCAATCAACAGCAGTTGATGTTAAATTATTCCTTCCAGTGATTAAGTCTTATTTTTCCTTGAAACTAAAATAAAACACCCTACTGATAAATTCCTAAGTCGTATTACTTATTACTGTATATTATTGAAAAGGGTTACATTCTCCTGCGTACGGTCTGTGTGCACAGCAGAGATCCTCCTCTTCCTCAGGTCACGCCATCAATCAGCTGCAGCAGCCCTCATGTCACCATGAAACCTGCTCACATGAGTTAAACTGAAGCCTGTGTCTCACTAATGTAAACAGCCAAGGAATTGAAGTTCTGAATAACAGGAAACTCGGATACTTGTAGCTGCAATAAATCAGCTCAATCCTTGGCTCCAATGCATATTTTCAAAGCCACAGTTAACAATCCACCGCTGAAACCGCTGACTGCTCATTATCACCTCGAGCTGTGAAGTGTCTTAAAAAAAAAATGTCAGTTTCACAGTGTGCAGCAGTGGAGTGTGTCATGAAGTCTTTCAGATGATAACAGCATGCCTCACATGTAATTTTAGGACCTGAGGTGTTAAAAAAAAAAATCTTGTAAACCATCTGTATGATTTAAGCTTCAGGACTTAGGAGCTGTGGACTTTTCAGCATGGGTGCTGTGCGCCCCCTGTCTTTGGATTTAATGCAGTACACCCTTAGAAATCTGTGCAATGCTAGAGCCAAAGAAACCATAAGGGGCTTGTATCATGGGTCATACATAAAAGGGCAAAATGTGCTCAAAATTAAAGATATTTTAGGGAGAGCTGCTGTGAAATATGAATAGAAAAGTTAGAATTAAGTGAGACATGAATCGTTTGTGTTCTGTTCTTTTTTCTCAGGTGATGGTGACCAACGTGACGTCCCTACTGAAGACCGTCAAGGCTGTGGAGGACGAGGCCACTCGAGGCACCAGAGCGCTGGAGGCCACAATCGAGTGTATCAAACAGGAAATGTCGGTGAGGACAGGTGGAGGACATAAGTATGGATGGATGTTAAACAAATTCATATGACTGACTGACTGACTCTTAACCATGATCTAGATAAATTAATGGACAACATTTAGACTTTTCTAAATCATGAAAACGTTAGAAACAGCAAACACTTCAATCCCTCTTTCAAGTTAATTGGTTCACTGCATGTCAAATGACGCCCAGTCACTTTGTCATCCACAGCTGTTTCAATCCAGAGATGCTCCAAACAAGACGACCACACCTGAGGAGTTCATTCGCATGACTAAGGGCATTACCATGGCAACGGCAAAAGCTGTGGCTGCAGGGAACTCTGCCCGGCAGGAGGACATCATCCATACAGCCAACCTCAGCCGCAAGGCTATTTCAGACATGCTCACCACCTGCAAGGTTCGTCTTTCACCTTACCATTGGAAAAATAATTTTGTCTTTTACATTTAAGCGTTTAAAAAAGAAAGTTTAACATTCCTGTTGAATGTGGAGCATCTGTGTCTCTGTCTTTTAGCAAGCGGCGTACCATCCTGAGGTCAGTGAGGAGGTAAAGAACAGAGCACTGATGTTTGGATCAGAGTGCACAACTGGATACATTGATCTACTGGAACAAGTGCTGTTGGTAGGTTGAACACTGTGTCAGTAGGTATCTTCAGACAGAGAGAAGGCGAGGTCTCTCATGTTGTTGTTGTTGCTCTTTGTTAGCACTTACAAATAAAATTGTAAACATTTATGTCTTCTGTCTTAAATAGACAAATATTACAGTCATAAACCAAAAAACATGGGACTGACTTTTCCCATTAAATTTCTTCATGTTTTTCAAATGTAAAATAAAACTTGACTATTTTCATAGTTATCAGATAACTTGCATGTTTTGTACCTGATTGTATTGACTTTTTAAGCAACGGTATGATGTGCTAGATTTAGCTAAGAATCATTTTAGATGCTTTATATATAAAGCTGCTTTTATGTGTTTTTCTTTACAAAAGTCAGTCTTTGGTGAAGCTTTGTGTTTTTGAATGAAACTCAGCCACACTGTGTCGAGATGTTTGAGTCAGCTGTGGGTTAAAAAATCTACAGTATGAATCAGTTCAGATGTGGCCAACACTTTCATTTTGACATTTTTATATTTTTGACAGTGGCACTTTTGGCCGAGTGCACAACCAGAGGAATGTTGACTCAGTCTTTTCAAGCATCATAGTGTTTGTTGTGTGTGTGTGTGTGTGTGTGTGTGTGTGTGTGTGTTTTCTGTGTGTGTAGGTCCTGCAGAAGCCCACTGCAGAGCAGAAGCAGCAGCTGGCAGCTTGCTCCAAGCGAGTGGCAGGAGCTGTCACAGAGCTCATCCAGACAGCTGAGGCCATGAAAGGTAACTGCTAACACACACACACACACACACACACTCACACCTTTCTATAGTGTTACATGTGATGAACTCCAATCTCAATTAGTAAGTGACAAATTTTATCGATCCACTAATGAAGCTTCTGACTGAATCTGTTGTTCATAATCCCCAATAGGAGGCTGCCACATTTTAAACAGAAAACATGTTTAATTTCCCAAATAACAACAGAAACAGTTCTTTTAAACAAGTGTTTGGTAATATCCCTGTCCTCCTTTTCTTGCCACAGATGGAGGTAAGTTAGCATTGTTTTCTGTACTGTGACTTTTTTCACCAGTTGTGAGCTGTTCACCGTGTCCCCTTCTCAGCGCTAATGTGGATTCATTTAATCACATGTCCAGCTTCTTGCAGGCTTGTCAAGTGCATCTGGTTAGCTCCATCCATCGCGCTTCGTTTTATGTGCCATCTCATTTTAAATAATCACTCCATCTCTGTTGCAGTGAATGCCATTTTGTGGCCTCCATCAGCTCTGCATGGGATGCTGTGATCTTTCTTTTATTTATGTGTGATCACTGTTTTGGTGTTGTGGGGCATGATCTTTTGATGCACAGTTTGTGAAGAATTTTTCTGAAATATTATTTTCAAATGTAAGTCTTATAATCAACTGTTTGCATGCACACCACAGGTTCAGAGTGGGTGGACCCCGAGGATCCGACTGTGATCGCAGAAACGGAGCTGCTCGGAGCGGCGGCATCCATTGAGGCAGCAGCTAAGAAGCTGGAGCAGCTCAAACCCCGAGCCAAGCCCAAGGTGGGTGACTGCTGGGAACTCAATGGGACTCTGTCAGTGTAGAAGAGGTGATTTCGATACAGTGTTGTTCCTAAAGGAGCTGCAGAGCAGAGAGAGAGTTTGCACTGTTTTACAGGAAGTCATGACTCATGAAACATTACAATGGTTTATTTGAATGTAAAGACCTTAGTCAGTATTAGGTGGTTAAAGGGAGGAAAATATAAAACCTTGCATTTAGATCTTAATGTAAGTAAAGTACCACTTCATTATAAGCAAAAACTCCAATTTCAAAAAAGTGCATATTTTGGCCTTCTTTCCTATATTTTTCATTGAAAAAGCTGATATTGATGCATTAATCAATTTTTACTACCTCATGTACTGTTTTGAGAAGTACACAGATCTTAAAAATACCAACTCAACAATTAAAACACTTAGAGGTTTGCTGAAGTAAGAATACAAAAGTATTTAAAGCGAAATGTAAAATCAAATAAGAGTACTTGAAAAAAGAGTAATATAGCAACCAGAGTTGGAAAATGAATTTGATTGGCTGGCCAATTTTAATTTGCACCTTTAACTGTGACTAACTTTTGTTGTCTTGCTCCAAAAAAACAAACAAACAAACAAGCAAACATTGTTCTCATTAAATCTATAAATTTGATATTTATTCACTTTATGGTTATCTACTTGAAATTCTCTCTCTCTCACCATACACACACACACACACACACACACACAATCAAGGTAACACTGAAAGCTGTGCACCGTAGATCTATTTAGCATTAGAACTTAGACTCAGAACTAAGTACAAACATACCAATAATCAAGCATTCATGCATAACAACAAGTTCAACATTTTGACAGTGTGACACAGGTCTGAATGCAGCTGCTTCTGTGTGTGACAGGATCACCAATGTAGATCATTAGTTTATGTAAACAGAAACAGCCAGTAGTTCAACTGCAACTGCAATCAGATTCATGTCACCTTTTTTTAGTGTCCTGCCCCTCCCAGAGGTGACTGATAAGATCACACAAACACTGATAAGCGCTGATTAGTCAAAAGTTGAGCATGCTGGCTTCTAACAAAAGGCACCTGACAGAACTAAATAGCCAGCAGCCAAACCCAGCCCATGCCTGTCTTGTCCTCATAGTCCTCTGTCCTCCTACGCCAGCTTCAAAACCCTGACTAACAACTGAACTGGTACCACTGAGCTCAATGAGCTCTCCTCTCTGCTGCTGGAGCTTCAGACTCACTATTGCCAGATGACTGGTGACGACTGTGCAGGTTATGTGATGTCAACCTGGTTGAAATTTCTCAGAGTGGGCCTGATGTTCAGTCTGCAGATTAAGTTGACTTTTTGTCAAAACAATTCCCTTTTTTTCAATGCCCTCTTATAGTTTAGCATGAACAGGACACAAAATACAGGACTCAGGCTCTGGCGAGGGAGTAAAATTATAAGTTATTATTGTAATACTAAAAGTTCAAAAATAAGTAAATAAGATCAGATGGAAACTGGGTTGGAGATCAGATGCTACAGTGAGTGAAAGCAGGCTGGAGGAGATGATCGAGAGGCAGAATGGCTGAGAGCGAATGGGCTGACAGGTGGTAGATTGTCCTGAAAAGCTGACTGACAGGCAGACGAGGGTGATTTCAAGCACAATGAAATCACAGATTAGCACTGAGAGTAACAATGAAAAACATAGTAAACATTCCTTTGTGGCAGTGCCTTGAAGCATTACATATCATACATTTCTCAGTGTTCTGTTCCTGTCTGTAAACATCTACGTTGCTTTGTGTAATTTACATTTGGAAGTTAGTATGAATCCACATTAACGAAATGACACATCAACAGAATGCTGTCAACATATTTCTATCACATTTCCTTTGACCTTGACTTGAGATCACAACTTAAACAGAGTCTCTTAACTTGTGATTCCCATAACAATCACAGACACTTACGTGTTGAGTGAGTTTAGTGAGCGTCCACACCCATCATAGCTCTACATTTTGAGTTTTATCTCTGCCGGTGATTTTTTCATCATTGTCGAGTTAAAATCTCACTAAAACCACCTTTTGATACAACACATCTACCATGTTTCCCCCTCCTTTTGATCATCATCCATCCATCCACCCATCCATCCAGCCATGCATCCGTGGTAGCTGTAGCTGAAGCCTGTCCCAGTACTTGTCCTCTGGCCCCCAGTTAACCCCGTCCTCCCCACCACCCTCCCTCCCTGCCTGCCCCCACCACCGGAGGCCTTCTCTGCAGGGCTCTGTCTGATATGTTTGATATATTAGGTTGTTATTCAGTCCCAACTATATATCAAACATATTCCTACAGTGTCCCGCTCTGTCTACAGACTTGTGGTGTGAATGTGTTTGTGTGTGAGAGTTTCTGAGTTTGTGGGTGCTTTTTTTGTTTTGTTTTGTTTTGTTTTTTAAAAAAACAGGCTGACTTGAGTATGATTGAGTGTGTGTGCTCCCTATCAGCTGTTGTAGTTTAAAAAGATGCTCTGTCACTGGCTGCATGAAGCCTTTGGAAATCATCTGTTGTTCCTCTTGTGTCAGTGTTTCAGTTTTGATGGGAAATTATTAACCAGATTTAACTTTTATCCATCAAATAAAGTCCTATTTAAAGATAAATTCCCCTTTTAATCTAAGTGGTACTGAAGGTAAAAACCTGTAGTCTTGCTGAGGCATTCGTCCTGTCTGACTCATTGTTCTCTTTCCCCTTCAGCAAGCAGATGAGACGCTGAACTTTGAGGAGCAGATCCTAGAAGCTGCTAAATCCATCGCCGCAGCCACCAGCGCTTTGGTCAAATCAGCCTCGGCTGCCCAGAGAGAGCTGGTGGCTCAGGGCAAAGTGGGCCTCATCCCTGCCAATGCTGTGGACGACGGACAGTGGTCCCAGGGTCTCATCTCTGCTGTAAGTGTCTTGTGAAGGGTCATTCTTAGAGTTTTACAGTCTGCAGCACAGTTTTGCCAATAAAATGACTGAAAACTGTCTGTTTTTCACCCCCCCAGGCACGTATGGTGGCAGCAGCCACCAGCAACCTGTGTGAGGCAGCCAACGCCTCCGTGCAAGGCCATGCAAGCGAGGAGAAGCTCATCTCCTCAGCCAAACAGGTGGCTGCCTCCACTGCCCAGCTGCTGGTGGCCTGTAAGGTGAAGGCTGACCAGGACTCTGAGGCTATGAGGAGACTGCAGGTACAGAACAGACACACCACAATAAGATCCCGCAGTTTGCTTCAGCTGCCTTCATAATTAGTATTCATAAGGGGGAGAAGGGCCATGTATTTAATCTGATCACTTCTTCTCATAGATTGCTGGTAACGCAGTAAAGAAGGCATCAGACAACTTGGTGCGAGCTGCTCAGAAGGCAGCATTTGACAAAGCAGATGACGACAACGTGGTCGTCAAGACAAAGTTTGTGGGTGGAATAGCACAGGTAAGAATGTCTCGCAGCACAGGATATTACAACAAACTTCTGTCAACCAAACGGGAAATCATTCTGACTTTAGTGCATTAGTGCTGGTTTAATGTAGGGGAAACAAAAGTCAACTCACTGCTGCAGGAATGAGTCCTAAAACCCAGAAATGAGTTATCAAGGTTTTACTTATGATTCCCTCGTCTCCAGGTCACTTGTTTTTTGTTTCTTGTTTTTTTAATAAGGGTTTTTGATAAGATGCCTGAAATAAGGCTGATTTATACAAAGCAAGACCTTCACATTTTGTTCTGTGACATAAAATATGTCAGTAAATAGCCAACTTTTTGAAGAGGTTGAAAAAGACAGCTGCTAACAAATGGCTAAATGAGACTACAAAGGGAATTATACACTAGACTGCCTTTACAGCTTCCCCAGTGCTATCAGACAAACTTATCTAACTTGAGCTTTCCACCTTTTTGGCTTATCAAGTTATGATGTATATATATCGTGGTGTAATAGGAGGTTTAGCGATGGTGATGATGAAGTCTTTAGACAGTGATGTGGTTCGTGTAACATGAGGTTTCTTACCTCTGGCTATTACATTAACACTTCAAAAATCATAGTAGTGTTGTTCATCTGTGAAGATTCATTTGTTTATCAGAGTTGTAATAATCCAAAAGCCAACAGAAAAATCCCATTGGCTTCTTGTTTGGGCAACCAAGGCGGTGTAATAATACGTCCACACACTGTTCCAAACTTAGTAAACTGTCATCTTTACCAACTACAACAGCCTGTGTATTCAGCCTTTTCAACTCAACTTCTGTCTCCTCACAAAAATATTGTTTGTCTTTATCCAATAAAAACACTGTAACTTTACAAAAGTGGGAACTTAAGAATACACATACACACACACTCAGGCTGGTTCATATACCCAAAAATAAAAGCACACCAACCATAGAGGAAGCATGGAGAGGCAAACAGATTGCTTGTTTGTTAATATTTACTTAAGCATTATGTGAGTTTTGAACAAATAATAAACTGAATAGGTTTTGGAAAAACAATCAAATTATAATTACATTTCTTTTCTGTCCAGATCATTGCAGCCCAGGAGGAGATGCTGAGAAAGGAGAGAGAGCTGGAAGAAGCCAGGAAGAAACTGGCTCAGATCAGACAGCAGCAGTACAAGTTCCTGCCCAGCGAACTGCGAGAGGACAACAACTAATGATTCAAACAGGCCTTCACTGCTGCATCCACACGAAGCAGTGCAGAGAGCACGTCTGTGTCTAAATCTAAATCCTTTTCAATGGCACACGAGAACAAGTATGAGCAAGCTAGAAACTTGTGACTTATACAAAGAACCAGTGTTGCCCAAGTCTGCAGTGAAAGTCGCCGACTAAATCCTTGTGGCAAAGATCTTAAAACTGCTAGCAAGTTATAAATAATCCTGTGTGGAACTGACTCTGAAATCAGCATTAAGATTGTTGTGATTTGACTGAAGACCTGCTTTTTTTTGTCTTTTGACTCGGTGTAATCAGAACCAGAATGTGACACGCTTGGGGACAAACTGCACACGCTCTTATGTTTGGCCGTGAGCTACAGTTTCTTTTATTTGTTTAACATATTGCATCTGTAGTTTACACACTTTTAAGATGAAGAATTGATTGTATTGCCGTTCATTTGATCTAGCTGTTTAACTTCAGCGTCTCAAAAAGATTACAGCTCCTTACTCTGATAATTGTACGAATGTTGGCCTTCATTGCTCCAATTTGGCACCTTAATACCTGTGTAAGTCATGTGGTGTGTCTTTAATTCAAAGGTCATTAATCCTAATATGAAGGACAGTAGGATTTTTGGGAATTGGTGTTTCTTGTATGACACTGTAACTTGAAATAATGGACAGTTGTTTTGGGGAATGTTTCTTTAAAGTAATCTTTGCTTTCTTTCTTGTCCTTTTTTAAGTTCTGATATTGATGGGCTCTACATACAAAATGTCTTTTTAAGATGCAACAAATTCTACACGTTTGTCATGAATATAAATGTCATCTTGTGCAAGTAGATTCAAGTAGAATGTTTCTCATCATGTGAATGCTTTTCTAGGCCAGGATGACATATTACCATACAAGGAATATTTATTTCTCAAGAGTATTTCTGGCAGAGGGGGTTTAGAAACAGTCTTTGCCATCATGAGCCGAGCCTGTGGAGGCTTCCAATTAGATATCTTTCAATCCGTTTTTCAAACATTTTTTATTAGTTATTATTTTAGGTCTTGAGAGCTTCATACAGTGTAAACAGAATTTGATCATGATGCAATAACATGGATGGTGCTTAAGGGGGCAGCATTGGTTTCCCTTTGACAATGCAAACAAGTAATAATACACAGTAAAAGATAATATTGAATGAACATGTGGTTGGAGTAACCGGGCAAATTGATTGGCCACAATGTCATGCAAATGGAGGAATTCCTGTAAATACCTCAGACCTCATTAATCATTTAAATGCAGTGCAGTGCAGCTTCTGTGCTTTGTCCGCGGTTACTACACCCCTGCAGATTTATGTTGGCCCTTACACTGTTGAAGTGATTATATTCAATTTCAAAGCAATACTCATTTACAGTCAGTTCACCTTCACTTCTGTAAATTCAGGAAGCACCAACATTTTGAAAATTGCAGCATCAATTTAATTCTTACATGTGAAACACATAAAGATTGATGTAAAAATAAGTGAATTGAAAGCAAAGAGACTGCAACACTAATCATTGCAGTAAATCAGTCTCCTTTTTTCTCTTCAGTCTCTGAATTTAAGGGTGCTCTGTGCGACTTCAAATTTTTGTTTACAGAGTTTGATTGTAGTGTTTGGTTCCCTTGTCTTACTATACGAGCTGTAATTCAATATTAAACCTACAGTATGTTGTAAGATTAGGTCCTGCTGTGAAACTGCATGGCTTTGTGCTCATGATGCATCTCTTTGTTCAACTGATAAGGAAGCATGGAGTGATTCTGACCTCCACTACAGATTAGCAAATGGCAAAAGACAGACCGTCACTTTTTCCTTTTTTTAAGAGTAGGAATGAATTCAGAGATGTTTTCTGGCATAGTGTTTTTTGTGTGTGAGCATGGGAGGGTCAGTTGAGGGGTCAGGTTTGGGGGGCGTTTGGTACCGCTGCTCATCAGTCAAGTCTGTAGTGTTATTATTAGTGCCTTAGTCCGTAGCCCATACAGTGTCTAGTCTGCTTGAGTGACATCTTCACCTCATTGGTCAGTAGAAGGTACTGGACAAGCACATTTTTTTGGGAAAATGCAGGTTCATGTAGGTGGGGCCTCTAATGTGTCGTCCCACTTGTTCTTGCATCCCCTTCATCTCTTTTACTCTCTCTGCCACATGTAAGGCCTTTTGGAGACGACAGAGGAACTGTCTGCCAGTCAAAAAAATGTGTGACTATTTAAAATGCACCATCAGTATATACTTATATAAGTATGTATATTATATATATGAACACATTTTTGTACTGCATTCCATTGGCATGTACCACAGTGCTTCTGACCTACAACAGACTGGGGATGTGGGTCCGTTAACTGCTTTATTGTATGCTCTGAAGTCACTGAAATTTTATGGATGGGCTCTTTTTTTCTTGTGCTTTTAAGCCTTTAGGAAAGATAAATGTGATAAGAACATTTCGATATATCTGTCACCATTAAGATGTTGTGACGCATTTCAATGATCTGGAGTAAATTGAAGTGTTCTGTATGTTTTTTCCCTCCTTAAACAGATATAAAATTATGAAGTTACTACAATAAAGATAAGTGATAACATACGATATAAAAGATATTTATCTGGCCTCAATAAAACTATTTTTTGTATTCACTGAAAATAAAGCATTTCAATGTAACTGTGTGTTAAATGTCCTTTTTTGATCATTTCAACAAAACATGCGCATTTTACATTTTGCCATATCTCCACTTACTGGTTTATGAACAGCATTTAGGCCTCTTCATTTTGAAATAATACTGCATCCAAAAGTCCTGAAATGATCATGAGCCCTGGGCATTTATATTTTTTATTTAGTTAGTTTTAAATAAAGTGCATAGAGTACTTTTTGGAAGGTTAGACAATTTTAAGCCCCACAACTTAAAATATAATCCTTTTGGTCACTTACAAACACATATGTTCCACCTCAAATGGACTTTTAGGCAAATAGAAAAGAAATGTGGCTGATTATCAAACCTGATGCTGATAGTCCCTTACCTTGGGAAAAAAAACATATTTTGATCATTTTTGCCTTTTTTTTAAAACCAAAATATATCAATATTCTTAACATTCCAGCAGTAGACTCAATAATCTGACATATAAACACTCAGTTCTACACCAGAATTTCATTCCTCACAGCATTTAGACATTTATGTTGACCCATCAAATTTAAAAAAATTTAAATCCATTGGACTGGATGAACAAAATGTAAAATATCCGACCCTCCGTTTGTGTCAGTTAAAGCCTGTGTGCATCCTGTCAGTGCAGCCTGACCAGTACTGACAGGATGCAAACCTCCACTACATGTTACCTTCTCCCAGTAACTGAGAGAGGAGTCCTGGCAAGCGAACAAGGTCTCTTTAAGTGTCTGGGTCAGTTTAGTGTCAGGACAAGACGGTATTTCTGAGTCAGCACCAAACCTGAAGCTATATTGAGTCCATGCTATGAGCTGAGACCTGTGCTAAATTTGTCCGGCACTAAAATTTGAGGCGGCAATGTCACTTAAAGTGTCACAGCTGCTCCTAGCATTTCTTTTAAACTTGGGATCCTTGTTTCTGCCATATTTCCTGAAATTAGTTCTAAGGGCTTTTCTAAGTGACAAATATCTAAATATCACTGACTCTTTCACATTTTCCAGTTCCTCTTGGATGTGACTTTATAAACAAGAGGCCTTGTGATACTGACTTGGCTGAGGTGGAGACAGTGAGAGCTAAAAGGACGAAGGCATTGAATTTAATGTGGACAAGCAGCTGATAGAAGACAGGTCATTCATTATTTTTATGCCCTAAATCTAATTATAATAAACGTCAGAAAGTGGGTACTGTTACTGATGACTGCAGCATGCTACATATCAAGGACTTGTGGGCGTCAGTTTCTTGGCGTTTTCTTCCCTGCCACTGCAACTTGCAGTCATTGCTGAATTTTTCACATTTTTCTTTAAAAAAGAGGATCTATATCACATCAGACTGCCAAAGTGTTACTCTCTGGATAGAAACTGAAACACCAATGAGATGCAATAACATGTACTCATCACACTAATATTCTAACATGACCTCATATATGAGCTCTGCAGGTTCAACCAGCTAAGATGAGCTTGGTTAGACTGAATCAGAGCAAGAGATGAGGTTTGACTCAGCGGGAGTGTGTGGAACATCAGCATTACCTCTGCCCAATACTCTTAATTACTGTGAAAGAGATGGGAAATTCCAGTCTAGGCATTAAAAATGAAAGTCATCACAAATTTTTTTGTCTGAGAGATGCTTTCAAGGTGCCTCAACACCTCTGAGGAAACAGCTCAATTATTTAATTTGTGGTCTGAGATTGAAGCATCAAGGTTTGACTAAACTGTTTAATCTGTAAACTGTTTTCTGAATTCCTTTAAAAAATGTATCATGACTTCAATTATGTCACAAAACTACTGAAGAGATTGCAAATGCTGAGCTGTGATGCATCACAGAAACAAAGACACTGTGTTTAAATTTATGAGTTCTTCCAAACAATAATCCGTAATGCATGCATGGCCATTAACAGAAAATGTTCAGGTAATTAAAATTGAAAATCACACCGGTAAGCAGAAATTTGACTCATAGTGTCACTTTTTCCTGGTGAACAAACCAATTATTAGACAAATGTTTATGCCTCGACAGATATCTTAATTTCTGCTAAGCACTACTAAAGAAATAATGGCTAAAACATGCAGGAATGGGAATAAAAAGTGGTTTAAGACCTGTTCAGCTGCTTATGATTGAGAAATAAGGCCCATTTTGCCACATGTTATCAAGTCTGGCGATGGTCAGCTGAAAAAGAGATCCATTTTAAAAAAGAAGTTGGGTTGAAAAATAAAAAAAAATTGATTGAAAGGATTCCAAGAGTCATGAGGATGACCACTTTTTCTTGTAGCAAGAAAAAAATACTGAAAACTTATTGTCCATGTAAATGGTACTGGCAGGAGAATATAGAAATCACTTTTCAGCATCAAGCTTAAGTACTTAATACCACTAAGTACTAAGTTAAGAAGACCTTACTCTGCATTATGAAGAGCTCTTGGTTGACCCCTGAATCAAAACTGTAACCTTTAATCTGGCTAAATCATTAATTGCTGGACAGACACTTTGTGGTGATGTTCGTCTCTCTATCTATTCAGGGTGCAAGGGTGACATGGATTGCACCATGCCTCTCTGATCTCTGTGTATGAGTGGCATGCCTGGCTGGCCGCTTAACAGTCCACAAAACACATGGCTGGATGACAACACAGTGACAGCTGACTGCCTTAAAAAAAGCTCCACGGGAAGGATATCATGCCGGACCACCAAAGAGATAAAGTACGAGAATGAAAACACATAAGGAAAGGGACAAATTATAAAATGCAAAAAGTGGACTGAAATAGACATTATTTCATTTATATTGTAAGAAATTATCTTGAAATTAAGATTCAGAAGCTTTGGGACAGTTTAGTAGTGCTTCTTTTTCAGCTGTCAAACCAGGAGAAATTTACTCTATCATTATTAGAGATAAATCCAGCTCAGTGTGGTTCATCAGGACTCAGAAAATGTCAGGACAGCATCAGTTTTCGATTTAACATTTAGACTGCTTGATTTTGCCTGCTTTTCCCCAATTCTGTTAACAAAGGAACCTAAACAATGAATGACCCAATTCAAGAAAAGGTAATGCCCCTTTTCTGAAAGTTAGGCTCAGTAAAAGTGGGAGTGGCTACAAGGGCGATGGACAGAGTCAAGCAGGTGCTCTTCAAGCAGTAAGACCCCAAAAATATTCACTCAAGAAAACACAAGCAGAGTGCTGGGGACAGGGAAGGAATG
>JAPZDV010000001.1:22364186-22386402 GCA_029814665.1 Acanthurus lineatus | reverse complement strand
CAAAATATTCAATGTATTTTTTAAATTATAATAATCAAGTGTAAAATGAAAATCAAAAGAGGCAGTGTGTTAAGCTGTGCGAGAACCAAACTGCTACTATTGGTTTTAATGCAGATTTAACTCGCCTCATCTGGTTGCAATTTGAGTTGGTTAATTTTATTCACAGTTTTCTTTTCTTTAGCACTTCGGTCATGACATTTTAGTGCTTTGATCATTTGATAAATACATCTGAGTTTGGTAATGTTCCAGACATTTTTAGTCCGCAAAACTATGAATGTCAGTGCTCTTCAGTGATTTTGTTTGTTTCAGTGACAGTTTGTACACTGGATGATGACTGATGGATGATTTTTAAAAATACAAGTTCCCTAATTTTTAGTCAATGATTGTTTATTTTAATGTTTTGTTGTTTTTTAATTGACCTGAAACTGTTACCAGAGGGTGCTTGAACCTCATACTGTAGGTCATGAGCCTCAGATGAATCCATTGTCAAACTGCAGAGCCTTTGTTTTGCCTGAACCCAGCGAATACAGTCTCGACTACAGTCCTGTCTATGGCTTTAGGGTAAAATGTTCACTGAACTAGCCCACGTTGTCAGAGTTGAGGATATGTACTTAAGGGGAAATTTGCCAGGTTTTATGCAGGGCTGTACTGAAAGTCTCTTTTTTTTTATTTCCAATCCAAGCTTGGATTGAGGTTTTTGAATAAAGCTTTAAATGTTTGTCAACATGTTTAATGAAATCAACACAACCCAAAAAACAAGGTTTTCCTTTCAATTACTTGCTTGATTTTGACTGCAGGGTCATTTGTGTTTGTTTGTCTCAAACAAACTGCAGATTAGCCATAGGTGAGTGAGCTTATGTTTTTCTCTTTTCTCTTTCCCTTTTTTATAAGTATTTTTATGAAAGAAAGTACATTTCTCCTCCAGTTAATTACAATGGAGAGAGACATTGTATTTTCATTATTAATTTGATGCATGTTATCAGCACAGCATGGTTTCCCCACCTGCTCCGTGCAACAGGTTGTAATGAAGACAAATTCACTTTATATCCCAAAAGTTTAAAAAGTAACACTCTGAGCTCTGCTCTCACCAGAAATTGGCTCTGGATCAGAGCAGAGTCCATTGCGACTCCAAGTGTTTATTTCTCCTAAGAGCTCCTATCTGCCTTTGGCTTTGGTCTTTACAGCTCCCCATCTCTAAGCAGTAGGCTTCCCGTGTCCATCCCTCAGCTCAGCCTGGTACTTCAACAATCTGCAGAACCCCAAAAATTACACATCAAAATGTCGATTTAGCTTGTGAATGTTAACGTTAGGAATGACGCTTTAAGCAGTTCGGTACAACCCTAGTTTTCATCAATGTCCCATCCATGCTGATAGTAAACAGAGTCAATTTAAGCAATAAGTTTGTTGTTGTGTGCTATATTGACTGAGATGACAGAGATCTACTTCTTATAGAGCTGTGTCACAGCCTGTATGTGCCAGGATGCATTGTACACAATCTTCTGTTGCCCATGCTCTCTGAACAGAGCAAGAGCAAAGAGAACAGGTTTTTACCCAAGCCGAAACAGCCTGTAGTTCATCCTAATAAGATACTTAAGTGATTTTTCAACCAGCTTTGCATCATTAAAGTGTAGAAGGTATAAGTAAAGGAAAAATGTTAAACTTCCCTCAGTCATCCCTGCAACTCAGAGTCTAATTTGTTGCACTTACTTGTCCTCAGGGCAGTTGTACAGAGTAAAGATTGTACTTATACAATTATGTATGCTCCCTCCATGGACACACAGTACTGAAGTCAAATCAAAATAGTTACCTGTTTCAAAAAGGATCACTATCAAAAATCAAGCAGCTCAACACCCACTAGTGGGAGCTTTTATTGGTCTGGTTTGGGCAGTGCATTTTAGGTCTTGTAGGATTTCTACTTTTTGAGCCAAAGGGAATATCACAGTCCTTTTCCTTTGTTTTCTCTGGTCTTGAAGCCCCAATTTTAAAAGTAGTTGTGTCCTTTAACTGCATAGACAGCTGAGTTTTTACTAAGAACCATCTTTCAAGATATGTTATAAATTATAATTTACATTGGTTAAATTTAAGTTTTGAAAAAGGATAACTTTGCAGCAGAAGAACTCAGCTTTCTTGGTCAGTATAGCACAAACGGGATTTTATGGCTTTAACTGACCACATTTACCAGCATGACTGACTGGATACGGAGATTAAATGTGGTGAATTTTCCCTTTAATGAATGCTGACTTTTGTTATCAAAATATACACTGCGATGTGAAGTTTCTCTCACTTGTAAGGTTTGTAACAGTAACCAGAACATGTCTAACACTGATCGTTATCCTGAGCAAGAGCTTTGTCTGTTTCATGTGCATTTTTGCGCTGCTTTTTTCCTGATTTTTAACAGATTTAATGCTATATTAACAGATAAACTTGCACGTGCTGAAGAGGAAGGCCTCAGCGTAAAGCAGATGCTGGATAAGACTCTAATGGAGATAGTTAACATTTGACCCAGCTCTGTTCCTCTCCTCATATTGCCTCATCTGCTCTGAATATGGCTGACTTCCATTTACAGCTGCTACAGATAATGTTTGCCCTTGTGCTTGTATGTGTCTTCTGACCTTGTAATGCTGAAGAAACAACCTCTACAAAAGGTAGCACAAATGGCTTTGGTGAGCTACAGCTGAACTACACTGTTTCTGTTGCACACTTTAATTAAAGTTCAGATATTCATTGTATATCTTTGATAGGTTTACATGTATATTTTGGGAAAATTTGCACTTTTGTAGAAAAAAATACTGCACATAAGCATCATGAACAAAGCCATAAGTTAAGCCAAGGTTATTTCAAAGGGACTTTTATTATGTGTACTTTTGTAAAGTTGCTTGTGTGTCTTTTGGTTTCATTTGTATTATAGATGTTTATTTGTTGTCAGTGATGATGTACCCTTTCAGTTTGGCAAAGAGGGAATTCTTAGCACAGTTGCTTGAATGTACTGTTTTGTTCTACTTCTAAATGGAAGAAATGTTTGCACTGTACCAACTTTTCTTTTCATTTTGAGGAACTTCAATTTGTTGGATTTTTGTCTCTGCCATTTTATCGTGGAAATGTGAAGATTATGAATAAATAGTTGGATCAAGTATAAATTACCTCCAGTCTGATTTTCTTCCAAATGGTCCTTTTGTTATATATTTTATAATCTGATGTAAAATTATGAGAAAGTGTAAGATTAAAAGACAAACGTTTTATATGTTACTACTGGTGCTATCTTCCAACATTAAATTATCTTTACCCTACTTCAATTTAACAATATAAAGTAATGCCCTAAATATTTGTTATAAACTTACTAGGTGCTGGGTGAAGTACAATATCCAAAGAGGGAAACCTGTCACTATCACTGTCATTGTTCCTCCTCGCCGCGGGGGGCACTATCATTTTCATGCACCTGCGCGGCAGCTGTGGAAGAGCAGAGGTGAAAGTTCATAGCTGGACAGACGAACTGGAAAACTCACGACTCAAGAAGGAAGTATGGGTGAAAATCAAGATTTTACCTTTTGTGTGCAAGACAGCAAGGCTTCATATGTACTCAGCAATGTTGCCGAAGTTGTTGAGCGGATTCTCACGTTTGTACCAACCAAATCGCTTCTCCGAATCGCAAGGTAACCGAAAATATGGTTTGTATGCTAAACAGTGAACTTAGCTAGCGTCAGTGGCTGTGGAATTTGAGTCAAACTTTTATTTTTTTTTTCATTCACATGCAGAACATTAATAGAAGCTAATGCAGAAACGGTTATAAGTAATAAAATAGCGGTCACCACACCTGGTGCGTGGCTAACTGCTTCCAGGTATTCGGTCATGTTTGTCAGAAGCACAAACTTAGCAGCTAGCTCACTCTCTAGCCAAGTTTCTAAAAAGCTAGTAAGCAAAGTTAAATGTTTTTGTGGTTCTCCTCAGTGTGTGTAGACTGTGGAGAAACTGTGCCCGCAGAGTGCTGAGGACTCAGCAGCAGCTGACCTGGGTGTCAGCCTGCGGACCATCCGACACAGAGGGCCATGCCCTCTGCAGCGTCCTGGCTGATGAGGTGGAGGTAAGTACCTTTTTTCATTTGCATTGAGTTGACCAAAAAGAGAAGCTGTTTGGACAGTAAAAGCTGCTGTAAATTATCAGTAAAACCTTGCTTAATAATACCGATGCTGTGTATATGTGCAGAACAATGTTGATGTGGGTCATTGTGTAAAAGTAATGCTAAAACTGAGGTAAATACTCTGGCAGTAGTGATTGTTTTAACAAATGCCGTCAAGTTCATGTTGAGTTAGAAAGGACTGTTATTGAAGTCGTTGTGATAAAAACTTTTAAGATGCTCATAGAACAATTTCTTTTTAGATGAAAATAATTTACACCATCATTCTGACACAATTTGTTACTAGAAAGCACTTAACAAATGTGTAATCATTGTTTTAAAGAGTGCCCTTTTTTCTCTGATTATTTCCAGAAAGTGTTTCTCCTGCCCAAAACAGTTTTGGCAATGGTGGACTGTGAGACCTTCAATGGACAAGATTATTGCTACAGACAGAGTAAAGGTTTGTATTAGATAACCACATGCAGTGCTGTTGGACTTTATATTATTATATTGTGTCCAATATATGTCATATCTGTGTCATTCATAGTTGTTGTGTAAATGGAAAGTCATTTCATAACATGAGGGTATTATGTAGCAGGCCTCCAGAAAAAGCGAACATGACACACATGCATTTAAAATTAATGTTACAGTTCACAACATTGAGATAACTGAAACAGAGACAGTCATTAGTAGCCATACTTCAAATTTTCAAAATTATTTTGCTAAACACTAACATATGTACCAACTAGATGTATGCTACCCTCTTGACAGATTAACATTAGTTAGTGCCTTTGACCTTCTCTAGCAGATTCATCAAAATCTGATATATTTGTATGAAAATAATATTCTAATTTTGTATGAGACAACATGTAATTTCTAAAACACATTAGAATGCATAGAGACCCCCGTGCCAAATGTCTTTTCCACAGATGTTAAATATTAAACAGATTATGGAAGTAGAACAGAGTAAGACTTTAAAATAAATTATAGCCTTATAAAGAGAAAATTTATGAACACAGCAATTCATCAGAACTGCCTAATGTTACATAACATAGTATCCATAGTTACTGAACATTGAATTAGTGAATACTGCTACAGTTAATTTGTTACATTGTGAAAATCACCATTCTAGATGCTTGAGTTACCCTTCGTTTTAAATAGCTGATTTAGAACAGTGTTTAAGCTATTGAATAGTACTAATGGACACGTGCCAGAAAATCAAAAAAAGGATATATCACTTTAATCTACAAGGCAATTCTTGGGCTGTGCCCATCCTACCTGTGTACTTACATTTGCCAAAAGACTGATGGACATTACTCCCTGCAGTCACAAGAACTTTTACCGTTGCTGTTGCCTGTTGACCAGAACTCCATTGAACAAGAGATTTCTAATCTCAAGGGGACTTATCCTTGTTAAACAAAGGTTTTAAAAAAAGGCTTTTTATATAATACTTGTACTTTTTAAAAATTTCATATAGATCTCACTGACACACATTAAACAGTGTTTTGCAATACAAAGAAAATATATTACAGCCTTATTTCTAAGAAAAAGTTCAGGTATAAATTCCTCAAAGTCTTAAACTGATGCATGATAAATCATAAAAACATTGACCTTTATTATTAACACATTTTTTTTCAACTACCCTGAAGCAAAAAAAAGTCGCTACAGTCCAGACAAAATTGAGGGACTGAACCTGCTCTTCCCTAAAGGCTGTGACATCATGGGCATCTCTACACCAGGCATCGTCTGTAAGTGTTCTTTTTTTCAATTAGAAAACAATGAAAACACCACCTCACTTCCAACTAAACCATTGGCTGCCACATAGGCAGGAATAATTAAAATTAATATTGATATAAAAATACCTCTTAAATGAGCTTCAAAGCTATGTTGATTTAGTATATGGCCTGTGTTCATCTACTGAGATACTCTGAAAGCTAACTAGATGTCCTAGGTGTATCTAAGAGAAATAGTTCACCTTTTAGCAGAGAGGACGACGCATTAATTCCCACTGCTTCTGCCTAGTTGGAAAGGACTACTGGTGGCTGGCACTTTGCCGCCTTCTCCCTCTGATAGATTGCCTAGTCTGCCTGGTGCTGTGCTTCCCATCTCTCCATATAATCACAACTCAGTGGAGAAACGACTCTCCCTCAGCCGTGCTCTCTTTCTGCAAGATGATGGCTTATCAGACTCCCGTCGTCTATCAGGTTTAATGGCAGCCTCAGCTGTTTGTGATAAAAGCTGAGGGTAACCCCAGGGTCAACACACACATCCAGTTCAAATAAATGAAATCTTTGATTGGATGGCTCTATAGATCACTTGTAATAAATCTGCCGCACAGCCTAGATTACAACTAATTATTAATTTGTGTTGGTCGCGGGGTTGCACAATATTAAAAAGATGACTAATGATACAGTTGGACGTAGTATTTCTGTGCAACTCTTCATGAATAAATGAGATAATGTGTGCAGTAAGTCTCAAATATACAAATTTTGTGGACACTAGGGATTTATATCAGCAAAGATTAAACTCTAAAAACAAATAGATGCAGCAAGTGATGAGTGAAGCTGCTTGCTTTTCGATTCTGTATTTTTAAAGGTAGTAAAATTAAGCACTGTGTGTTGATTTCAGGAGTAGATTCTGGCAATATTTTAGTTTTTGTGATATGACATAAGCTTTGTCTTTTTCTGGTTTTAAAGGCTGCGATACAGTAAACAATTTTCTTAGTGCTCTACAGTTCAACTAAATATAGACAGGTGAACCCAAAAAATAAATTCAAAAGCATAGTGTGCCAGTACAGATAATAACCTGCTGTAATTTTTTCCCCACCATTAATGGTTTTATAAACTATAAATACCACACTCCACAAGCTGCAATAACAACAGGAAGACATGAAGAAGTCATCTATTCTATCAAACTATAAACCTGCTCTGCTCCCTGGCCGGCCATTTCTTGGCATCGAACTGGCCAGACTATGAGAGCTAACTCCAGAGTTGTTGGAGAATCACAAATCTTTTCTTTTAAAAGCAAGAGGCATCACTGCGGTTTATTTTTGTTGGCAAACTGTTGTATTGAGTACCATATAGAGTATTTTTGTTTGTTTCTTGGGATCCTAAAGAGGAGTTTTTTTTATTGTTGAGACAAAGACTCGTTTATTGTTAGATAAACTGTCTTTTATATAAAGCACTGACTGTATAATACTCTGTGGTGGACTTACAATTCTTATGTGTTTTGTTTTCCTTTCATCTGCTAGTGCCTTCTGAAATGCGGAGTTGTTAGTAATTTCCAAGGGGCCATGTACTGAAAGACCTTGTAGGGTTGACATATTTATAATCCTTTTTAGACTTCCACTTGACTGGCTCACAGGCTCCTTGTCAACAATAGCCTACAATAGGCTTTTCTTTAATGTTATACAAGGAAACTTCACATGAGTTTTAATTTGTGCAAAAAAGAGAAGAAGGGAAATGAACAAGTATTGGACTGAAATGAGGATCTCAGACCCACTCCCTCTGTGGACATACAAAGCAGCTGAATATACATATCCTTTGAGTGTAGTAGGCATAGGCAACTGTGTGATACAACGATATGTTCTATTGCACAGATGAATGTTCATTAATACAGGCATGCACAGAGATACACACAAAACACGTGTTGTATGTGTATGCAGTAAATTGTTTGTTAATATACTCTTTGCCGTTTTCAGTGTTCCCCTAAATTTGCACAAGATGCATTTCTTTTTTATTTAGCAACACATGTATTAAAAAAGTGAATGTGTTAAAAATTCAAAGTTAGCTAACTAAAAAAAGCATAGGAACCTGTTTCTGAACTCATTAAATTGCTGAATATTATTTTTTTTTTTAAAAAGTCATAATAATGGAATATTGTAAAAGCACCACTAGTCCTTCATACAACACAATATGAAACTTTTCATCAAGAATATTGTGATATTTGATTTGTCCATATCAACCACCCTTGCATACAGCATTGCTTTTTACAATGTTTTATGTAATTTGTTATTGACGTTTTTAACTGTAATTTCCAAATTGTGGAAAAACCCTTAAATAGTTTTAATTACGTCAAAGCAGCTAAATGGAACCCTGCCATCTTTTATTTAATTATTTATACCTGTGCTTTTCCAACTTTGACACTTTAAAATGTCTTCTATATTTGCAGGGGTTACACTCTGCAAGAGAGGTTACCTCTTGCTTGTTTCATTCGTCCTCTGGCGTTTCTCATGTTTTCTCTCTTACCAAATTAGAATTTTACTGTTCCCATATCTGGCCACAGATATAGCAGCAAGCCGTAAACCCAAATCCAGTCTTCCATGTTCCTTCTGGAAACCAGGGGGAATGGGAAATGCTATATCTGCTTTCTAACAAACACTGCAGCAATAAGCCCAGTTATAGTTGCATTATTTGTAAAGTAAAAAAGAGTAGGAGTTAGAAGTAGAAGATGTGTACACTGTTAGCAATAGAGGAGAAACTTCTTTCACTGCTTTTACTTTTGACTGGAATTAAAAATCAGACTCATTAGCCTCCAATTGCTCCTCTGTGCAGTGACTCCCAGTGGCTCCTGCTCTAACCCTCCAAAAGAGTACCAGGAGGGGGAGGCTGGCTTTACAATCATGTTCCCCAGCATGGAAGGTGTTCACATCAAGCCCTTTCATTTTTGCAAGAGGTCCATCTCCCCAGCAGCCCTGCAAGAAGCAGGTGAGTGTATACTCACGGCATTTATTCAGTAATCTAAACAAAGAAATGCAAAACATGAGAACTTTCAGAACCTTCATTTCACTCTTTCCACTATGGTGTTATCTTTCCAGGACTAATTGACAACCCAGAGCTGCGTGTGGTACTAATATTTGTCTATGAGGCATATAAACCTGGAGGAGCACGCTTCCTTAACCACATACTGGAGCCACTGGCCAAGAGCAAGGCTCTCATTGCTGGAGGGCTGGTAGAAAGTGTCTTCTCTCCGTCCAGACACTGGTGAGTTAATGTCCTTCACTTAAATTAAGTTTATTCTCAAGCAGTTTTGTGTAGAATCATGCTTTTGTACAAAAATAACAATTGTGTTATTGTGTTCCCAAAATTCCTTGAGTATTAATACTATTAAGCTTCCTTAACACATAATTTTGACCAAAGGGCTTACTATTGGCACTGGGTGCTCTGACCTCGTTTTGTTTAATTTTTGTGTTGCTCTGTCGCTTATGTCCTTTATGGTGCTTTCATTAGAGTTGGATTGAATTCATAGATGGACTCATAAAGAGTAAAATGATCAGATCAGTGTCATTTTTCACTGAACTCTCTTTGCAGTATTCACACTCTCCCACACTCATTGTTTCTCACTCTGTAGCTGTACCCTGGGTGCATATGGTGTGGTGGGCCTGGCCCTAAGTGGCCCTAAGGTGCAGGGGGCATCTGTGCTCCTGGACCAAGATATCAGCACCCCAAAGGAGGCTGAAGCCATGATCCGGCGGCTTAAGGCAGCCAAAATTCCTGAGAGGAATACTGTAGGGTTCATGTTCGCCTGTGTGGGGAGAGGCCAGAATTACTACAACAACCAGGCCGATGTCGAGGCCGATGCCTTTCACAAGGTGTTCCCCAACACTCCGCTTTTTGGCCTCTTCGGAAACGGTGAGATTGGCTGCGACCGGATCATCAAAGACGACTACACGTTGTGTGACACTGACAGCGACAGTCTGCAGCATGAGTACACTACAGTCATGACCTTGGTCCATCTAGGCTGACTGACTGACTGACCCGCTGTGACGATGGACAAACACAAACCCACCCATCCCCTCCCTGTTTGCAACAGCAGTCGTGGAGAGGAAACATTCTGTACAGTGTCACGTTATGACTCAGAATATTGCTGTCATTCATTTCTGCTCCAAAAGCAGCAAGACATTCCCTTTAGCCATCTGTGTAATGGCATTATTTGGGAAACTGTGTCCCCTTAAGACTGTTCATGTGGACGCAGCTTCATATGAAAACTAGTGTGTTTCACAAAGTTCAGATATAAAAAGACAAACCAACTATCTCCTCTTACGTTCAAATGTGATGGAGCACTCTTGTAAAATATAGTGTTTATATTTTCCAAAAGATTTCACACACTTTCAAGGCATATCTTGCAACATTAACCTCATAGTCAGTTTGCTTTGAAGGTGAGTAAATGATATGTGCTTGTGTGTGCCACAAGCTGTTATAGTTGTTGATATAGCGCAGGCACTTTTTATTCATGGAAGTGAGAGAAGCGTGGTTCCTCTTCCACTAAAATCAAGGAAATCTCGATTTGAATGCTCTTCCTTGTTATATAAGTTTTACACTTCATGGTTTTTACACTTTTGTCTTACCAATGAAAAATAATAACCCATTTTAGTCTATAAAATAACTATTATGAGAGATCCATGTACCATAATTCTGTTGAACATAGAGAAATCAGTCAGAAACCTTACAGTGCCTATTTTCTATCCATGTGTAAAGTCGTGTCATCTATTGTCGACTGCTTAGTGTTAATAGTTAATCTGCAATGGTTACTTCATCACCCACCTGTGCAGCTTAAAGGTAAGATTCATTCTAAAACAGAAGAGAATAGGCCTGTTCTGTAAGCTGTGAGTGACAGTGACTAGCAGAAAATTTTAATGTCATCTTCCTTTACTATTGTTTTTTTTTCTACAATTATCAACCCCTTGAAAGCTGTGGTTGGAAATTGAAGATATACTGCCCAAGGTCAGAAAAACTGTAATGGATTCTGTGGAGGTGACTAAGATATGGTATTCTTTGTAAAATGAATAAATGATAAAGGTTCCTTTCGAAATCTTGATAATATAATATGAGACTACCTTGTTGCACATTTTTAAAAAAAATGACCTAATGTGAGAAATAATAAAATATTGCTTAGATCCAATAAGTTCATAGATAGCCCTGCAGTTGATTGATGTTGTACTTTTTCCTCATTGAGAAGAATATCCTGATGACATGAAGGTGCAATTTCCAGTATATATGCGTTTGTTGGTCGTTAATTGCTGTAATATATTAATGTTTTGCTTTTCTATACAGGCAACAACGGTTGTTGCAAGGATGGATGTTTTTCAAAACATTTCAAGCAGTTTGAAAGAAAATGATTAAAAAGTTATCCTTTGTATTATAACACACGCCTGCCCTTATAGTTTATGTAGAGAAAATTAAAATGTACTTTGAGTTAGTGTTAATGGCTCTTTGAACAAAGTTGTTTTGGTGTTGATGCACTTTTCTACATGTGCCAAATCATATCTGTTTCGCGCTTTTCCTTAATAAAATTACAAACATTCAATTTGTAGATACGTGCTTGTTTCTTTTCCCTCCATATTTATTCCTTCCCTCCTATCTTAGTAAAGCCACCACCACAGCAGCAGCATCTTTAGACCCGGTCCCTGAGCCCATTGGGCGTTACGCATCCTCCCTCGGTTGTAACCACAGGCCTCCTACAGTACTTTTCTTTATTTGCTCACTCCCTGAAATCAGCCTCAGCCTATAACATCTTCAGCAGCCCACGTCCAGGCGTGTTTAAATAAAGGAAGAGACGCTTGAGATTGATTGATGTGCGCTTTAACCATCGACTGGCTAATCCCGATGAATGACAAACGGTTAAGCCAATTGCTGTGAAGGCAATTTATATTGCCATAGTATCTTTATTTTGGGAAACCATAAAAAACCCTCATGACACGGAGAGGGACGACCTACCAGGCGTAAAGCTAATGAAATCATCTGTGGCGATAATCCGCTCTTTTATTGGCCTCAATCGGGGACTGACTGAATCTACTCCCGGGCTCTCTTTCTCACACACACATTACACACAACCACGGTCAACAATTTTAGACTGCTATGTCGTGACCGGAGAGATGCAAATGTCACACGATTCATTGGCTACTGTCAGTCTCCGGCACGAAAACGTCAATGTTTTGATGGCGTTTGGATGAAATTTTGCCCTGTGTTGCCCGGCTGCTGCTGCGGAAGCGGGTCGCTGGAGAGCCGAGGGCTCCGTCGGGCTCGCTTCAGCACCTGGACAGCTCCTTTCGCAGGGTTCCCCGCTGCGCTCGCCGGGGAAACCCTCGGCTGAAGGAGCGGGATCTGGATCTGGAGCAGCACACGCACAACCCTCAACGAGGAGGAGGAGGAGGAGGAGGAGGAGGAGGAGGAGAAGAAGAAGGAGGAGGAGGAGGAGGAGGAGGAGGGAGAGGAAGAGACCGCACTTTAAAGGGTCGTTTTTTACATCTAAATAACACTTGCAAAGCTAATATGATCTTGCCGAGCGACGATGCTTCTCGCATTTGAGCTTCAGCCTCTTTTTTGGTTTGGCACTGAAATCCGAGCAGCGGAAGCAGCAGAAGCAGCGGCGGCGGCGGCGGTGGTGGTGGTGGTGGTGCGCGTCCAATGCAAAAGTGCTAAGGATAGCTGCAGCCTACACACACACTGCGAGCCTGCTGCTGCTTCACTTACTCTCATCACCACCGAGGGAGACATTACTATCAGCGAGGGAGCAGCGGGAGGCACGATTACCCGTCAACAATGTAAATCTCACACAGGTAGGTCCTTTCGCTCCCACAACATAATTTATTAATGTACAGCTCTCAGCAGTTGTGCACACAACTCTCGTTTAGTTTCTCTTCTTTTCTGGAATCTGATAGCAGCGAATCGCTGTAATCTTTGGAGCAAATAATACTCTGAAGGTAAGAAGTGTGTAACCTGACGTGCAGCAAACTCTGATGAACCACAACTGTGAGCAGATGGATGCTTTAGAGTTATGATGAAAAGTTTACATTTAGAGAAGTTACAGTAGTTGATGCTGAAGGTTACAACAGTTTTTCAGTGTTATAGATTGCTGTAGATTAGGCAAAATAGTCAATCTCTTGTTGATGTCTGATACTTTCATCATTTCCAACTTTTTTAAGAACAAAAAGTTGGAAAGGACCACAAAGCTGAGAGGTTGGGAGTTTCCTCTACTTTCATATTTACCATCATGACCAAGAATAAGTCTTCAAGCAGCTTCACTTGGCAAACCAATTTTTTTAGTCTTTCATTTGTGCCAAAATACCAGAAGTGTTGTTAAAACAATGGAAATACACATGACACACTGCTCGCACAAGGCCCAAAACGAACTGTTTGGATCTCCAGCCATCCAGATTACTGTTAGTAGTCCTGTATGAAACATAAGTGAATCTCACTTTTTCTTCACTTGCAATAATGGCTGTGTTTGTTCCAGATTCAACATGAAAGCAGCATCTATCAGGAGAAAAGGTGAACTGCAGCACTAAAACAGCCAGAACTGAGTGGAAAACCTTGTGACAAGCACCACCACCACCACCGCCGCCCCTCTCTCCTTCACCCAGCATCATGGCAAATGCTGAGTAAGTACAGTTCATCGCTGATCTTTCTTTCCTCTCCTCCTCACTCTTTTGCTCATATGTCCAAGTCATTAAGAGAAACAACTGGTTGTTTGTCCAGCATCAGGCAAATAAACTTTAGCCTATGAAGATGTGTTGTTAAAAGTCAGAAACGCGGAGTTGTTGATATGGAATTTCAAAGCTTTGGACCACAGTCTTATAAATTTTTTTGTTTTTTCCTGAACTCAACCTTTTCTTCTTTTCTCTACATCTCCACTCTTTCACTGTTTCCCATGCTTTGCGCCTGCATTTCGACTAAAATGACCTTTCTATACTCAGACAGTGCTACCGTTGAGGTGTCTCTGACCCACGTCATTCTGAATGCTAAACACAGACACACACTGAGATGCAGAAAACACACCTGCACAATGCTGACAACACAGCGTCCATTCTGCAGCCCTGCACTCACTGGTCACTATGTTAATCCTCTCTGCTGCTCAAAAAATACAGTAAAATAATCATTATTATTAATTGTAAATGAGCAACCCTTCTTTCTCTCAGCTTTTTCGTTTGTAATCTGGTCTCTGCGAGTGTGTGAGAACAGCTGATGCATTCCCGATGCCTGTGTGTATGTTTGTGAGTGTGTGAAGACAAAGTAAGAGGAGGAGGTGAAGGAGAACAGTGAAAATCATTATTCTCTATTAACTCATGATTGTGATGGCGTAGCATGACTCTAATTTGTCTCATCCTAACTAGCTGCATTTATTCTCTTGACCTAGATGAATGGCCCTAAATGGTCGCTCCATTTGTGCTTTTATAAGAGAACCAGTTCTGCTCGTGGTCCCATACAGAGCTCAGTGGCAATCTCATATCTTAATGTGGTTAGGGGGCAGGGCATCCTAAACAGATGACTACTGCTTACGGTTGCTTTCCACACCTCACCAGAAATTAAGGCGTCACTCTTAAAGACTGATGATCATGTCATTAAGATTCAGTTTCAATAATAATAAAACAAGTCTCATATGAATGTTTTCTAACCTGTCTTTCTTTACTTAAATGTTTATGGTGATGTAGCACTAAATTTATATGCCTCATTTAGTGATTATTCAAGAAAAATGACTGAGGAGTCTTTCATATTCTGAACTCTACAAAGATGAATATAAATTTAACAATTTAAATTAAATTTAAATTTAAGAATATAAATCAGTATTGTGTCAAATCGGTGACTTTTTTAGTGATGAAGAAGTACCTTTATTGAATAAAAGTAATAAGAGTACTACAGTATAAGTACACTTACTTTATTTAAAATTCAATTGAAGTAACAGCACAAGTAATATTAGTTTTATGGTATTCTTAAGATAAATAAAAAATATATTAAATATATTTTTATTTGATTCTATGAGGAATGCTAAATTTTCAGTTAACACAGTCTAACAAGTTCAGAAAATTGCATCACCTTACAGTAATGCAGCCTTTAAAAGCAGAACAAGACAATTCTTACGCCATATGATGATAGAAGGGATCTGAACTCTGAGATTATATCTAGTCTCATATCATCATATATCGATTAAAAATGATAAACTGCTCATTCCTTATCAGTAAATGACTCTATAGCAGAATATGGACACTGTGATTGATTAATTTTTTTTATGTTATTATAAGACTGTTAGTCAATGTTTGAACTTAGTTCTATGATTGTATTCAAATGAGGAGGATTTAAATATTAACTACTTTATGAGGAGTATTTAGTCTAGTAGTTTTCAACCCAAAGCTCTTAAATCTACGTCTGAAAATTACCCAGTGATAACTTAGTTAGATCAGTGTGGTTGAGAACAGTATTTCCCCCCGAAATGAATATTGGAATATAAATAGACAGTAGTAGAAAACAGAAATACTTCTAGAAAAAACTTCAAAAGTGCACAAAAGTACAGCCCTTTAGTAAATGTACACAGTTATATTCTGCTACTGGATGTTTAGTTGACTAGTCTCATGTTTTATCTGCTAACAATGTGATGAGAGATGAGAGATTTGCAGCTTGCTTCAGCTTCAGAGAAGAACTTGTTCATGTCCACACAACTTGTTGGAGGAGTCAAACTCCATGGGATTAATGCATACGGTAAATTGCGTTTAAGGGTGGATTTCCTCTTTAAAAGTTTTGAGGGTCCTCGATGCTGTTAGGGACCATCCATCTTTCTCTCCACGTCGCTGTTTAGCCTGTTGTTTATTCAGCGGCAGTGGGAGGGTGGAGAGGCTGGACAGCTTTGCCTCTTTTGCTCAGAGGGTGGGAGTTGACAAGCACACGGTGTCTTTCTGTCTGCGAGGAGATATGCTGTCTATGAGCGGCCCGATTTTCTGTTTAATTGGCTCTTTTCATAAGTATGTAAGCAGTTAGGTAGCTATGGATAATAACAAATGTAGGTTAGGTGATCTCCTAATCTGACGTGTGTTGGAGCTGTCCTGTGTTTTAAAAGAGCAAATGATTTTGAGCATTTAGTCTTTCCAGTGATTTTGTACGTCAGGTTTAATTTGGTCCATAAAAAGTATGATTTAGCTAGTGAAACTATAAAATCTTCATTACTGTAAGTTCTGTGGTTTTGAAGGCCGTTTTCCAAAGTAACACACACAAAAAAAAAAACCTCGATGGAGACTGGACACTCCTGAGTAAGTTAGCTCATTTATTGACATCTCAAAGTATTGTAGGTTCACATAAAAACATTTTAGTGCTAATGATAAGTTTGAAAGTCTCACAGCTGGATGATAAAAGCCTTCTGTTAGTCTGGTGGTTTGATACTTCTTTATCACTTTCCATACGTACTGAGGTGATCAGGCTGTCGCTGGGGTGTGTGTTGTCTTTTGATATCCTTTGATAGGCACCTCTCGTCACTGATATCACTGATGCTCAGCAGACAGATGCCAGTGATGTTCTGGACAATTTTGATTGCCCACTGCAGAGCCTTTCTGTCCTGGGCAATGGATCCCAAGCCAATCTGTGATGTATAAAGTCAGAAAACTTTCTATTGCTACAAAAGTTGAGAAGAAGTGGACACAAATTTTTCTTTTTTAAGTTTTCATATAAAAAGCCCTTTCTTTATGGTTAATTCTAAGGCAATAGAAGTGATACTTCTCTTTATTAAAATAAGACTCTATGGTATGGCACCAAATTAATGCAGATGCCTTTAAGTCCTTTGAGTGTGTCTGCATTGATGGTGAACTTACTTATATTACAATCTTTGAAACATAGTACAAAAAGATGTTAGATGTTATGTCTTTTATAGTCTTTCATTAAAGACAGACTTCAGTTAAATATTTCTACACATGCCATTATTACTATAATTATTCAATCACCTGATTTTGCAAAGCACTCAAGATGCAACAGGCAGCACCTTGAAAACTTGATATTCTGCATGTCTCCTATGTGTGCCCTTTATATGAAAAATCTGAAAGATGAAACAAGTTAGTCAGTAAAGTCAATTTCAAAAGTCTACAGAATTCTGTCTTTCAGTCATTAAGTCTTTCAGTGCCTATATTCCCCAAAGTGTCTGTAGAAATTAAAATAATCTATTATTGGAAACTGACACAGTGTAAAAAGGTTGACAGACCTCTCCATTATCAAGAAGGCTTATGTACATCTGCTGTCTTAGTCCTGCCCCACGAGGGTCTCTCTGTCTCCTGTGTCTTCTACAGCTTGTATCTGTAAAGGTCAGATAAGAGACTGGTCACACCAGGGCCAGAACAGTCCATTGTGCAGTCCACCAACTCATCATAGTTTAATCTGTAATATTATTAATGAGCTAATGTGCCTGGAAGACTTCATTAAAATGACCAAAGTTTCTCTGGAAGTTGAATTGGGTGTTCTGAGAAATTACCCGAAGCAATTTATGAATTCTGTAGAAGTGACAGGTGTTTTGTCCTACAACATGAGAACTGTGGAAAAACACCAAGTTATGTTTTCTGAGTTATTGCATTATTAAAGACTAGGGGAAAACTGACTGAGGCGTATCTTGCAAATTGCAATTGGTAAGAAAGATGAAGTGAAGTATGTTTTTCTGCTGGTTTCACTGTTTTAGCGCAGTTTAATGTGGATGCCGATAAAGTCCTGCAGGTAAAAGCTGGCAGTTTTTCTTTTGCCTCATCTTCATCCTTTGATGGGAAATCCATATTATCTTGTGTGTGAGTCAGCAGCAAAGAGACACATTACTCACTGTCTTGACTTTCTTAACAGCAAAAAAAATATTTTTTTTAATTTATAAAAGGAAATGTGTGTAAAAGATCTCCATGTAATTATAATCTAGGCACAGTTATTACATCAGACTGATTCTGGCATTGAGCTTGACTATATGTTAGAAGTTGGAGAATAGTTTTCAGTGTTGGCTGTTTCACTGACAGCACAAACACACGCACACAAACACACACTCATATGTGATGAGTCTGTAACACTAATACACATTGATGTCCAGCTTCTCCAAAGTTCTCCACAGCAGCTGGTGGGAGCAGGGAACATCTGCTTTGTGTCTCCACGTTCTAGCCAAGTTTTTGTTGGGTTTTAGATCCTCAGGCATTGTGCTTGGACAGCCTATTGTGTGTGTGTGTGTGTGCGTGTGTGTGTGTGTGTGTGTGTGTATTTGTGTGTGTATGTGTGCGTATGTGTGTTGATCTTGTAGTCCACTGAGGCTTTGGACAGAGTGGAGTGTGGTTCAGGATAAAATGAGCCTAGATGGGAATACATTTTCTTTACTCCCCCAGAAAGTGTATTTTCAAAGCTGCCATTTAGCTTTTCAAGAGGAGGCGATAAGCAGCGTAACACCTATGTTTGATGTAATGTGTGGAAATAATGGCTCTTTATGTTCCATTTTCTTGAAAAATGAATATCAACTATTTATAGCAGACCATGTTAGTTTTCTATTTCATGTTTCCACACTTTTCATTGGCTGCATTTTCAACTGCACTAGACTGTGTTCTACCTTATATACACATACCATACTGCGCCCAGCTCCCAGTGTACACTAACACTGCTAACAGGACTATTATGTGAGGGATCTTATTCAGGGGATAGTAGATCTATTTTTATAATGGAGGAAATAAATGGAATCTCTGATCTATGAACAGTGTCCAATAAAAGATCAGACGGATATTAATGTACTGAGTTCACTTTAAAGTATTTTGAAGTCTGATGATTTCTGATCACTGACTCAAGAGAATCAGAGAGTCTAGAAAATTGTAGTCAGGATTTATCTTTCCTCTGTAGTTAGGCCTCTGTAAGCATCTTGAAGAGTTTGTTTCGGGACATTTTAAATCTTTATTTATTAGCCAATAGCAGAAAAAGCCATTAGCATTCTTTAGATTTGATTGAGACTATTTATTTATTCATTTAATGATGGGGAAAAAAGGAAATTCTTACTTTTATATTCACACATTTAAAGAAGATATGTCTACAGTTGCACTGGCTGTACAAATGTAGAGTGACGCTTTAAGCAAAACCCTTATGTCAGCAGGCTGTTACACTTACAATGACAATGCCAACAAGTTGATGTTTTGTACCCATGCTGTTTCATCGTGTTCACCATCTTAATTTAGCACATTTGAATGCTAACATTTGCTTATCAGCAAACAAAACCAAATTATTCCATTTCTCTTCTCGAAGGCTGCTTGTAAGTCTGTCTCACAGGGGTCACGAGGGTCGTGAGCGAGACACTTCCAGTTGTCAGAGGAAGAACATTCTTTAGTGCCATTAGCTCCTAGTCACTTACATGACCTTCTGTTTTGGTCAGTGAAATCCCTTGAGCAACTTTTGTCACATAATGACCTTTCCTACCTGGCCCACAACTCTACAGTCTGCTGTGTAATTTTATCTGCCACCCCCAGGGAATCCTGCTCCCCTGAATATCACATCTTTCCTGTGGGTGCTCTTCTGCTGTTGCAGTCTTTTGCAGTTTTTCCGTGAAGCAATGTTTTGAGAATTTTGCAATTTCTGTTAAATAAGAGTAATTTTAGTACACAGAAAGGTCAGTGTTGTTATTTTATAACAGCAAATATGGTGTATTTATATTTGTAGTTACATAAAACAAAATCAGATTTGTTTTTTGGATTTTTTTGTTAAAACTGTTAAGACTTTAGTAGTTTAGTTTAATTTAATGCTATGTAGAACATATACAGGTATATTTGACATTTACAACATGGCTTCACCGGACATAGTAGAAGCAGCTAGAAAATCCCAAGAGGAGTGGAGGAGGTCACCTTAACCATGTGTTCCTACACAAAACAAAACCAAACTGTGACAGTTTAACACATATTTAAAACTGCAACCATTTTACAATGTTGACCACATATTTGAAAGACTTTCTGGCAGAAAGGCTTTGTGCATCACACACAGAGTGTAGGGCAGAGTGAAGGGGAAGCAAGTGTGTTAAAAAGTGGCTGCAGCAGGGTCCTGACCAGGCTTCAGTATGTAATGATATGGGAGTAAGAATGTGTGATGGAGCTTTGCAATGTAAAAGAGCTGACATTTTCTCATTTTCATGCAAAATTCTTGTAACTGACATAAATAAAATCAATATAAACTGGTATGAATTTCTTTGCTAATTAATCTATAAGTCCCTGGAACAAATTAGCAAAACATATGTTTACTTTAATATCCCAAATATGTGAAAGTGTAACACTACTGCTTCACTTGGGAACTTTACTTAACATTGTACATATTCATCAGCTCGGTCTGCAGTTTTTCCTGATATCTCAACTGGTAGCCAGGCAGCACAGCAGGCACATTACTGTAAGCTGTGAGCCGTCGGGGTCTGGACAGCTTGTGTCTGTCATGAGTAGTTAGGTGTATGGTCCTGATTGTTTGGGAAGAAGGCCAAACCTGCTGCTGTGCTGTAGAGGAGAGGTGGTATGGATGAGGTGTTGTGTGTAGGAGAGGTGTGGAGAAAACAGCATCCATCAGGCCAAACCACTGTGGCTTAAACCTGTATATCCACAGTCTCAGAGTGGAAACGAACTCTTTGCCAAGTAAAATAAATGAGGAGGTACTAGTCATGGAGGTACATTAACAAAATCCCCAGTTCAACATGTTACCTAATGTACAGTATGAGGACTGACTTCCTTCTGTTTCTAATATATATGACTTTAAAATGTTTCTTTTGGTTTCCTTTTAAAACTCTTTAACTTAAAGCCATTGGATACTTAAATTTAAATCTTATCTGTAAATAAAATTCCTTAATAAATATTAACAATTTATATTTAACAATTTATATTATTTAAAATAACGTAATCACAGTTTAAATTAAAGTAACAAAAAACTTTGGATTTCATCAGGGTTTCAAACTCAGCACGTCTGCTTTATCAGGACTGTGTGGGTGTGATTTGGTCAGATGTGATTGACAATTGCTTGGCAGTGTAAGCAGGAAACCCCGCTCTGTCATCACATTGTGATTCAAATGTTGCTGAATCCTGATTAGTGCTCATCCTGATCCAGCTGAGCTCAGACGGCTTCGGACCAGCAGAGTACAAAAAGCAAAACAAAACAAAACAGGGGAGTATCCCAAATGAATTAAACCAAAATTTTGCAACTTTGGCTGAAAGTTGTGTGTTGACGTACCACATTGCACATCATACATCAATTGTACATCATAAATGACTAAAATCCTTACATTTTTTAACTGGACAACAAAAGACTGCTGCTTACGAAGAAAAAAAACACATTCTTTTTTTTTATTTTAATACAATTTCCTTCACTCATATAATGCATATTGCATTGTACATGAGTCAACAGTCAATCCAGCCTCTGGTGACTGTCTGTTGGACTATATAGAGAATGCATCTTAATAGAAAAGTAAGGCCCTTCTTGCCGAGGGAAATAATCCCATCAAATTGGGATGAGGGCAGCAGCTCTTGAGACTAGACAGCAATAACACTTGTTCCTGAAAGAACAGGGTTTTTATTAATGAAAAACAAAAAGCACGGCTGTTGTGTGCTATACATGCAGCCTTATGATAGACTACTCCTGAGACCTGCTACCAACATTACTTCTCTCTCTCAACTTACATCATTAACAGTTTACTGTGTCGGGAATTGTTTTGAATCAGGTCTTGTAATTTACCTTTGTGTTGTAGGTCTGCTAAGTTTATTTCGACTTGCTTCAACTTTGTGTTCTTATTTACACGTCTGCCAACAAGTCAGCTCTCATTGTCATCAGTTTTTACTTGTCGTAGAGCTCAATAGACAAATATCAATTGGATCCTTAAAAATAAACTAAGAAGCAACTATCATATTATGTGTTAATTCTTCTCAAAACATTATAAGATTATTATTATTTTAAGCAGGCAACAATTCCTTTACATAGAGTGTAAAATGAATACATAAACTTTTTAATACACATTGCAACTCAAGTACAAACACAACAGACTCTATCATTTAATTCTCAGTAATTTCAGATAAACATTATTTTCATTATGTACATTTTTTGAAACCAGCTTAAATCACCTTGATTGTAAAACAACTGAAATAATGCCACAGTCATTCAAACTTAGTACATTTTTTAGTTTTATTTGTAACTTGGTCTCAGTCTGATCTCCTGTCAAGATGAAAGCCGAATAAATGGAAATCAAATTTAGATTTTTCAGTGTGCACATAATGTATAATAAATGGTACATTTACATAGAAATAATCACATAAGGAAATCTGTGTCTATTGCACCGATTTCTCTTTCTTTCAGAGTGACTGACAGACTGCCTCTGCCCCCCCTCCCCCCCCCCCAT
>JAPZDV010000001.1:22311383-22364086 GCA_029814665.1 Acanthurus lineatus | reverse complement strand
ATTTATTGACCGTCATAAAATATTAGATAAAGCACCACTAGGTATGACAAAAAAATTATACCACTAGGAACTGTGGGTATTCTAGTAAGTAGGAGAGATTAACTTTATAGCTGCAAAACTGCTAAAGGTGGAGAATTCAGTGGGCTTTTCTCATCAAAACACAGAGAAACATAGACAATGAAAGAAATAGTTGAGTCTGACCTTTTGTACAGGGGGTTTGCAGAATTTCCATGGGACAGAGTGTGTGTACATCGAGTTATTTGCAGCCAACAGGCACATGGTTACTCACCTGAAACAGTTTTTTGAGAATACACCTGTTTACAACGGCTGTGACTCACTCTTTTGGTTGTTGTGTTCAGTGGATTCGGTGTGCTAACATAAATACAGCTGGTGCCTTTTTCCTTGCATTCATGCTCTGTTGGCCAACAGATATTTTTGTGGCCTTTTTCATTTAGCTTACACACATATAAGTACATGCATACACACACACACACACACACACACACACACACACACACACCCTGCAGTCACTCGCAGAGATGCCCTCCAACAGCTCAGGTCACTCCAGATTGCATCAAAGGTCCTTCAGCATTGACACATTATCACTTTATATTTTAATAAACCATGGCTGTGCTGTGGTTTAGGGCGATGGTGCGTGTGTGTGTGTGTGTGTATGTGTGTGTATGTGTGTGTTGGGATGTTATCTGCCTGCATATCTATCTCTCCTGCTCTGCCTTTTTACCTGTCTGTCCTTTCCTGAAGGAATGCCTGTCTCTCAGATTGCGTGTCTCTCTCCTGGATGTTTTCAGTCACTCAGTTGTTGTCTGTCAGGACAGTTTGAGGATGACTGAAGGAGAGAAAGTGAAGAATTCCCAAACACATTGTAGAAAAAGTGTATCAGTAGGATACGAAGCAAATGGCTGCTGGGAATACTGTTTTTATTCTCTTTGCACACAACTAATTCTGCAATCACCTCCATCTTTTCCCCTGTCGACACCATGAGCAAAAAAAAGAAAATAACCTGCCATATCATGTGATAATGGAAGCTTCACACAAGGGCTTCTAATTTTTACTGCCTGTTAACAGTATTCATGTGATTTTTGTCTTATCACCTCAACATACCCTCTCCCCCCATCCGCGGTTAACCTTCTTTCCTCCTCTACTCTCCTTTCTCTCTGTCAGTTTTTATTCAATCTTGTTATTACTACTATCTTATTATTTTTGTGTATTACCCCCACTACTCACCTTCTTAAATCTTTGTTCCCCTCTTTGCACTCTTGTCTTTTTTACCCATGTCTCTCTCTAGTTTCAGCCCAGTCTCTTGTACATAAAAAGAAAAAAAAATCCATCTCTTCTTATTGTTCTTGCCTCCTTTTGTCCCTCCTCCCCTTCTTTTTTTTAACCCCTGATATATCCATCCTACTTTTCTCCCAGGCCTACTCTAGTTTCCCCTCCTCGTTCACTTTTAACCTGACTTCCTTTGACGTTTGAAGGAGAGCGGGGATCCACTCAGCTGACAAAGAGAGAGGCGGTGACGTCACAGCAGACATGATACACCAGCATCTGCTCTGGTCTAAAAATACACCCCACAGGGCACACACAGTCAGTCTGCAGCTGCACTCAGCATTTGTTTCCACCTCCACGCTCTGCTGAGATGGCCCAGCTTTTACACAACTGGGGCTCGTGGGCACGCTGGGTTACATGCTGCTGGCCCACAACAGAGCAGCCTCGATGTGTTGAGATTAAAGATACTAGGTGGATAAGGGTGGAGATTCGGGGATATAAACAGAGGTAGATGGGCATGGGTACATCCGACCTGTCATTTGTGAATGAACTTAAACTTTTCTTGTTAAAATCAACCTGTTAATTTTTTCACAGCCCTCATTAGAAATTCCATAAGTCATAACCTAATAAATACTGATGAAAGGTGTGGCACTGACATGTAAAGATGTTTGATGCAGAGATTAGTTCTAAAATGAACTGTTGTTTTCAGTGTTTTTGTGAAAAAAAAACACACTTCAGTATTTCATATTTCAGGTATTATTTAAAAATATTGTACTTAACACTTATTAAACAAAACTGAGTTGCTGTATTATTCCTCCCACGGACTCAAGTGGGTCAAAAAGACCCAAAATGCATTTTATATCACTTACATTTGTCAGGTACATATACACTATTTACTATGAACCACTTCTCAACTTTGAACTTTCTCATAATCAGGCAACAACATTATTTTAAAAAGTAAAATAACTTTATGTTTGATGCAAATGGTATCTACAATTTTCCTCAAGAACAAATTAGAGCTTTTCAGAACATGTATTGTGATTATATGAAAGAGTGCTTGCTCTTGTAATAAATTTATCCTACTTTATTTATAACTAGCAAACAATAGCTATAAAGAAGAACAATGTGGAGTTGCTCCAATGGGTCAGGAGTAATAGTCTTTCTAATATTGAAGTACTAGATGCTTTTTAAGGATAGGGGCTGTAGTAGTGGACTAGAAATAGTAGACGGTTCAGCTTACTCATCTGCATGGTATTTGTTGGCAGTCTGAAAGGAATCTGAGACACTCCAATTATAAAAAATATTTTACCAAACATGGATAAACCATTGTGCTGTGTTCCTCATGCACATACTGTCACGAAGACTCCCTACTCAGAACACTTCAAATTTAACCACAGTGGACTTCACTGGATGACCTTTTTTACTTAACATGTGGACGACTTGTCATAATTAAATAGTGCAGGCAAGCTTAGTAGCTGTGTTGTTAACTTGGTGAAAAGGCTAAAATATATGATGATGAAAATGACATAAACATTAGCAATATCAAATAATAGTGATGTTTTTATTTAAATGATTATTTTAAGCAAAATTATGAAGATGCCACACAATTATCACAATCATAAACCATTGTACTAAATCTGGCAGTAGCAACAGTCCATAGTATAAAAAACGAGAACCTTTAGAGTTGTTTTTAAAATATCCCTTTATCATTGTCTCCAAGGTAAACTGTGGAATTAAACATCTCAGGTTGTATCCACATCTCAATACTCAGCTGTCTTGTCACTTCTCTCTTTTCTAATCAATGTAGGATTTTATTTTTCTCTCCATATTCTTTGGGTTCTGTTGTTATGAATCGAGCTTGCTTACTACGTGACTCAGATGATCAGACTGCTGAGGAAAAATCAGGACAGTTGCAGCAACGTGCACTTTAACCCCCAGTAGTCACTGTCTTTGAGCCTGGCAGTGTACCTGCAGCTCCTCTGATCCTCTGCACAGTGAAGGATTTGTGTGAGCGCTCAGTAGCTCCCTGGTGTTTGAGTGGGTGTCTGTGTGTAACCCTCTCTGACCCTGCGTTTACTCCCCGAGGCCGTCACTGTAAACAAGAATGTGTTCTTAGCGAAGTTGCTGGGCTGAATAATTAGTCTTTTTATCTGCACTGCTTATGTGCTTATATACGCCTCTTTAACAAAACGCTCTCTGTCCTTTCCTTCTGCTCTGTTATCCAGACTACATCTGCTACCTTTATAATAATTTATGAATGTCATTATGCTGCAGTTTTGATATTTCTGAAACTATTTCAATGTTTTCCTGGAGTAACAAAAAGAAATGTCTTCTTTAAAACTCATTTAACAGGAAAAATGACACTAAATCAGCATTTTTCTCTCTGAAAGTTGAATATTTTACTCATTCATCATCCTACTGATGTGATGGAGCATTTCTGCACACACACAAGGAATGTGGTTTGTGATTTTAAAGTAATGTATGCCTTTCTCCATTGTGTCTCGTCTTTGTGCTACTTGTGTGTGTGTGTGTGTGTGTGTGTGTGTGTGTGTGTGTTTGTTGCTGGTGTTGGCACAACCAGGGAAGTGGAGCAGGCGGGTCCGTCAGACTTGGAGATCATCTCTCAGCCAGTGGAGGATGAGAACCAGTGTTTGGCTCCTCCAGTCCAGCTGGTGAGTTTTGGCTACAGAGATCTTCCCCTCGCAGCTCTGGACCTCTCACTTGCTGGCTCACAGCTGCTCTCCAATGCAGACGAAGATGAAAACAGGGAAGGGTGAGTGTAACTTGTGTTGTATAGTCAGAATTATTCTGTACAACAAACAGAGTTAGTTTTTTGTTTTTTTATGCCTTTTAATATGGTGGCAAGTGTGAGTGACAGACGTGTGATCATTTATTGCTGTCCAGCAGCTTCAGAGGGGCAACAATTTGCTTCTGTGAACAGTTTGGCAACAGGGAGGTGTGAGTGACACACTGGTGGTATTTTTATGTGCTGAGAGTGACTTTTCTGAAATCCTTTGGAATTGGCACAAAAAAACCTCACTTGCAATCAATGTTGAGCCAACAGACTCCTGCTTCTGATGTGCACTCATTTGTTTTAAGAACTAAAAAACAACGAAACATATCACTCTTCTCAATATTATCATTACTTCCTCTCTGCCTTTTTGTTTGTATATATCATATAAATGTCCTGAGTTTATTGTGTTTGTTAGAAAGCTAATCAGATTTTGGCAGCTGTTTTGGTATTTACCTGTACAACACTACTGGCTGGTGTACTGTTTTCAAACTACTAAAATGATCTTCCACAACCATTAAATCATATTTTTTAGGCTGATTTTCCCTTCTCTCTACACAAGTTTTGTCCAGTGAGTTTGAGCTATGATAGTATTTATTTGTACAATAAAATAAAATAAAATAAAATAAAATAAAATATAAAATTTTTAAAAATTGCCAGGACAAAACTTAACAGTTCTCACATTTAATGCACAATAATTAATTTCTCTATCTAGGGGTTTCTATCAAAAAATTTATTTTAAAAAAATCTTGATTATGAGATTTTTTTGTTTCTTGTAAAATAGCCACCATATGCTGTGTTGTATTAAAGTCTTATTCACATTACATTAACTCACATTTGTTGGCTTCTCTTAATTTAAATTTGTTGGATTCATTATTGCATTACACAACTCAGCAAAAAATATAAAGCAAACAAGTCATTTTTCATATTTTACATGGAAATGTTATATATTGTAAATTAATTTTCCATTTTTCTGTATGTTTCAAAAGTATTGAATTGTAGAGCACCTATGTCATTAATTTACTAACTATTAGGACACTCTAATCATAAATCTTAGTGTGACAAGTATTTAAGATTCCTCTTATGCCTGCGGTAAGGCATGAATCTTCAAAGACACTACTCAAGGTGACACACAGAATTAATGGAATATGCATAATAACTGCAGCATCACCTCTTTCAAAATGAGTTATTAGTTACGTTTCATTTTGTGTGTGGATGCTGTGAAAAAATTGTGTACTCAAATGTCTTGAATTGTTGTCAAAGACCAACAACTTACATACATAATGTGAAAAAGGATCCAGAGTAAAAAAGCTCTCACACAAATTAGTATTCAGAGCGCATCATCTTCGCCCTTAGGTGATTACATTGGCCAAAACATCAGACATAAGAGCCAGTGACAGCAGTGGCAGGCCATTCATTCCTACCAGCCCTGTCTACACATACAGCTCCACTGTGGAGGTGTCCATCCTCCAAGTTCTCCTGACTGAAATTGTTTTGAAGACCTGATGGATGCAAAGCAAACTTTACTATAAGTTGCTCAGCAGTATAAGATGTGACATGATAAATTTTATGGATTGTAGACATAAAAACATCAGAGGGATAACATGTTATTACATGTGAAAACAGCTCTTTCAAACATGGCTCCAAAATGTCAAAAAAAACCAGAGGAGCTGCACTCAAGAAGCTTGCAAAAACAATAGGTAGAAGTGGATCAAATGGTAACCCAAGCAGCTTAGTGAGATCACATATGATGGAATCAGTGGTGGAACTGTCAACCAAATAGATGGAAAGGTGCTTAATACCTTTTCCTTTGTTGGTGGTTTAAAAGAAAAGAACGTGAGACAAGCCTGTATTTTAAAATTTAGGCAGAATCATCACATGTGGCTTAAGTCAGGACATTTCAGCCCCTGGTGCTTCAACTTTGATGTTTCCTATTTTAATCTCTCTTGTAGTACCACATTTTTATGTAAAGTCTATTTTATGCAGTACAGTTCTATTTTTAATTTGCTCTATTTCTGCACTCTGAAATACTTTACAAACCCCCCCTAGTATGCAATACTTAGTAATTCACTGCATTTTAGTCAATTTTTTGTTCATCTTGTAATCATGGACTTTTTTTTGTGATACAGTATCTTAGTATGCTTTAATAACTGGATATTCAGAACATACAAAAGTCTTAATCAAAGCATTTATATGTACTCTACATGTATGCTCATGTCTACAGTTTCAAATTTATAGGGATGTCACTGTGCTCCTGACATGAAAAACATTTTGCTTTATGGTTAGGGACTTTAATGGCTACTATTTGGTGGCACAAGAATCTGAAGCTGATATGTGCAGACATTTAACAGACACACAAACAAACACACACACACACACGTCCCATCACACTTGCATTAATGTCACACTGTACGCATGATTATCATCCATTATGTATAAAGTCTCCTTCTCCAAGTCCTTGACTCACTGTCCCTGTTGCTCAGTATTACATCCATTTATCATTAAGTGACAACCTCTGGGTTGTCCAACGTCAATAACTTAACTGAGATCAATTCATCATTTCAGACTAAATATCTGCCCTCCTTCCACTGTCTGCTGACAGAAGGAGCCTTTATTGTAAGTGACAGTTTGCATGGTGTGAGCCAGAAACCGATAGTATAAAGCAATTTTAATTTCTTGAAAGTCTTTTGTTATTTCTCACTATACATGTTGTCCCATTCAGTTATTATATCGGGTGATCAAAAGCAAGTTGTTAAATGTTGTACTGCAACACTCTTTAGTTGTTTGATGTCACTGATATAGTGCCATTGACAGTTTATAATAATTAAAAACCTAGAAATCATCACAGACAGTAACTGATTTGTAGGCATATTTTTTCCTGTGACTGGAAATTCTGCTCAATACATTAAACACATGTGGAACCTGTCCTGTAAACTGTGATTTCAAATGATGTATAAAGCACCATGAGGTAAAGCCATACAGATGAATAATGCAGACAATGGAATATTATGAAAACATAGGACATACCATGAAAACATTAAAGGATTGGCTGATTGCGGTCCTTTTTTTCCGCTTTAACATGATAGTGTGCTGGTATGACATATGGATGTGAGGTCACATCACAGCTGTCCTTTTGATTAGTCATAACCTCGACAGATTTTCTTGTCTCTTTTCAAAACCTGCTCAGTGTCCAGTCTTTCCACTCAGTCCAGCAACTGTGACTCAAACCTGGCTCTTTGCACAAGCTCTCACCAGGACGCACATAAACACCATAAGCTGTAGAACAGGATCCAATACATGTACAGGCATGTAGTCATACACACACACACACACACACACACACACGTACACACACAAACGCCAAACATGCCAAATTCAAATACGCTGTCTCATCCAAGTGCTCCGTTTGACACCAAATCAGGTCTCACTCCATTGGTTCCCTTCAGTCAGCCAGACACAGATGGCTTTCATAGACGCACCGTCAACAGAAGGCAGAGCCTGCTCTCACACTGCACTTATATCACCAGCCCCTCCAAGTGTCCCACTTCATATGATGGTCAGTAATAGCATGCATTTCCATCAACATGAATAGTGGACAGAAATGAGTCTGTTTACTGTGATGATCCTCACTGTCTCGGGCTACTATTGTTAGGTAACAGTCGTTGTACAGTGATGAATTATGCAGGCAGCCTTTCCTATTGTAGCTCAAGCTTCAAAATACCTGTAATGCTACTTAAGCTGAGAGTTGGCCAATAACTGGGTCACAAGGCTGTTGTTACTGTAAGTTTCAAAGGTCCAGTGTGAAGGATTTAGTGGCATCTAGTGGTGAAGTTATGGATATTACTTGAGTGAATATGCTCTTTGGAGACTTTTTTCGGTTTATCCATTTTGGCTACCATAGAAACATAGCAAAGCAATTTAGCAGACTCCAAGAAAGAGAACCTTCTCCCTTTGTGGATATAAAAGACCCATTCTAAGGTAATAGATTCCCCTTAAATCTTTCACACTGGACTTTAAAAATAATTACAGTGCAAATTTGTTCAAATGAGCTTAGGTTCAAGAGCAAGACACTTAAGCTCTTCTTTTACTCCGGATACTTAAAAACTGCAAGAGACCCTGCTGTTCTCTAACAGAAGCTTACACAACAGATTAACCAGTGGTGAAGAGTTATTTACCGGTGACCTCAGTTTACTGAAACTGTGTTTAGTAAACTGAGGGGTTATTGTTTCATATACGAGTCATCAGTGCAAAATGTCAACCTATAAAAATGCTGCAAGTGGGAGTTGTAAAAGTCATCAGTCTTTCTGTTAGCGTTAATGTAATTCCATTAAAATCCATCAGTCATTAGCTCCAGTAATGTCGATGCTACATCTCATCTGTACCTTAAACACTATTCTAATCTCTCATATTAATCACTAACACTTGGCCTTGTGTCCAGCCTCGCATCAGGAACTTTTCTTTAGGATGTTCCAATGTCGCTGGCTTTATGATTATAGAGGTGAAAAATCAAGACCTTCGTCACATCAGGTGTTTTTACCACCAGTGAGACTCTGTAAATACAGAAAACAGTTAATGTGCGAACAATGGAGAAACGCTCAATACCTCCATTTACATCAAGGCAACGTCATTAGAACTGGTGAGATGTAGCGAGGGGGCATCTCCCTGAACGTGACAGTCAGCTTGCTGCCCTCCATGACCAGGTTCTATTTCATTCTGTGGGTTTCAGCACCGTTGGGCTTTCGGTGATTACGCCCGTGGCGCTGTCTCCTCATTACTGTATCGATCCACCTCTCACACAGACAGCGCCCATTAGCCTCCTTTAATGACATTCACGAGCACCATGCCCATGCACCATCATCATGTTTCACGGCGGGCCTCTGCTGCAGCAGTGGGTGCTGCTCCTTAAGTCAGCGCTTTGATATCAACTACCTGTGAGCTGATTTTGTATGTAAGTGCCATCGGGTCCGTATCTGTATTTGCTGTCAGAATGTAGAGCAGAAATACTGGAGTGTGTCTCGCCGAGAGACAGATTGTTAAACTCACCTTTAGGGAAATGGAGGAGAGGAAATGAACCATTTTTTTAGGACGTGTGGGATGACAAAGCGGAGTTGAAAGAAGGAAAGACAGCAGTAGTGTGACAAAACATTCCAGGGCCATCAAAATGAAAATGCATGTGGTAGATGAATCTGTTGACTGCTCCGTTGACTCTACCTGGGATAGGTAATTGCCCAACGCACCCCTGTACTCCCAGCATGCATTTGCTGGCTTATTGGCTTTCCAAAGTTTTGATGGAGTGTCATGAAGAGAGCTGTGCATTGGAAACGGTTTGGCATGCTCTCTTGTGATGTTAGGAGCATGTGCTCCTGAAAGTGAGAATGTCACAACCACAGTAGAGGTGTTTCATCAACATGGCGATGGCTTGTTGGGTGCAAGTTATTTTCACCTGTCGTTTGGGAATATCCCACTGTCAGCAAAACTTTTCTCATCAACTCATTTTAGGAAGGAAGTGAGTGCAAATGAAAAAATATGCAAACTTAACATATTTTCATAAGTCCACAGCAAATTTACTGGACCAGCTTCTTGTGGATTTTAAATGTATTGAACAAATTAGTTTGTTGACAAGTCCCTGAAATGGAAACTTAGAGAAAAAAAACTGAGAAAAGAAATCTTATATTTACATGTAGGGATCAGGAGCAGACTCGAAGGCTGTCTTTTCTCCTCATAGGTTTACAGATTAGATGGCTTGACTGTAATGTAAGGTTGCAGTGTGTTTGATAGCAAGAAGCCAGCAAAGGGGATTAATCAGGAGAAAAGGCTCCTGTGTCAAGCTGCCACTGTGTGATGAAGCACCTACTGTCAGCCATGTTTGCATATCATAGCCTGTAGCATTGTGAAGGTGGAGCTGACCTTACTGCTATCTCTCATATAGTGTGCTGCCCTCACACACACACACACACACACACACAAATTTGTGCATGCGTGAAGAGAAACACAGCACATAGAGTATTTATGCACCAAGAAAGAGAGAGAAGGGAACAAGGCCAGGCCTGAAAAGCTTTCTCACTGCACTACATAGTGGTTGTTAATCTAATCCTCTGTAATCATGGTTCACTTCATATTCCAGTTTATACTGAGCTGTCACATCTCATTAGGAACAATAGTGTTCTTTCATTGAGGCTTCTGCACATTTAGATCAGCTCCTCTTTCTCTCTTTCACCACCTTTCTTCATATTTCTAGATTTCTCCTGATTTTTTTCTCTTTTGTTCTTGCCGCTCCTCCTTTTCCCTCAGTTTCTTTTTTTTCACACTCACTTTCTCATCTTTCTCCATCTTTTTCTGCCCTCAATTTCACACAAAGTATGCCTTCCCTTGCTGATCTGCTCTGTAACCCAACTTAAAGCCAAGAAGCAGCCCATGTTTTCTCATCTCTATAAATCATTCTGTACAAACTTTATTCGTGCCACACTGACCGAAACTAATGGAAGGCACCTTTGCCAACCTTTGGGTGCCTTTAGCAGCTTGTAGGTCCTGCGTTGAAGGTGAAGAAAGGTGGACAGGTTGGAGATTTCCAGCACCCGTTTACTGCATTGTTGCCTAACACAGTGTTCCTATCAGGAGAGACGTGGGCGACATTGTGGGAGGTGGTTGTTCTAGCTAGCATCAGGGGGCAGTTGCAGTGTTAGCAGTTTTGGCGTCATGGTAAGTGGAGTGTAGTTATTAATAGAGTTGGGCCCATCCATCTTCCTGTCTAGGAAAAATTCTGGGAGGACCAAGGTGGCGTGGGCTTGTGTTCAGCACTTTCATGGCCGCCCACTCTCCCTCTAGTCATCAAGCTGCTTTTGTTTGTTTGCTCACTTTTTTTAGGTTGAAGTGTTCTTTTGGTGCATTTCAGCATGTATTTGTGTAGGCTGCTGCTGGTGGAAAAAAAAAAATGCAGTGTGTTACACTGAATGCCAGCGAGGGAGATTTGAAGCGCCTGGCCTCATCTGTGGCTCTCAGGGATGCTTTAAACTGGCAGTTAAATAGTCACCAGTGACGATTTGGCCAATCGAAAAAATTAAACCTTTAAATAGAACAACATTTGATCAGAAAATATATTTTTGCTAAGTATTGAACGAATATAGGGACTAATTACTTTGAACAGCTTTGTAATTTAATGACTCATTTTAACAAGATTAAAAAAAAGGTAAAGTAGAGACAAACATATTCAGCTGGAAAATTTGCAAATGTACTAAACTTCGTAAGCAACAACATCTAAAAGCCATCAAGATAAATGTCACTAAGTAATGTACCGATCCTTAACAATACTCTGCTTAAAGACATAAGGTAGAAATGTCCTGAAGAGATAATGCAAATACTCACAGAAAAGTCTCCCGCTGACATGACTTGTGGCCACACAGTAATGTGTGGCAGTCCATGTTTCTGCAGAGACTCTGCTCTCTGCCTGTATTTTCTTATTTTCTTCTTATTTCACTGTGTTCGGGACGTTTCCGGGCATCAGCCTTTGGGTAGTGCTGCGTAGCCCCCAGCCAACAACAGCACGAGGTCAGACTTCTATAAAAACATAACAAATAGCTTACATCACTGTCTTGTCTCTTTCCTCTGCTCTCTATTTGTGACATGAGCTGCAGGTCTGCATAAACACAGACAAACACAAGTACAGTAGAGAGGCACACAGCAGAGTGGATGAAGTGTACGCTTCCACTGAATTCACATGAAATCTACTGCCATAGTGGCATCTATCTGCAGGACTGTGCGTAGGTGTGGGTGTCTTTATTTGTGCTTTAGAACCTAACGGACGTAAAACAATCAGAGAGTAATGTTTTTATACTGTGATTCACTGCCTTGCCTTTCCCTCTCTTCATTCACTCTCTTGCTTGCTTGACCACAGCTGCTCTTTCAGTCTATTTGCACTGAAGAGGAGGGGCCAAGTTTGAATGTTGTGTTTGCACACAACAGCAGACAGTTGTTGCATTTTATGCCTTTTAACTTAAACTCTGTTTGCAGGACAAACAAAATGTAAAATGTAGACTAGAAACTAAACTCTGAACTGAAGTCAATTATAATACCACTGAAAAAACACTTTCAGCAAGAACTCTGACACTCCTCAAGCTGCTTAATACCTGCTCAGTTGCGGAAAATGTCTTGCTGCCAATGTTTGTGGTTTGATACACATAAAACCATGTGGGAAAGGTCAGGATGTAGAGTATGATGCTAACTTCGGTGTAAAGGTTAGAATTACCTGGGAAAGTCGGCAGCATAGAAGTATTTTAAGATTTAAGTTTTAGGAGTAGCCCATCAATCTAAACCCCCACAAACCCCTCACTGCCATACAAGTGCACACCTGAGCGGTGGAATGATGTCACTTCCCATCCCAGTGATGGGTGTGTGGTTGCCAAACATGGGGCAAGAAGCATATGTTGCTGATATGGCTGTTCCAAATGTGGTAGAAGTCCAGGGTTAGGTACCAACACCAGATGGTTCATCTAAATTTGTGGTGAGCAAAGGGGAGTGGGGGGTAACCACAAGTGCTATTTTTCCCTGCTACCCACAAGCTTTGGACCAAAGGTCCGATTGTTCCATTTTGGAAATAACTACTGACCGGTTTGCAACTTTCAGAATGTGACTGGAGATGGAAAATAAACACTGACCTTTGCATAAGATCACAACCATCTCTGCTGGAATTTGTTGGTGCATGGTTCTGAAACACAGCTTTAGTGACCTGCACATGATCTAAACACTGGTATTTTTTCCATAACAAGAAAAATGTAGGTGTGAGATTATTGATGACATGTAAATAGAGTCATATTGTGTGTGTTTTATAACACCATGAAAGGGCCAGCAAATCTATTCATCCCTCAGTGCTTTAAATTGGCAAAACATTTGCTAATTAGAGGTCAGTGTTTTTTTTTTTACATTTTTTTTTATTAAATACATCAGAATTATTTGTGTGTTTAACCAGCATTTTCAGAAATGACAGCACAGTTTATTTGCCAATGACTCCTAAAACAACATATATGACTTTTCTTTCTCAGTAAGCAAAACTAAAGCAGCAACCATTTATTATTTCACTGCGTTTTCACATTATTGGTGTATGTGCTGCAGCTTTGTCAGAGGAGAGAAATATAAGTCATATGTTGAAGCCTTGCTTTTTGAAATAATGCATTCTCTGAAGGCTCTCACCTTGTCGAGCCAATTTGGCCCAGTTTAATTAGAGAGCACAGAAAGTTTTCTGAGACAGTGACCAGAATGACCGGCCTCCCAGTTATCTCCCAGGCTTCTTAATTCCTCTGCCACAGGGATGGCTGCTGGCCCTTTAAGTTAAGGGGCCAAATGAATAATCTCTGAACACCAGAGATTCTCTAAATTCTGAAAAAATGTTTAAACAGTGCTATTTTCATGTTTTTGTAACATTTTGTGTTAAAATGAGAAATTAAACTTTCAATCTACTCTTCTTTCTAGAAATACACCAAAAGTTTAGAAATAAAACCTAAAACAAAAACAATACATTATAAAGATTTGATTTAACTGAGTTTCAGTATCTTAATTACTCCTATGTCATCATGCACAATATTCAGACAAATATTTTGTAGTTCTGTGACTGAAATCCACAAGCACAGATGCAGTTTAATTGAGCACACTGCATGTCCACACTTTCATTTCCCTGTCCAGATCATCTGTTTTGTATTTTGCATGTCCTGAAATTCGCTTTGTCAACTTTGACACAGTCCCCACAGTTCACAGGCACAGTATTAATAATATGATATGATAATGGTCACCAAGAATTACCTGCACATTACCAGTTGTGTCTCAGTTAACAACAGCCCAAACCTTCACTCTCAGCCCCCTAAATCATCTCCAGAAAAGAGGTGGCTGATATACATGGACAGAAGAAGTGAGATGACTCTTCTGGCTAATAATCGAGACAGATCCACTGTCAGAGATCAACATTAACCCTAACATCCCCCTCTAACTCCCAACACAAATAGTAATATATAAGTTCTTTTAGCAGAAGTCAGTATCTTAGAGATTAATATCTTGGCTCCAGGGTCAGTCATTTGTTCATTTGGTTGTGTTTCCACTGAAAGTGCTGCAGGAGTTGTGGGGTTTGCTTCTTTCCTGCTGATGTGTTGTGATCAATGGTGCACAGGCATTGGTAATGGGGAACCTTTCAAATGTAAAATTAATTACCTGCAATCTGACAGCATCAGTGAAACTCAGCATGTATTTTATGCTTAGTTGTTACTCCCCCTTTTCCATGCTTGCTTTAGCATGAAGCTTTGTGCATGTGTGTGTTTGTGAGTGTGTGCGGCGGTTGTGTAAAATGTGGTGCCTACTGAAGACACATTTATTTCTGGGAGAGAAAAGGATGCTGGCTGTCAGGTGAGGCTGAATTAGCATCAGTAGAATGTGAGTTTGCTTGAAAATCACTCACAGTCATTGCTTTATGAAGAAGAGGGTTTCCTTGCACCTGTTCTTTCCCCTCATTTCAAATAAAACAAAAGACTGAGTGTTATTTGACAGCATGTTGTTTAGTTGTATGTACAGTGATTTTTACATCAGCAGGCTGTGTGCATTGTGCATTGAAACTAAGAGCAGTGGCTATAAGCGGTTCAGATTTGGAAATAACACAAATGGACTTACAAGGAATAATTATATAATAATAATCAGAAAATAATACCTTTTTTGTTCAGTAATGTAAGAAGTCAGTCCTGTAAGTCAGTGTGGCCTTCCAAAAATGTCTTAAATTACACACATGTCCTCCATGTGCTCCAGAAGACTTAAAGAGTCCAAAAGAGGGCAGACAATTAATTCATAAAATGAAGCAAAAATGATTAATTCTTTGTTTTTAATTGAAATCTAGTACATAGTGGACATAGAAATAAAATTTCAGAAGATTTTTCACCCGATCTTATTATGATGTGCTGGTAATACATACACAAACATGGCAAGAGTAAAAGACAAAGTAAAAAAAACTGTATGTACACTATTTGACTGTAGGGACTTATTCTCTGTTGTGGTATATAGGAGAAAGGATGAATGAATTTTTAAGCAATACACCCCCATCCCCACTGCAGTCGAGTACTTTATCTGATGAGACCATCAGGTGCTGTGAGTCGGACATACCCGGCGTTTGGTGGCTCACTCAACATGCTGGTATTGATTACTCTCCTTGATTTAATCTCCCTCCTCTGTTTCCCTGTCCAGCTCTATTCAATCTCATTGACAGTGGGAAACACTGACAGCTATATCAACCTGCTCAACTCACACACAGACAGCAGAGGGGATGTTGGGGAAGAAAAAGTGAGCTAATGAAAGACACAGAAATGTAAACAGAAATTGAATGATAAAAGACCTTTTGAACTCTGTGTCCAGAAGTCTTAATATTTGACTAAAATAACACCTGCAACAAGGCTGTAATAGTGTAAATCCATATAGGGTTGTGAAAAATGTCAATATGAGATTTTATTTGGCCAAAGTGAGTTGGAAAACAAGCAGTTTGAGAGGTGACCTTGTCCACTGTATGTCTAGTGACTTGGGCCAGGTGGTTCTGTCAGGCCGTCAGGGCTGAGTGGGTCAGAGAAACAACATTTGCTACTGTTCTGTTGCTTTAATAAGACTCATTAATATACTGCATGTGTCACCAACAGCGTCTGACTGCGTCCCCTCTGGGCTGGGCTAGTTTTGGCAAGACATGAAGGAAGGACACACACATTCACTGATTTTAGCCTATTTGTCTAATATAGCCGCACTGCCTGTAAACTCAGGCCCCTTATTTAACTGTGTGTGTGAGTGCGTGAGATGCATTGGCTTATGAGGGACAGTTTACCTATGAAAGACAGTGCAACTTATCAATGCTGTAGAGATGTATCTAATCGTTCCATGTCACACAGGCCCCGCCCTCTACTGGACTTTATGGGTAATACTCTCCTCCAATTGACAAGCCCTGCTCACTGAAATTCCCTACCTAAATGTATCACTTTCCTTAAAAATGAGCATAACCATCTACTGCTATCCTTTTTCCATTAGTGATGGTGAGGACACAGGACAGCTTTGCTGCTTGCTCTGACTCCAGCTGAGACAGGGAGTGAGTTATGTGGCCTGTTGTTCCTCCCCAGCTGCATGCTGCTTGGTGGAGACTGCTGCAGGGCCACACATAGACCAAACCCCTCCTTTGTTCCAAAGAACATGAAGAGTTCGTTGAGGTCGAGAGTGATTCAGTTGAATGCATTCTGTCCTCCTTCCTACATGGGGCACAGAGAGGCAAAACTGCATCTGCTTCACAAAATAGATGCTTTGGCATATCATGTGTAATGCACAGTCCCTATCTGGCACAGCTAACAACTGTTTGTCTGTTTTTTACCATAGTGTGGCTGGAAAAGTTCGAGAAAAGCCCTGCAGGTATGCTTTGTTATTGTAGCTCCCAGGCCTACAGCCAGGCAAGGAGAGACCCTCTCACTGTGCTTTATGTGCACCCCATGCACAGCGTGGCAACGTCAGTGGTCCTTTTGAGCAGGATGATTGTCGAGGACATATGTATGACTGCTTTATGAGCTACACTATACACTATAGAACTAATAAACAAATTGTCAGGGGTGTCTGTTGTGTTACAATGGATCCTCCGGGTAATGTACACCAGCTGTAAACATGCTTGATATTGACCCAGGGTGTGAAGTGTTCAGGGTGTCTGTTTTTGACCCCTAGGAGGTTAGACTGTGATTCCGGCAACCTCTAGGTGAGTGTTATTGGGTGGAACTGGGCCCTTTTTTAAATTTTCTTCTTGCTGTTAAAAATAGATAGTTGAGGAAACATATATTTTTTAGGCTCTGTCCTCTGTCCCCATAGTGTGCAGTAGAGGGCTGAGCCTGTATGAGATAGAATAAAGGTTATGATATTGTAACCCATGTTCTGATTGCACAGTCCTTTCCCTTTAGACCCTGCAGGCCTTACACTGCTTGCCAAAGGTGTTAGGAATGGCAGGCAGCCTTGATGCTTCCTTTTATTGGGACCTTGACAAATTGCGGTAGTCATGCTCTGATTTGCTGCTCAGGGGTATTTTGGGGTTTTAAGGGAAATAGTTTATAGTTTTAAATGCCATCAACAAAAGCAAATTTTATCATTGTTATATTCTGTGGTGTTCACTGTGATTGGCTTCACTATGCAATGATACCTGGGGCCATTTTAAAGCCTAAAGAGACTGTACCTTTAGAAGGCTCATGTATTTCACTTTTTTACCACTCCCACTCATGAAGTTTCATTGTCCTGATAATTTTTCATATTTTTCACCTCCCTGCAGAAGAAGAATAAAGCATGAAATCATTTGACATAAGATGCATTTTGATCGACTCTCTTATCAATATGGTGTAAGTCTGATAATCATAACCTCTAGAAAAGAAGGCAGTTTAAACCGATGAAATGTTAGAGGGAGAAAAATGCATGGATCTTTTTTATAGTGTAAAATAACACTAACAATAACACATAAAAGAAAACTTTGGGTGAGGCTTTTCTAATGTCTACTTTCTCACTTTTTAATATTCCATTTATTAGATTCATACAATCAGATTTAATAAAAGGAGTTTTGCTAAATAAGACTCCAATATACTGCAATGTGCTGCAGGGACTAGCGATAAATACATAACAACTGGTCTCATGTAAAATGTTGGTGAGGGGGCAGTGAAAAGCTCCTCTCACCTTAACTCCTGTCAAGATGGTCTTTAGCATGCAACCTGATTCAAACTGCTTCTTTAGAGCGAATCAGTTGCAGTCAGTAAATATCCAAGTGAAAAGCAATGCATGTAGCTGAAAGAGCTAAAGTTCACTCAGTTCATGTATTTACGAGGAAATGATAAGTTATGCTTCTTGTTTAATGGCCCCATGAACAAAAACTTGGATGTTTCATGTCCCCCAGTAAAATAGTAATGCTCTCCTTTTATTAAATTTTTGAAATCAAATATTAAGTACTCTTCCACTGTCACCTAAAGTAATTGATTTATCAATTTCTTTTTGCCTATTATAATTTGCTTGAATAATTGATTTTTCATAACTGCCTCATCAGCTTTTTTATGGGCATGGAGAAAATCAGGTTAAAATGTAGCAGCTTGTGTTTACTTGACTCTCTAGTTTCTGTAGATTTGGTAACATATGCTGTGGGGCATTGCTGGCATGCATGAGGAATGAACTGCTGCAGATGTATTACTGAAAAAAATACTGAAGATTTGTGACAGGAGACTAAATAAATTGGATTGCAGTTATAATCAGTAGTTTGTTGGTCCTTGCTTAAATATCATGTAATATAAATATTACAATAATTATAATATTCTATATTAGAATAAAAGGCCATATAAAGTATAGTATATAATAGCTTAATAATGTAATATTAGTAATAATTACTGTGCAGTGACTATAATCTTAAAATATTATAAGAGGCTTGTGTTTAGAGAGTTTACTTATAGTACAGCTACACATCAAACTCAATTATGCTATTTAAACTCATTAATATCTAACATTTTTACATAAAATGTTAGATATTAATAACTCATTATAAGTTAAATCAAGTTTAAGTTATAATTTAACTTGAGTGTATGTCACACCTTTCTTTTTCTTCTGCTCATTCTGTTTACAAAATATGCTTTTAGTATTTTGACATATATATTGACATATTCTACTATTAAGCAGTTATAAAAAATAATTCTGCTTGCAGTCATGTTTTCTATTTTATTGAGGATTATTTTATATACTCATACACTGCTTTTATACATATGCACATGCACAGTATATAGGTTGGTGTGTAGACTGGTTCTCATGCCTGGCATCCACAGAGTCTCGCCGAGACTCGGGGGGAGTAGATTCTGCACCATCTGGAGCTCCCACATTTGTGCCACCCCACCCAAAGCCAAGAAGATGATTGCTATCAGCATGATTACACCTTTATTAGATTAACTGTGCATTGTTTATAGGCTTGTGGCTCTGTGCATGCCAGCCTCTGAATGAGTGCTTTCTCCTGAAAAAAAAAAATGTCAGGGTGGAGTGATCAACTTGACAGCTGCTGAGAAAATTTCCTTTATTGCTACAGAAATGTTTCACTCAGGGAGAAAATCATACGGGGGATTTTAAAAAAAAGGCTCTCATTTGCTCTTTTTCAGTTTATTCTTGAAGTCCTGTGTCTTAAAAGTCCTATTCAGACAAATTCCTAAGGTTATCATATTCATTTGTTTGTAACAGGACCTAAAAAATATATAGGGCATTAAGATTGTGTCTGAACTTGAAATTAAGTGTAAAGAACAGAATTATGTAAAAATGTCCTGATAGTAAATTTCCCTATTTTTGATTTTCATTCTGACTATTGACTGTCAGTTGTAGAGGTAGGTGAAAATTCAACAGCTTTCCTTGATCAGTCACATGCGTGAAGTGAAAAAAAGACACATGTGTGGCTTCTTCCACTGACTAAACACAAGTTTACATGCCAGCGATGAGGAGGTGACATGTAAAAAAAAAGGTCTAATCTGTAGGGACTGTTCTGCAACTGCGCTGAATCAACCCACGTAAATAGGTCCAGGTCTGCTTTGTGGTCACATGCTTATACTGAGCCAGCCAAGAAACACTCTACCCAATATTACCCTTACAATACCCAATATTAAATGATTTTTTTTAATGAGGAAATTGATGTATCGCTACAAAATACTGTTCAATTTGTCATTTATGGTTTAAAGTTAATACACAACAAACATGAAGATAAAATGAAGACTTCTGCTATGGCTTAATTTTGTTTGATAGTCTTGGAATAAATAAAAGATTAATTTGTAGTATCTCATTTGAATGCTTCTAAAATTTATTATAAGGATAGATTATGTTTTCATCCAGCAGTTTATAACAGTAAATAGGCTACAACTGGCATCTCAAATGGAAAAAAAATATCAATTTTTTCTCTATAATGAGTGTAAGATTATCAGGTTTAAAGCCAGAGTAAAATATTTAGCCATTTTGCCATCGTTGCAGCCTTTATTGCTGCCATGCCAAGGAATGAAGACATGATCAGAGGAGAGAGAGGCTCTGCCAATGTCTGTCTCATCCATGCCAGTGCATGGGGAGAAGGGAAAGGTAGTGGGCAGAGCCAACTTTCCACTCCAGCTGGAGAGCCAGTGAGAGGCATTGTTTCTCTCACATCCTACTGTCAGCTCTTGTAGTAGCTGGTCTGTAAGAGTAGCCACTATTTTAAAATAGTATTGAGTCATCTTGCCAGACACGTTAATGGCCTAAATGCTGGATTCTTACAGTACCTGCCGTGATAAGGCTTTTATTCAAGTCAAAAGAGTGTTTATGTAGTATTTTTTCTTGAGTGTATTATCTGAGGTGAGGGTCTGACTTTCCATCAGTCTGGAGATGATGCATTTCTAACTAATGTAGTTGTGGTTTCGATGAAAATACATACTTCATAAATAAACAAACCACTCTCAGATTGATATGTGGATGTTTGAATGGTAAGGATTGTATGTCACACTCACTTGTGTCTCAGAACACTGACTTTGCTGAAACCCTTCCTCCTGAGCAGCACCCTCTACACTGACTCCCTTCATCCCCATGTAAAAAGGAGTACATCAATATTCCACTCACACCTACAGCTGACGGTCAAGTCACAAGTTCACAGAGCTGCACTGTCCCTTTCCCGCTCAATGCTGTCTCTAAACACACATCCTTTCCCTTTGCTATGGCCAACACCACTCAACTTTGCTTGTACTAAACAGACATCACCTTTCATAAGTGTGAACTACCGCCCTCTGTTGGCCATGACAGGGAGTTCAAATATTGAGATCAAATCACTGAAATATGGCTCAGCATTGGATGCAGACTGAAAATCAATGTAAGCATAGATTCATCCATTAGTCACTGTCAGTTTAACTTTCTGTGCTGGAATATGATTAATTATGATTTTGAGTGTCACAACTCAGTATGTCTTTGTTCACTAACGGTAAATTATTTCATTTGTGGTTGTTAAAGATTAATTATTGTTAAAAGTGAGGTTGAAATTATTATTTTTATGTCTTTTTCTTTCATGTAGCCTGCAGTGAAATAACCCAAACTGATACAAATCCAGTCCATAAAAACACTTTTTTTTTTTTGAGTGTGTGTGTGTTTTTTCTCTTTAGGTCCAACTGGCTGAAGCCCTGCTGTGGCCGTCGAGTGGCCCTGTGGCAGGTCTGTCTGCTCAGTGCCGGCTTCAACTGTATCCTTGTGGCCTGCGTCATACTGGTGGTGCTCTTCCTGTCTCTGGAGCTTCTCATTGACACCAAACTTCTACAATGTAAATAGTGCACTGCTTGTTTGTTTATTTCTCCTATTTTAACCTTCATTTTTATCAAGGGGGAGGATTGCTGACCATGCATATTCTTCTCCCACAATACACTGTGTGACGTCCACAAAACACCTGGGAGGCATCTGGTGCAACACACACCAGCAGCTCCAGTGGAACAGTGGGGACTTAAATGCTGTAGTGTCCTTCAGCATCCACCTACTGCAACCTTACTGACTCCACCAGGGCTGTTCCTGCACTGTGACCTACATGCTGACAGGGTCAGATTAGGAGAATGTGCTGTACATCTACACTGTTACTTTTTTTAAACATACAATAAGGATGTAAAGTGAGGGGTCAGACCTTTTCATTGTCGACATGGTGAGACATGAGAAAGAGTGAGCTTTAGCTTTTCATTTTACACAATTAGAAAGACGCACTCAAATAACCAAAGATAGCAAATAGTATACAGTGCAGGGAAAGACAGAAAACCTGAGTGGCCTTATTTCAGACCTCCACCTAATTTATAAGAAAATTTTACAAAGTTTTATCAAAGTTATATTGAATGCAGATCTTAAGTTATCACGGTCTGTTTTCAGATTGTTGTTTCAGTACTTTCACTTAAGAAAAACATCTAAGAACTACTTTTCCAGATGACCTTGTTTGTGTAAATGTATGTGGATAAGGGAAAGTAATTTGAATATAACTGAATGTGAATTAATGTAAATGTTATGGAAACCATCAGTCATGTGTAGGCATCCAGTGTCCACTCTTTCCATCACTGCTGTGCGGGCAGCCTTGCAAATCACGGAGGAGCTGGTGGTGCTGGATGGTAAACGGCTGTGAAGGAGAGTGATGGAGAAAGGTGATAATGAACCAAGTCTCTTGTCAGTGGCGGCAGGCTCACGTCCCCATCGATTTACTGGCCTGCTCTGATGATACCTGAGTCTCACTGCAGGGACTGCAGGACTCTAGTCACTTCAGATCAGTTGTAATCTGGTGCTTTGTCTGCTGTCTGTCCAGTGAGACAAACAGAGGAGTGGGCAACAAGGCAGGAGTGAGGAGTGAGAGTGCACAGAGAGATTAGTGGCGTAATGTGGGTAAAAGATCGGATTTAATTTAGGTAGGAGGGGAGAAAAATGTTTGTCTTTGTGCTCGGCCTTCTTAAAAACAAGATGTAAAGAATTATATGTGCGCTGAAAGACACATGCTTGTACAAGAAAGCAGCTTGCAACATGTAAACATTTCTTAGGTTGGATTTTTATGTGTCAAGATTTAAAATTTGCAAGCTCACCTTTAGGTCAGTTTATTTGTTTGTTTGTGTCTTGTGTTATTCTGTTGGTTAACATTTGTCCTGTTTCTTCTCTCAACAGTTTCAAATGCTTTCCAATTTGCCAGCATTATCCACTGGATCAGCCTTATCATACTGTCACTCTTCTTTTCAGAGGTAAGACATGTTTTTAGTTGTTCAAAGAACCTTATTTCTGGTACCATCATTTATAAAAATCTGTTCCCATTTAGTTTTTCTCTGAATTCCTTTCCTACCTCACCACTCTCTGTCTCTTGGATGATATTATGTTATCACAGGAATTTTCATAATTGAATTAAATTGAGTTAAACTTTCTTTATAAAGATTATATCTAATCTGTGGCAATGCAAACCAGGTACAGGCCAGAGGGAACGAGAATATGTGGCAGCCATGTAACTTCAACATCAAATAGTCAGAATTTAGCTTTGGCTTAAGTAATTCTACCTGGAGGCTAGCTTTAGGCTGGATGGCTGCTAAGATGTCTATCAATTAAACCATAATTTTAATTATCCTTAATGAAATCTGAGCCGTTGTTTGATAAAAAAATAATGTCTTATCTCTTTAGAATGATAAAAAAAAGAAAACAATATGGAAGAAGTGAGAATTTGGGCCACAGGCCTCCACTCCAGTGCAAACCAATTACCCTGACAGCCCCAATGCTCTAAACCAAACATTAATTACCAGTGAGCCAGCAGGAGCAATAATTAAAGCTGAGCTTTATGAGCATGGGGATGGGGTTACAGTGATACGATCCATCCACACACCTCTCCCACTGACATCACAGAGGAAGAGTCATCTGGGAGGGAAGTTAGATGGATGTAGCTTATCTCCAGCCGGCTCCTCTGCACCAATCAGAAAACGGGACTTGAACATGTGGGTGGAGTCCCTGTGCTTCTCACTTGACACCAGCACTGTTGTCCAACATGTGCTCCTGGTGATGGATTAGCAGGACTGCTCGTACATGACACCACATGCTAATTGGAGTGTAAATCAATGGCTCCACTCAACAAAGGCTCCCACACAACCAGCAGTGTTTACAGAGCACAACACAGAATTTGATAGGTGATCAGATTACAAGCATCGTGTTGTCCTTTTGTAGGTCAAAGATCAGGAAACCAATTTGCCACACATATAAAAGCTTTATCAGAGAGCTAGAGTCTTTTCTGTCATCTTAATGTTTATGTGTTGTGGCTCAGGCAAGCCAGTGATGTCAATCTGTATGTGTGCATGTAGTTACTGTTTTGCAGCTGCAACAAACTTTTAACACAAATTTCATCTAGTTTTTATTTTTGTTTTGGGCTATATAAGGAATTTGTATGTTTATATTTTAGCATGGTTATTATTATTTTTTTAATTAAGGGATGTTTGAGGAAGAAAACCAAACAGGCATCTTCTCAGTTCTTATTCTATGTTTATACATCTTCACAAGGGTTGTTTGATGAGATGACAACTCTAAATACTAAGAATATTACAAGAGCTTTTTATGCATCAACACACTCCCTCACCTATCTATTTTAATGCTTTCATTTATCTCTTCCTGTCTGTCTTAGACTGTCTTCAGAATCGTAGTGCTCGGGATCTGGGACTACATAGAAAACAAAGTTGAGGTTAGTGCTTGTGTGCTTGTTGGCAATCTTGATGACCAGTGTTCAATACTTGTCAATGCCAGATAGAATTTTCAATTATACTGTCTTTTATAACATTACATATGTGTCTTTTTCCCCTCTTAGTTTTTAAACTTAGTAGTTCTAGAAAAAGTTCAGCGTTATGGGTAATACACATATTTACTTTCTTGCCAAGACTTAGATAAGAAGATCAGTACCACTTGTGACTGTATGGCCAAATTGAAGCTACAGTGGAACAACTAGTTAGCTTAGCTTAGCTTAAGACTTAGGCTCTGTTTAAGGAAAACACCTATTTGTAGCTTTATGGTTACTGTCCAGACATTGGTGGGTATCAGTCTTCAAATCTATCTTTGCGCAAGAGATTTCCCTCTGTTCTTTTAAAGCAATGTTCTGTGCATGCATACATGGTTAAACTTCCCATGTTAGCCTAGCATAAGAGGTCAGGGCTGGAGGTTTGACTAGCAGAAGCCTTTTGTACCCAACAGCATTTGCACATATTTGAATTTTATATGCGCTTGTGTGTGTGACCCCCTCAGGTGTTTGATGGCGCTGTCATCGTGCTGTCTCTGGCCCCCATGGTGGCCTCAACGGTGGCCAACGGGCCCAGCAGCCCCTGGGATGCCATCAGCCTCATCATCACTCTGCGCATCTGGAGGGTCAAGAGGATCATTGATGGTGAGGCAGGCAAAAACCTTGTGTCCATCCAGGTTGTCTTATAAAATAGCTTATACATGAGAAGAATTAATGCTGGGTAACAACTCAAGGAAATACCCATTTTTTCTTATTGCAAAAGAACAACATCGATGCATAAAAATCAGCTTGCCTTGAAAGAGAATGACCCCTTTCTCTCCATGATTATACAGATTATTTACTATTCAGAGCAATAAAGCTATTGATCATTCCTCATGGTAAATTGCTGCCACTCTGCTACTCTAACTTGTATTGATTGTAAGGGCCTAGTTAAGTAGATTCAGAGAGGCCATAATGAATATAGTGGTTGTTCTCCCCTATGCTAATGCTGGCTGGTTCGATATTTGTTAGGAGGTCACCCTCACCGCGGTCCTCTGACTGCATACAGGATCAGCTGCAGTGAGACAGTGGATAACTATAACTTTGTTTTCCCCAGTTATGTCCCCAATACGCAGTTGCCTTTTTGAAGTAAGATTATTTGCCTACTGGAGATGCCTAAGGCTATAGCAAGCTGCTGGTTAGCTTAGCTAACAAACACTGGAAATAGATTGAAAGATTAGTTTAGCTTCCACCTAAAGTGACAAAAATTTACCTACCAGCACCTCTTTATCTCGTTTATTTCATAAAAAAAAGAAATAGATAAAAAATGAGGAGGTTTGTGCTACATTTGGTGCGCTAAGCCAAGCTAGGCTAAACTTATTTCCGAATTTTATAAAAATATTTTTATAGACTGTTTTTGTACATACAGGGAGGTCCATAACAGAAATTTCTGTCTTGGTTGAATTTATTTCAGTTCAGTTCAGTTCACATTATACATAAAATAATTCAAATTTACACAAGTTGACACAATAAAATGCAAGTGAAATGACAAACTCTTATGTGCTATCCTAAGCTCGTGAATGAGATATCTGGACTTCAATAAGTTTGTGAGATTTCAAGACATCTTTGGTTCAGATTCCTAATGGAAAAATAAATTAAATGAAAACTGATACATTATAATAACATGATTTTTGATTTAAGGAATCAATACGAGTCAGCTTTTAATATTATTGACTTTACACTAGTGAAACACTTTAATCAGGATCATGTTTGCTGCCTCTTAGCATGCAGCGGCTGTGTTTATTTCCACTTGAGATTTTCCCGCCGTACACCTCCACCTGTTACCTTTGATATTTGTGAGTGATTGAGTTTCTTTGCTAGGCAGGCAGCAACAAACCTCAGAGGGGAAAAAAACACATTGAAACCAATAAATTTATAGCAGAGGGACCAGTTGGGTTATTTTAGCAGAGGTATGGGGTCTATCACAGAATTATCTTGATGTATAATAGTGGCAATACTTTTGTCAGTCTGATGGGTGTGTCAATATAAAGGAGGAGCAGGGCAGAATTTATGAGGACTCGAAAACATTTATTAGCAGAGATATATGATGTGACATATTCACCTCTCAAACATGTTAAAAGTAGGTGATCCAAATTAATAAATACATGAAGTAATAATATTTTAAATGTCTTTAATTAACTTTTTTTACATTGACTTTAGGACCCATATTTTGTGTTAGTGCTCTTCATTTTCTATAAATGAATATTAAGACAATAAAAGAAACGTTTTCTGTAACAATTGCAATGCTTTAAACAGAGCAAGCCACTGTAGTTGCCAGTATAAAACAGCTTATTCATTCACCTTTGCCAATAGTAAACAGTGAATTAATAAGTAGTGATAAGAATTGTTTCTTGGGCAACGTGCAAAAAAGCAAAACACTCAGAGAAAGAAAAGCTCATTTATGTGAAGTCCTACTTCCCTTAAAAAAGCAGGTAAACTGCTATATGGGTTGGTGTGTAAAGTCGGTGACACAGATCGGTTTGAGCAGTGAAAAGCCTGACTCCAGGTGAGAGAGGAGCAGAGCCTTGTGTTGGCCTCTGTGAAGCTGTGGGAGCAGTCATGGTGTGAATTACACTGTTATGCATGTGGTGCCAGCAGCTGTCAGAAATGCTGTAACACACACACAAACACGCACAATCATGCACACACATGCACACTGTGTAATCATGATACAGTATGCAGGAGCACAAAAGGACTATTATTTTTGCACATTTTGTGGCCAAGTAAGTGAAAATTTAAGTCTTGCCTGCTTGAATTCTGACTGGACCGACCCCTTCTGATGTCTCTATTCTTGCAATAGTGTGTGTGTGTGTGTATGTGTGTGTGTGTGTGTGCCAACATGACTATAAATAGACATCTGGTGACGGCTGTGTGCTTTGCTCTTTCCCCCCTCCCCTCCCCCCAGAAAGACTTTTCATTCTTCTCTCAGTGTTTTGACAAAGCTGGCAATCGAACATTATCATAGTTCAGATCCACAATCACAACAACAACAACAGAAATATTGGAGCAGGATGAGTAAAATTCCAGATTATGTTTCACCTCTGCATGTTTCCCATACTGCTGACTTGGAAATATGTTGACAGAGAGTCGAGCCAAGTTCATTTTATTTATATGGCACCAGAGAGAGAGAGCAAGGGGTGGTGTGAGGGACTGACTGTCACCTTTGATGACAACAGGTATCCAAATTTACTCTCATGTTCCTTTTTTTAGGTTCACCTTCCTCTCCTGCTGCTTAAAGTGTGTCATGTATAAATAAAGTGTGCTGTCAGATTGTATGAAGTGCAATTACTGACAGATCAAGATGTGATTTAAGGTGTTCATGCATCACCGGCATGGCTACCCTTCGGATATTTTGGTGAATTACACTTTTTATGTGTCTGTAAAGCTTCTCAATCATCCAGGTCTTCAGAAATAAGGGAGCTTTCAGATGTAAGGTGAAAAGTCCATGGGAACCTCATGGTATCCCTGCTGCCTCCTTAAACATGTTGATATACTTCCTACAAGTTACCAAACACATTTCTAAATATACCAAAAGAATTAATCTGTTGCAGATTTAGGAAAAAAGGGAAATTTAGGGTCAAATTGGCTTACACTTTGTGTGACCTACATGTCAAAATTAAACAAGGACCCTGTGAAACACTTTTAGCACTTTGCTAAATTCTTTTGACACAAGCAAAGGTATAGAAACCAAAAGGAAGATAAGATTCTGCAAAACCTTATTAGAAATTCGGCATTAATTAAGAAGTAAAGAAGGAAGGTAATAAGGGTTTGCAATGAGGTTGGTAATGACAGACTTATATGGATAAAAGGAAAATAGTCTGAACTTTGATATAAATCTGCTCTTTGTATTTGACAGGAAGTGCCTTAACCAGCTGTCTCACCTCAGAATCATCGTGTTCTACCAAGTCTTGATGCCTCCTAACAAACCTGGCAATCTTTTTCTGACCATTTATTTTTGTAGTTTAGTCCTCTGAAACACTATCGTAGTTTTTGATCTAGAGCTCTCTTTCTCTTGTCTCTTTCATTCTAGCCTATGTGCTCCAAGTGAAAGTTGAGATGGAACTGGAGATCCAACAGTGTGAGAAGACCAAGGCTGTAAGAGAGGAGCAGCTGGAGCGTCTCACTCAGATCTGCCAGGAACAGGCTGTGAGTATCCAACACCTCAGATTTCACCTTAAAGACTGACAGCTTTCCCCGTAGAGCCCAAATGTCCACATAATTAGCTTAACAGGAAGTTCCACTCAAACCTAGGATAATATTTTACAGCAAGAGCAGCAGTCGGACTACTATGATCATCACACAAGAAACTGTCCACAGCCTCAAATCAAATCAAATCAGTCACATTTTACCCTAAAAAATGGATGAATCCTATTCAAAAGACAGAAACAGAGTAGAAAATACCTTTAAAATCAGCTTGAACATAGTTACACATAATTACAGTGGGCTTATATCATTAATACAAATGTGCCAATTTTAGGGGTTTCTGACACACTGCTTCACTGTAAATATATAGTACATGTATAGTCTTATAAAATTTAGTCTTTAAAAAAGACAACCAAAACAAAAAGTATGTAAATTTTTCATAGAAAATTCCTTTCTTGTCTTAAACAAAAGTCCACATTTGGCCATGGAAGAAACTGTCTGATTATCTGCCACCAGAGGGGGGCAGCAATACCTCACAAACAACCCGGCCTTCCTAGGATTCCTCAGAGCTCACACACTGATGATTTCATACAGGAAAATGCACAATACAATAAATATGGATAAAATCTGAACCCTCAAGTGACCACCCGGGAACAGATCTGACACAAGACATATAGTATACACCTTAATAAACAATCATAAAGGAAATCACAACCTTCCAAAATTCTTGTCTCTCATATTCATCTTTATTAAATGACAATAATTTTCTGGTCACTTTTTTAATGCACACTTTACTCTACAAATTATAGATCCTACCAAAATGTATTTTGGTTGAAGATGAATAACAATATTGGTTTTACTTGGAACCAAAGTAATACGTTCCCTCCTGCATGCAGGTTTAACAAAGGTGGTTGTTAATATGTTTTGTTGTATTTTTCAAAGTTGTATTCACTTTCTTTCACCAGTCTTACGGCTGCAATGGATTAGATCCAAAAGGCAAAATTACTCTGAAACTAATACAGAGTGACATCCCAGCTGTGCATCAGTGAGGTGTACAGTTTTACAAAGTACACAGTTCACCAGTATTCAGTCTTTATGTTTTTTCAGTATGATCATTGATTCCAAGCCAGATGATTTTAATGGTTTTCAAAGGCTTTGCTTGTTCTTTTAAACTGAATCTCTGGGTTTGTGTCACTCTGTCCCTCCTTGAAAAAGCAGACTCTTCCCTCTGCTTTTTTCTCCGTTCCTCTTGCCCTATTCCTGTCTTTAATTTCCTGTCTTCTTCATTTTTTCCCCCATTCATCTTTTTAAAAATACATTTCTACTTTCTTTGTTCCAACTGTCTGCTTTTATTGCTTTTTCTATGCTCACAAACCAACTGTTTCCAGTTTGAGATCAGGCAGCTGAGAGCACATCTGGCCCAACAGGACCTGGACCTCGCTGCAGAACGTGAAGCAGCCATGCAGATCCACCACGTCTGGGGCAAACAGGGCAGGAGTTTTCAGGTTGTAGAAGGCTTGACTCCTGGGGAGTCTGACGATGAGGGCGGCCAGAGGAACCCCAGGGAGCCTCATGCCACTGCAGGTACACTGGGCAGTAAGCAGAGGTATTAGAGAGTGGGTTGTAAGGTACTAGAAACTGTTCCGCTCTGTAAAGCTTACACACTGGATGGTTGAGCTGTTCAAAGCACCAGACAGAGAACAGAAACTTTTAGTAACATAATCCTTTTGATACAAAATTTAGTTCCAATATGACCTATACTGAGGTTAATGCAATAACTTTTGATGAGTATAAAATCATTTTTAAATTTTGGCAATTGTTTACATAAAGCTCAAAAGCTGTTAGCATTAAAATAAAGATTATTTGAACACACACCATGCCAGGTGCAGTGTTTGCTTGAGAAAGCAGCTTGACAAACCAGGAGAGAGATGCAGCATAAAGTATGTACATAATTATGTGGAACAAAAAGTCTCTAATGGCGCAACATCCGGTGTACAGTTAATCTGGAGCAGTAGCCCTGGAGCATCTTCGAGGCCAGCCTCTTAGCCCCTCCACGCTGGCACATAACACCCATCTGACCGCAGGCGCTCTGGGATCAATATGAGGGCAAAAAAGCTTTTAGGATCTGGTGAATCCCAGAGAAAACAAGCATGTTCTCTGACACTGCGTCATTTTGCATGGGCTTCTGTCAGGCCCAAACTCTCTCTCTTACCGTCCCCCCAACCTAGCCAGCCCAGACCACTAGGGCTATTTCAGGTACAGAGTGCTCTGTGCATTGGGCCTTGTTAGGAGAGAGTGGGCCCCTGTCAACATCTGTTCCCCTTCACCTGCAAACCACAATAGGGCACCATGAGGCTCCACGGCGGCCACTGTATTACCCCAAGGGCATAGTGGGAAATCTGGCTCTTAGAAACAAGTGGGGCATTTTACAGAAACATGGTCACTGGGATGCTCACTTAGGCCACAGGGCTTAAGTCAAGTCAAGTCAGGACAACTCAAATCAAGTCAAGTTTAGTATTTGTATTTCTGAATATTGCACACAGTCTCTGTGGGTTTCTGTCACACTCACCTGCAGAGTGCCATCGAACTCTGAAAGCCACTATACCATCAAAAGAATGAAAAGACCCAGGAGACTGAAGGTTTTGCCACCTTAAAGTACTAAACCATGTAGAATTTTAAAAACAACTAGTGGCAATCAGTGTTAATCAATGAGTTAGTGGATTTCCTCCGAGAAGCTGCGAGAGGCCTGCAGTGACAGAACACAAAGTGCTGCAACAGTGTTGTTACAACGCAGCAGAGCTATTGCAACAAAGAAAGATGTTTGGTTGGAGAAACTTTTCAAAAGACCCTTTTGTATTTATCTACCTCTCTAAGCAAAGGCCATGCCGCATGCTTTAAGATATTACAGTCCTTTCTGAGAGAGACATTTTAAACCTGAACCCAGTTTGATGGCAATCCATCAAATAGTGTTTGAGACATTTCACTCAAAACCGCCAATGTCAACCAGACGGAGGGGATCAACAGAGTCAGTACACTTTATACTCATGAATGTCTGTATGAGATTTTGAACCAATCCATTATCTAATAGTTCTTTTAATATTTCAGTCTGGATGAAAGTGGTGGGCAGATCTACTGACAGACAGACTGGCATTTCCATCTCTAGAGTTGTGCTGCTAATATGGCTTTAAACATATATAAACCTAAGAAACTGAAAAGCAACTATGCTTTACAACTAAAGTCTATTATTATTATTTCTTTCAATATATTTGCCTGTTTACTTATTTTCTTGTGTTGACGTTAGTCCCAAAGTGCTAACTTATCTTTCTGGACTTAACTCTATACCATTTCACCTACAGTGCAGAACTGAAACTTCAGCATCAAGATTTTGGTTTAGATTTTAAACTAAAAGGACCTCAGCATGTCACCTCTCCTTTTTCCACTGACAGATGACAGCTTGGTAACTTGACTGTCACAGAAGAAGGAGGAGAGCCTTTTACGCATGCTGGACGACCCATTCTATTTTTCTTAAGACTCATGTGTTATTAATTGTGGAATGATTGTCTCGGTCTTGTTTTAGTGAGTGCAATGCTTCCTCTCCAGGGGTGGCTCAGGGATTAATATTTTAGACTGAAAAATAAATGAAATTACCCATCAGAGTCTGCAGCATGTCTCAGGGGACAGGGGCTAGCACTCAGGGTACTCTGGCTTCGCACTCAGCCAGCGGACAGTGAGCTCAAGACCAATCAAGCGAACAGAAGAGCATAGCAGATCATGGCCATTCACCACGCACACAGAGGCCTGATAGACTGGAGGGATCTGGCCTGAACAAAGAGATCCCACTCTCCCTCATTCCCCCTCCATTTCTCCCATACCAGAAACCAACCCCACCCTGCACCTGTCCCAGTTTATTGCTGGTGCACCAGCGTGCGGCTAATGCACAGCGTAGCAGTGTGTGACCTCGACCACTTGTCAAGACAGCACCTGTGGCCTGAGGCAGAAGTCATCTCTGTCAATATTATGTTGTAAACAGAAGAGATATTTTCCATTTGGACTAGTTTGCGATGTTAACGGACCAAAGCATTTGCACACAAAAAGGTTGAATCCAATTAGAGTCACTGTCACTCACAGTATTGAAAGTATGATTAAGTCACAATATAGTAAAATTGAACCATCCCATTTTTTGGAATAAGAAACTGCTGTTGCATATCACAGAGCCAGACTCTTTACAATTCATCAGTTGGTCTCTGTGGAGGCGGTGGATTCATAGGTCTGGACCCAGGCAGGTCTTGGCCAAGGCCCCCCTTTGAAAAGGGACTTTAAATCTCAATAGGACTTTTTCTGGTTAAAAAAGTTAAAACAGAAAAATAATTAAATGTATTCAAGTATGAGCAGTATTTTTATCCATTTTTTCTTTTTTCGTTAGGAGTAACAGAATAAGGAATTAAATGACTACAGTTATGTATCTGACTAAGTGCGTGCATTGCGTGCTTGCTGACTTTGAGTACATTAACCAGCCACTTTATTGAAACATTTAAGTGTGGTACTTCCCAACTTTTTTGCTCAAAATCTAAAAATCTATATAGTCCCTTTATATAGTCCCTTTATTTATATATCTTTCTCTTATTTTGTTTTCCTTTAACTCAGATCCAGTTGTTCGTGATGACATGAACAATTACATCAGCCAATACTACAGTGAAGTAAGCAGTGGTAAGTGACTGTGGTCAATGGCTTCATTTTCAACACTCTATTACATCAACTCATGTACATGTCAATGAAATTGAGTGAGGCACCTACTCAGTAGCTTCTCTGAGCTGTTATTGGGCTGCAAGTTAGGTGGTTGGACAAGATTTGGCTGCATATTACACATTTTGTGAGGCACACAGAGTCAGAAATCATTCTATGTTTTTATCTAATAGGAAAAGTCGCCTTACTTTAGCATGACTTTTCATACAAAATCTTATTTCTGTGCTTATGAATGTCTTTATGTAATGTTATTTAACAATTTAAATTGACATAGAAGACCTGCGTAGTAAATATATCAGACCTCACGCATATCAGAGCATAACTCTTTCCAAAGTTTTAACATTTCGTCCATATGACTGATTAAAAAAAATTCAGTGAGTTTTCATGCACACTTGCAATCAAGTTATGTTCTGTTAGGCTATAGATTAGATGTAATTAGACTGTGTCATTATCCCAGTATACAGGAACTAGGGAAGAATCTATTTATTGACAGAAGTATGTCACACTCCAGCAGAGGGTGGGGGTCAGCCCCCTTACAACCAGATGAAACCAGACCTTCTTGTGGTTGGCCTCTGGCAGTTATATTTATGTTGTGTATTTACATTTACATGTATTTTAAAGTCCAGTTTTAGTTAATGAAACAATAAATCAACTTTTTTTAACATTATGTAAAAACCTTTAGTATATGTTACTTTTGTTGTGTGTAACTTGAATAATTTTTTAATTGGGACTGTCCAACTTTCTGTAAATTTATACAATGTTTTTCAAGACGCTGGAGCTTCTGGCTTAGGTGCCCGGATCATCACCACTGCAGCCATTGATGTTCACCTCCCTACAAATCCAAATCCCATCCAGTCAAACCCAATGCTTGCCATGGAGCGGGTGGGCAGTGCCGTAAGCGACGCCTCAGCCAGCATATCACGGTCCAGTGGCAGCCTGACGGTTCGGCCCCACAGCCTGAGTAGCCACATCCCAGTTTCATCTATGACAGACTGCAGCAGCAGCACAGCTCACGACCTCAGTCTGAGCTTCAGCTCCCATCGCTGCTGCCCTCCTTCCCTCTCAGGCAAGGACCCCTGCAGGGACCCCAGCATGGTGGTGCAGGAGCTACTCTCCTCACTCTCTGAGGACTCCTGCCTTGCTCAAAAGGGCCTGGCAGTAGACCCCGTCAACCTTAAGCTTCCCAGCCCTACTGGCTCAGAAAAAGCCAGCCCTGAGCTGGACAACAGAATAAACATCTTCAACCGCAGGAATCAAGAGGAGAGGCGAGGCCAGGGAAGAGGTTCTGTGCTGCTGCAGACCAAGCCACTTATCCACCTGCAGAGCAGCACCACTGAGCCGTCCCTGGAGGAGAAGTACCGGCTCCTGGGACCAGCTGACACACCTCTGGGGCATATGCCTGATACATAAGCTACATTTGCACAGAAACAGAAGTTTTTTCTCTTTTTACCGCCACTCTGTTTGGCATTTATCTGAACTCTTGTGGCAGGTCAGACCTCATTAGAGGAACCACACAAGTTTAAAAATGGGAATTTTCTGTCGCTGTGTAAATCAAATCTTAGCCAACTGAGAGCAAGCTTCAGCTTTAGCCTCCAGCTAACACTGATGCTCCTTAACTTGACGTGTTCAGAAGTTGATAGTAGAATTAACACAAGAACTTTTAGGCCCTTTTGCCATACTGTCCAACCTCCCGTTTTCCTCCTTGATGGATTTTTGACATCAGAAATGACCTGATAGAGCACAACAAAGACTATACCATGCCAGTAAAGGGGAGTCTAATGTGTTCTTGGACACATTCTTCATCAGGAATTCTCACTTTGAATAGGTCCTTAATGCACTGAACTTTACATGAATTAAAACCAGCAAGGGGCCATTCAAGCCTATACAGAACAAAAATTTAAATTCTGAACAGTGTTTCACACCAAGACACTGTTTGCTGTTTTTGGTATTTCAAACAGTTAAACGCAGTGTTTTTTAAGGTATTTTTCTTGTTATTTCTGTTTTGTTTAATTTGTATGATCAATTTGAAGCATCGGTCATAGTGTTTTTCATTCAAACAGCCACTGGGTACACAAGACTGGCTTTGAATTTTTTTTTTTTTTTTTTAATCTTTGCCTTTCTGTCAACATTTTTTTTAAACCATTATCAAAAATAATTAAATATCATTTTTGTCCTACTTGTTAAAAAAACATTAGTAGGGTCTCTTTGTGTGAATGAACTGAAAAGGTAAGTTGACTGGCTACTTTACATGAAACTAGATCGGAGTGCTTGTAGCATGAACCTTTAAAAGACATGTGCCCTAAATGGCAAGCAAATTCTTTGCACTTTAATGTTTACAGACACTTTTGTAAACTTGATATGGAGGAAGGTGTTGCCAAATGCAGGTGTTGTCATTTGAATGAAAATAGCAAAAATAAAAGTTAGTATTTCCTTAACTTTTGTCACTTTACTGACTCTTAATAAATAATGTTTAGTGATCGAAAGCTGGAGCAAAGTTCCTGCGGCTGAATAAAAGATTGTTAAATGGCAAACAGTATCACATGCTTTAAAACAAGCAGATAGACTGAGCTGCCTCAGATCAAATATGTTCCTCTCACAGGCTCCTCATTACAGACGCACTGTACAGCATTATTTCATTTGCATAATCTCCTTATGTGCATATGATTTTGAAAAATCTAAATTATTTAGGGTTATTAACATTGGAAGACCTGTCACAACAACTGCTAATTGGCCAAGTTGTTGTAAGTGTGTCGTGAGAGGACTAATTACTCTCTTCATATTATTAATTCAGAGGATAAACTGCTGTACCATTTTGTTGCTTGTCAAATGTTTACAAGTATCCAGAGAATGTTTTAATTGTTAATAACTGTTATGACTGCAATCAATCCATCATTTTATGTGTTTTAAATTTGGTAAACTGGTTGTTAATTTGCGGAACTGGGCATGAGGACTGTTGGTGACAGCCTTTTTTAATGCCTTTGTAAATGACACAAAACATATGGGGGACTATGCTGTGGTACATGAAAGAATACTGCTGATTTGGGACACCCGATACTAAAGACACATCCTCCTAATTGACCAATTTGAAGCTATAGACTATAGAGCTGTGATTAGAAAAGTTACATAAAACTTAACCTTTTCATGAAACCCTAAACGGTATCTTTATTCCCAGAAGTTTACAGTGAAATTGACAATATCCTCGTTTCTGCCAATCACAATTATTTTTCATTTTCAAGGGAGTGTACCAAATGTATTTACAATAAGGCATAGGTAAAACTCTTGTTAGGTTACGAGTGTGGAGAGCAGGAATTTGCCCAAACAATACCAAAGTAAGTTAAGACATTTAAAAAGAACATCAAAAAACTGAAATTCAGAGATTTGGATAAGCATATTTTTTAATGTTAAAAGAAAGCAGCATATGGAAGCTCTGAAACATTAGAAAAAAGGTTCTGATTGTATAATTTAAAATTGCTTTCCTTAAAATATTAAATTTTATTAACTTTTTTGAAAATTGAAATAATATTTAGATAAAACATGAATAGGAAGATTAAGTTAAATAACGTTAAACTGAATAATAGACTATTTTTTTTAAAAAAACAGCAAAATAAAACCTGATGTGAACACAGATCAGTGATACATTTAAAACCACCAAAGGTCAAAGGCAACCAGATGTGAGCTTTAATGACCATGGCATGAAAAGCTGGATTGACAAGATTCTGGTAAGGTTATAAGTCTACTGTCTCACTTTCTACTTCACTTTCATAATTAATAATGGGAAAATGTTAGAGTAAATACAAACATCTTATTTAAAACAGCAACTTTGTCAAATACAAACAAAACAGTTTTTTTTGTAAGGAGCATTTCTACCAAATCAACCTACTATAGATGATGCAGAGACGTGTTTGCTGTTTTGAACTTTTAAACTATTGCAGTTGTCATTGGGAAAATTTAGAGGCATTTGCCACAAATAAATGTCATTATGGCTGTGTAACACTGTGGTATAACAATCCCTACCCCCCTTTTCTTTTAACAGCCAAGATGTAAGTTGATAACCTGGACGTGCAACCTTATAGTTATTACTAGACTCATCACATCCATCTAGATCACAAAAACAACAATGCCTATCGCATGTAATGGAACAGGTAAATAAGTAATGATCTGCTTGGCTCTCAGCACACACAGGATTCTCACTGAACTTGGGTGCCAACCCCTGGCTCAGTCTCTGTCTGTCACAGCTGCCTTGGTATTAATGTCTCAAGTTGAGGCTCTGAGCCTCTAATCTAAACCCCCTCTCGCTCAGCCAGCCATGTAAAAGAAGAGACAAATCAAATCACTCAACTTCTAGCTCAACACTCAGCAGCACCGCTCAGTGATCAAGCTAATTTATGTTTGTAGGGAATACATTTTACTAATAACAGTATACAGTGTGATGCCAAATTTATTTTTTTAAAGAGTAAGGCCAAATGAAAGGTGAGCCTAAATGATTCATATGAACCCAATTTGTCAATATGCATCATATCAGGACAGCCTGAGTTAAGGGTTCAGCTTTGACAGGAGGGGACACTGAGCAGACCTTTAGGAGACATGCTAAGAAGAAAATTGCTTTTGGGACCTCTCTGACGATCCAAGAGGTACAGCCCCTGTCATACTCACAGGAAGCTAAGTGAATTAACAGTGACCATTAGACACTTAATAATTAAAATGCTTTAATAATGGCTCAGAGGGAGTCACTTTAACTGCATTAACATTACATGATCATTGTTTTCATTCTTCTTAGCAGAGGGAATGTGGACCAATGATACATTACTTTTGAGGCTTAAAACAATGTGGGATCAGCAGAAACCAAGTGTAGTCCTCAAGCTGTGAGATGAATATGGCATGGAGGACATTCAGTAGCAGCACAAAAGAGTTCCCTTAAGCCTCAGAGATCAGATTCACATCTACTGACTCTTAGGTACAATGAGATTATGACTCCTCTCTTTCATCCTTCCCTCCAGTATACAAATGTGTTAATTCTGCAGGTATGATTAGCTGATGTAAAATCTTTCATAACCATTTAAACATACATATATGTGTTTAAGATTTTCATTCAAAAATCCTGCTTATAACAACAATTTTTTTGTTTTTCTGAAAAACAAAACACAATTTCCACATTAATATCCCTAAAAAAAGCATTTACTCCTTCCACTTAATTAAAATTTTAGGAGTCTTTAAATATGCAAATTTAGTTCTTTCTTAAGTTTTCCTGCAAGACACAAAATCCCCTCTTAATTTTCTTAACTGTTAAGTGCTTTAAGCATATGTGCACTGGCAACTTCTCCAATTTTTGGCTACACATAAGTGTTTCAATAAAAGAAACTTTTTCTTCCAATATGTGGCTGATGATTAGGATTTATTTATTTTAGTGGGTAAACACCATCCTTCACAGGCATATTTTGCACACTATGGAGTTGGTGGAAAACCAATAACAGCACCAACATGGAATGAACATTGATTGAGCTCTGGAGAGGCTGTCCTGGCCAGTTTCAATGCAAAATTGTTTGTTCCAATTGTTCCAAGAGATGAAAGGAGAGATTCAGACACTCCACGGTGACCATACAGAGATGATAGCTGGACAAACAGACATGTGCCATGTCATGTCATGTTTTCATGTTTCCTTGCCATGAAACACAAAATTGTTATAACTGTTAAAGGTCCAGTCTTCACATATTTGGTAAGAGTCCTGCCCTTAACACAGCTACATGACAATACTTGGTCATACTAATAGCACCACCTGCTGGCTACAGGGAATGGCTCTGAATGACCAGGTGTCATTCTTAAACAAACTCTTCATGCAGAATTAATCTAAATGACTTGAAATTTGGTCTGGGCAAGCTTAAGACCTTTGTGACAAAAGCCTTTGCTTGCTTTTGTTATCGATTAATGGTGGCCATGGCGATTTGCTATGATAAATGAAATTGGTTTTGAGGGTGAAGGAATCCGTGTAATCTTATTTGACATAGAGTTACAAAATTTGGAAGGCACATGTATCAGGTCAAGACGTACAAAAATCCCTCTTGGAGCCATGACCTAAACCCAACAGGAAGTCAGCCATTTTGAATTTACTGTGCATTTTTGAACACTGTTGACGATTTCCACATGTTGTATTGTAACAAACTTCTCCTAGAGAACTTCTCCCAGACTGACTTGAGATTTGATTTATACTCTCTTAAGACTTGGTGATGAAAAGCTATCAAAAGTTTTTGTTTGGGTTCAATGGTGTGGCCATGGCGTTGTGTTCATTTTCAGACACCATTTTGAAACAAAAAAAAGCCTTTTTCAGTGTGCATTGTCCGCTACACACCGAACTTCACATATAAGTCCCATTTTAAACCCTAGAACATGTCAACGATATGTCCTATTTAGGGCGCCAGATATATCAAATGGCATAACTGTGGCAGAGCGGAAAAGTTTCATGTTTCATTAAGAGAAAGGACCTCGTTGTAACTTCCCTGTTGCTTATCCCATCTGTCTCAAATTTACCATGCTAAATAAGAATTAAATTTTTAATTTTTAAATTTTTAGGAAGGTGACATGCCCAGTAGATGTCACAACCACTGCGCCCCCTGGTGGTTACTACAAGTAAACCTTGTATGACAATTACAATACGATTTATATCAAATTATCCTGCACAGGCAAGTCTCTATGTACAGGAATGTAACACACAAGTATTCTGCATTGTATGGGCCGATGGTGGCTCTTCCCAACAGGAGCCAGGTTGCGAGGCACATTCAACGCTTCTTGCAGCTTTTACTTTATTTGGAACAGGAAGAAACCTAGAATTGGAAGAGTTTACCTGCAGCAGTAGGGGAATGGGGCTGCCTGACTGCTGTCTTTACTAATGGGCGTGTAATGTTTATGCTCTTTAATTTTGGACTCTGACAAGTATGCTAACGGTCCAATATGGGTCCAGATGAAACAAAACTCATGTTATTTGACATCTATGACTGCCCTTTTGTTTTCTCCAATGCCTCTGTTATTATACAATGTGAAGAACAATCCTACTGTTACACAGTCTTTAAAAATATGGTCAATTATTAGGAAAGTCATGGCAGAGTGGATCTCTGCTTGCCACTGTTTGTCCTAGCCACTGCTTCTTTCATCCATCACGGACTCCTTTAATATATGGACACGGAGCGTTAACTTTCAGTAATTTAAACAAGACAAATAACACTCAACAGCACTATACAGGCAAAGCTGACCATGTTAACTGACTGCTACTAAATCATTCTGAAAACTGAAATTACTGCTGCAAAGTCAGTTATCATTTCATATATCTAGCTCCTTGTTAATAAACAATCTTAATTTCATCTCCTAATTTAATAACCTAGCAACAGAAACTGAAATACTGCAATATCTAATATGATCCTAAAATAAGCTGATATCAGATGTAGTATTTGATGTATTATATTGTTCAACCTGCATTCACTGATTCACACCTGAGTGCTTTTGTTTATGAATGTTGTTTCTTTTTAAGTGCGTGGAAGAGATTTTCAGTGCTGCCCTATGGCACTAAGCAGCTGGGTGTATGTTGAGAAGAGTCAGTCTCATTGAGAAGGAATACATGTGGGGAGTACGACCGCATTACTGCAGCGGTCTGACAGATTCAGAACACGTCTCGCACAGGACCTTCTTTCAGGAGGCTCTGAAGCAGGAGAAAAATACAAATAAATTATACATTACGCTTTAAAAAGCTTCTCAGGTTTTCTTTTTGAAACATATTTCTTAAGTGCACAGGATCCAGAGGTTCGCTTGGTGGAAGAAATTCACTCAGGAGACTGTTGTCATGGCTACAGAAGTTTTTTTTCCCCTTTTTTCTTTTGCATTTACATAAAAATACATTTTTCTTGTGCCACCCTCCCCTCAGACGCTTGTCGTGCACTTCAGGATAAAAGTGGGTCAACAACAGAAAAAAAGAAAAGAATTGGAAACAAGACACACTGAGTGACCAAGCACAATCACTTCAGTCCTCTGGAGACAAAATATTAATTATTTAATTAGCTTGCAATAAATGTAAATCACAGTTTTAATTTGATAATTAAATGATCAGAAACAAACTCTTAATTGAAAACAAAATTTAAAAAAATAGTGCAAATTAAATATTGTAAAATTCTTTGTCTTTTCCTTTGCCTTTACCTCAAAGAAAAAGAAAAAAAAAAGAAAAAAGATAATTTCTCTTGTTGCTCCTGCATATGTTATCAGCAATCAAAGCAGGAAGTATGCTAGTTAGTCATGTGATAAACATGAGGACACAAGTGACAATGTCCTCTGGGACATGGGACACTAATTCATTCTGTGCTCCAAAGAACTGAATAAAATAATCAAGAAAACATCAAAATTAATTCAGCAGGCCAATGTGTAAGTATGTTGTTATGCATGACTGGCTCTATGAAGGGTAAATTAGCAAACATTTTTGAGTAAAAAGCCCAACTCTTTTGGGAAATGGCTGCTGCAGATTCAACTGAAGCCACCTACATATTTATATTAAACGTCTTACTTCTGCAAAAAATACATAAACATACGGATCAAACCATTGTAACTTACATTCATGGTTTTCAGAAAAAAAAAGGACTAACAATTAATGATTTACACGCCTACAAACAAATCTATATTTTAAATGTTTTCATCAGTCTCTGGCTGACTTGGGCAGTTTATTGTTCCAAACACAAACTTTTTGAATTAAATAAGAATTTTGAGCTTCGTCCTGTGAAAAGCTTATGCTATATTTATAGTGGAATGCACTGCATGAATATTTATGAAGGAGTATACAAAAAACAGTGTAGGTAGTCTAAAAAATATAATGTTCTGCAACAACTGCAACATAGAGCAACGGAGCATTTTAATAAACAAATGTAGGGTAAAACAGAGACTTCAACAGCAATAAAAACTGCATTAAGAAAATAAGATTGTGTAACCTATCTATCTGAAACTAATGAAAATCTGACCCTAGTTGGCTAGTGTCTATTACTGCAACACAGCCAAAGTGGCTGTTTGACAATATTTCTGTTAATCCTAAAATCCTTGATGGCCTTCAAGTTGCCAACTATTTTTGCAGCACAACGCACCAGATTTTCTCTGGCCACTGAGGCAGACGATGACATCAGCCGTCCTGAATCCAGCAGCCTTCAACTTAGTCTGACTCGGTAGCCTCGGCTAAATCACAATCACTGTCCCGGCCGGAGCTCAGGGTGTCTGCCAGCGCGTGCTGGGGCCCTGCAACATTTCCATCTGGCGTCTGGGGAGTCGCACATCAATTGCTCTCAGCTAAATGCACTCACATATGAATATTTCAGTACAATTTAATGTTTCAGCTACAGCCCCAAAGGAACAGAGCATCAATTTGTGAACACAGTTCTCCTGGAGTTAAAAGCCAGGCCGGATAATACGGTATGAAAGGGGCTGTCAATCTAGAGGGCCTTTTTTTTCACTTGAGAGACAGCAAAAAAAAGAGAAGCAAACCCCTCTGCCTTTACTATCCAGCTGAACACGGACAGCTTTTCAAAGTTTCCTCTGAAAAGTAGCCAACTGAGGCAGCAGCAGGCAGCTTTTGCTTCACCAGAGTCGCCGGTCGATTTGCCAAACTCGGTCAGTTTTCCCAGAGCTCTGGGTGTCTGCCATTTGGTCGCCACATGCTCATACACACACATACACACATACACACACAAACTCGCACAAGCACACACAGCTGGTGGAGGGAGCAGGTCAGGGAGTCGTGCACCTGCTGTCCTGTTAATAAAATACCCCGAAGTGATGCTGAAACCTCTTCCTTCACACAGCAAAGCTTCCCTCAGGTGTGAGAACATGAGTGCTGTACAAAACATGCAGATTGTGACACAACTGACTGAGTCAGCTGGTCAGTGAGCAGAAATCTGTGGAGCACGACTGAAGCCTGGACTGCTGCGTGCATAAAATGTACGCATCGAGTGCTTTGTTTTCAAGTACTGTATGCATAACCCTAACCCTAACTAATGATTTTTTTAATTGATTAATCAGCTGATTATTTTCTGAATCAAACAAAAATGGTTCTGTCTGTAAAATGTTGGAAAATTGTAAATAACCATAATGACCAACAGCCCAAAAATAAAAGATATGTGGAATGAGACAACAAATGCTGAAAACTCTCCCCCTTGAGCAGCTGGAACCAGAGAGTGGTGGGAATTTTTGCTTGAAAAAAAAAAGAACTCAAACGATACATCCAGGTTAACTTTTAGTCTGTCAACACAGCCATGAATTGATTAATTGTTCAAACACCATAGGAATAAAGGTCTCAATGTTTAAATGATCTAATTTATGCATGGTTTGCTCATGAAAAGAAAAAAAATCAGAAAGACGCTGCATCAAATTTAAACCACTGCATTAGATTAGATTGTAGGCAAATAAAACTATATGATGCGGAAATATGAATCTGTTCCTAATGAAACATAGTGATACAACTGGACTATTTATACTTTTTTTATTTTTATTTCTTTTCCTGTCACTTTTCAGATGGCTTGACTCTTTACAGACTGGCTGTTTCCTTTCGTTCAGTGTGTGATGGTGTTGTTTTGACTGGTCCAAACAGAGATGCCTCTTCCCTCATTAAGCGATACAGCCTCTGCCTCCAGTTAAAACCGCTGATGAGCAACAAGCACGCTGCTCTGTGCTGATGAGAGCAGCTGATAAGAAAAATACAAGATGTGCATTTGTAAAATAAAACAGGCGGCTGACAGTTACACTAATAAGGTAATAATGGCACAGGTTCTGCAGCGAAACAATGCTGAACTGCCCCGAGGCACCAATCAAAAATTAATTCTAATTATCATGTGAATACTGCATTAACTCTGAAGAATTATGAATTATAAATCTGCAACATGGTTCTCCTCTCAGAAAGGCCTCGCATGCATGAGGACGTGATTTTTTTTCCTTGCTGAGGCCTTTTTGAGGACCTGTCATAAAATAAATAACTGTGCATACAGACATAACATCACTGATGTGATATTTTATATATATCTTTTTTACTTATTGTTAAATATACTGTATTTAAATCTTAAAGTAATTGTTGGGAATTTTTTGTCTTTAAAGTCATTACAAAATAATTTGACAAGATATCTTTTTACACATTTTTAATATCTTATAACCAGAGTACTTATATTAATTTCACTTTTGGCTGACTCTGGACATGAGAGTGGACTCAAAGCACTTAAAGTCACTGTTTGTTCTGGTAAATCATTTAGAGCACTAAAGCAGAAACCACCTACATTTAAAGAGCTTCAAATGTTGCTCTAGTGTCTCTGACGGCAAGTAAGTAAAAATATCCAAATTCACCTATTGAGCTGTGATTAATTTTAAGTAACTGAACAATATTGTTTCATATATTGCAGTATACACTCATATTATGAGTTATTTTAAATGTTGCACTGTGTGCTGTTATAAGCTTCATCAGTTAAGAGCAAGTTACATGACTGTAATGTCTGATGATTATAGTGACAAAACGACTGTTAACAGTAAAATATGTAGCATAAATAATCTGACAAAGATATCAGGTTTGGAGTGCTGCTACTGGAATGTTTGTGAGGAATTTCCTTATTTCAAAGAATATTAGAACAAAATGGATTTTCTCTGTTTTTACTATGTACTTGTTACAAGTCACATTTAATATGAATGTGTGTTGGTATGAGTGTTTGTTTATAAGAATAAATATCTGATTATTATTTCAATCTATAAAAAATGGTCTACCAAAGGTTTACATTAAATCTGACAAAAAAATTAAAATACATAATACTTTAACTCTAAATTGTGTCCTCATGTCTTTCAATTTATCAAAATAAAGTAATTACAGATCTTTGAGACAAATAACCAAACATGCACAAGATTTATGAGTCTTTCATGTTTGACTGACCAGCATGACACCAGCGACAAAACTCTGCTCACTGCATTTCAGTAAAAATGGTGATAAAATAAAACTGCCATCCACCACCTATTTTCTCATTCTCTCTCACTCACTCGCTTGCTCACTCACTCACTCACTCACTCACTCACTCACTCACTCACTCACTCACTCACTCACTCACTCACTCACTCACCACACAAACACACAAAATACCTGCAGCATTCAGCCAGCTCATACAGCCTTTCGAAGCTCTCAAAGCTCTTCAGGCGTCGTCCTGAATAAACACAAAAAAAACGAAAGATCAGCAGAGGCCAGATTTGAGTTTTAATTCCCACTGAGACGACATGTACGAGTTCTCCATGTGCATCAGTCAGCCCCTGCAGGCCATAAATGAACAAATCAACTTGTGTGCTGATTTCTCAGCCTGCTGCTTTGTGTGTGTTCCAAACTTGGCCTTTAAAAGGTTTTCTGACTTGATAATAACAATAAAAACATTTGATGGCTCAAAACTGAAAGGAAACATGAAGATTTTATCATTCCCACCAGTCACATTCATTAAAATATGTGACATATATTATCTTAATATTCAACATATTTTTTCAACTCTTGGCTTAGGTTTTGCTTGAGCTGCTGGGAAAAGTGCAACAAAAGAAGGTGGGAAACTTAAACTGAATATCAATTATTATATAGCACAGTAGGTTCAGCCTCATGATGAAAAACTTACGCAAGCAGTAAATGAACATCTCTAGTGAGCCAATAAATAGACACTGGGCTTTAAAAAATGTTCTCAGTGTAATGAGAGGGGTTTATTTATATTGTTTTTTTTTCTTTGTGGAAAAAAAGAGGATGCTCCAAGAGACGGAAACAAACTGGCACAACTTAAATCAAGCAGAATCAAGCCTGAGGAGTTTGAAAGAATTGGCAAAATAAATTACTTATAGGTCAGACAATAAAGGCAAAGTGCCACAGAACCCTAAAACATTAAAGAGACAACGATGCACTGTCAAAAGTTTGGTAATGCAGCCAAGAAAGACCCCCCTCCTGAATTCCAAACAAGAACATTTCGCTCTTGCCAAAGTTTAAGTGGATGATTTCAGTCACACATATATATTTCATGAGGTTAATGGGCCCCATCACATTGCGATTAGAGATTCTTCTGGGAGGCTTTTATGCTGGAGTGACAGCTAGGACGGCTGGGCTTGATCTGGCAGTCATTAACAGGTCACAAACAATAATACTGCATGTGATATTTCTGTCACTGTAACACTCGTAAACTTAACCCTTGACCTGCAGCATTAGCCAAACAGTGAGTGCACATAATAATTTAGCCTACATTCAATATTTTATTCTTCTGTGCAGGCTGCACATTGTGGGAAATACTGTATGCAATGCAGCATACATAAATAAGCCTGAACATCATGACCAAAACTTTGCCAAAAGGTTTAATAAATGATTAAGTGTAACACACTTAATGCTTGCCTCTGCAGCATTAATCAGGCTTTGTTTATGCTCTATTATTATGATGGGTTATTATAATATTGGGTTCTAACTTAGAGCCAGAAAGAACCTTCAAGCTGGATGTTTGTTAAAGTGACATTAGGTCTTCCATTTGGTTTATGTGCCTTTTCCTATTCCTCTTTACATTTTCAATGTTGTTTACACCACTTACTGCATTTATTACAACAAGAGGCTTACAAGCACAAAGTCCTGACAAAGTGTCTTGGGATTTGACCTCAGAGATGTCTGAAATAGTAGCCACATCCAGCTTAGCAGACACTCTGGGGAGGAGATTCCGTGAAGGGAACCACAACATGTTAAAGCTTACTAAGCTCCTGAGTGACAGTGACGGAGACTATAAAAGTTAAAGTAATGGTTATAATGAGCTCTCCAAGGGCAGGGTGAAAAGGTTACGTAAAAGCAGAAAAGAGGTAGTGCCTATTTTTTAGGTTGTTTTTTTTTTAAATGTCCTCAACAAATTTCTATGACATTCAAGCCACTCTCACAATAAGAAATAAAAGTAGCTTGAATGTGATGCCCCTCTCTGAAAACCACCTCACCAATAGCACAATTTAAAGTGAGTGATGCGAGTGAGTCAGCCACATTGAATCAACCACATACTGCACCTTGTTCCAATACTAAACAGAGTAAAGCCAAACCTCGAAATAAAGATCAATATGAGCTGTAATAAAATACCTAAGATTTAGTTTAATGCATCCTAATTCAATTGAAATACCATTAGACCTACGAGCTGACGCTTCCATTGAACAATCACAGATTACAGAGTGATTACAGAGTGAGGTCATTTATTAAAAAGAAAAAAAAAACTTGTAGATGCATTAGAACATTGAAACATAATTGTTGAGTTTCTAAAGTCCAATATGCATAATTACAGTATCTGTTTTTTATGCATGCCCAAACACTTCACTATATAAATTACAGAGAAATTTTCCACTGACGGCGAGTCTGGAGAGTTTGAGCAGAGAACTTCAGTAGCTAACAACTTTCCCGAGTTTCTTTTGTAAGCTCATAGTGTATAACAAACATAATCAGAAATTTTATTTTAGAATGTTTAATAGATTTTTAATTTTTTTTATGATGACAAGACAAAACTGTTTTTTTTTTTTTTTGCAAAGGACCAAGTTTAAGAGCTGTTGCCATCTAAGTTTCATTGAAGGTCTCTTCATTGCAAAGTTTATTTTTTTATGGGTCTTAAAATAGAAACGTCATTACATGTACCTCATGTGTGAGAGAACCGTCTCACTAAATAAATCACCAATTTTCCACTGACACAGATTACATGTGACGGAGGCTCCTGTGCAGCGTGTCAGGTTCAGTTCCTTCTTGTTTATTTGGGATGAACCAGCAGGAAGGCACAATCCCACTGAATCAAACACCAAAATAATAAGAAGATTAAATTATATCTGTAAGGCACTATGCATAATAAACTGCAACACTGACATTTCTATTGTATTGATCATAACTGTCTCTGACTAAAACCAGCATAGAAAAATTCAGAAATTACCACATACAAGGCCTTGATATGAAACATGTGGAACCACTGTAGCTTTTTGACCCCTTTGGCCTCACTGACCTCAATGCCCACCTGCTGTAAACGAAGGGAAAATACAAACAAAGCACTTCCTGGCTATTTATAAATTACTGCAACAAAGTGATGTTGGCTCATGTGTCCTAACTGAAATTACCACCTTCATGTAAGCTTTGCTCTAATCATAGCTTGTATATCACCTTTAGTTCGTGCTCTCTTGAATGGTCTAAACAAATGACTGTATATAAGCATTGGCACAATGGCTGTTGGTATTCTTTGTATTCCGGATGTTGATTTTGTTCCTGTTGAGGAACAACAGGCCTGCCTTTCCACAGTCAGTGTCAGTTTGTTGGGGTCAGTTTGTTGTTGATGTGCTCAGCAACGACTAGGGACATCTGGAGGAGACAGGCCTGTAGAGGTCGTTACAGAAACAAAGGACAAGTATCACAAAAAAACAAGAACAAAATGGAAGTTATAGACTATAATACTGTGACATACGCTTCACTTTCTGTGCTTAGTGGTTTGTCATGACAGCAAAAGTCCTGCATTTAGGCAATAAAGTTCAACCAAATGTTAACAGAGCCAGCTGTGTCAAAGGCAGAAAGCATTTTCTACAGCAGATATGACAGCAGAAACACTAAACTGAACATGCAAACCAATTCCTAAAACATACACACATTAATACATCAAATACATGTATTTAATACATGACTACCTACTCAGAACTTGTAAAGCAATTGATTTTAGCCATGCAATATCCTGAACAACCCTCACCCTCAAACTGTCAGTATTGGTTTATTGGATGCTAACATTTACTTAGAGGTTAATGAATTAAACGGAGTTTTTATTCAAAATTTACCAAACACTGACCAGTGGCAGACTTTTGTGAAATGAGTTGCAGTGGGCTAGCGAGTGCTTATTCCTATTAATTACAGGCCTAGAACCTGCTGTCCAGCCATGCGTGTTGTCAGAAATCCACCGCATATATGTTATTTTTTTTCATTGGCAGTAATGTTATGCGTTAAAAATTTGAAGATAATCCGCCAGACTACTTAAACCATTTTGCTTAGCATTTTTGCTAAACAAACCTTTGTTTGCGCCGCAGCCTACCTGTAATACAGCGTTGAGGGACAACAGACAGTCAATATCCTGATTTGACAATGATTTGATTCAACAACACGACCACACAAACAACATTAACAGTTAATAGAAACTATGACTAAATTACATCCGCATATTTCTCCATATTATCTTTCCTTATTTCGCATACTGATGCACACATTTTCCTCCGATCAGCTAACGAGTCATAGTTAAGAGTCAGGAGCTGTCCGAGACCAATTAACATTGAGCATATCTTGTCTATGGCTTTCAAAATAAAACACATCAATCTGGAGTAGAGTAAAACAAAAACAAAACAAAAACAAAACAAAAAAAAATTCAAAAACTCTCCACAAACAAATAGAAATAGTAAATAGAAACAAACAAAACAAACAAAAAACAACCAAGCATACAAAAAAATCTGCTGTAGCCTATGTGGACAATTACAGGGCGCATCCTGACTTTGTTGAAGATGCATGCCAACATCAAAACTGGCAACTACAGATGTACCTTGATATTGTTTCTGCAACAACAATCACTGAAATGACAAACAAATGGAGAAGAGTGTTTGCTTGGTTTATCTGCAGGATGAAGGAGGAGGAAGAGACGGGAGGGAAAAAGTGTTTGAACAGAGTCACAGCAAACACATTGTGCAACTGTCTCTACTGTTTGTTTTTTTCCCAGCATTTAAACAATAGATCTATTAATGGAAATGTGTGTGTTTTTTAACGATGTCATGTTTTTGAATCTGATTATTGCACTTTAATAAATCATTAATCCTTTTATATTAATAATTTATGTTATTTCAATGTGGAATACCAGTTTGCATCAAGACTTAAATCTGATAATTTTACTAGATCAGAATGTATTATCCAGATGCGCTCGTCTTTTGTAGACGTTTCATCTACAGAGATTTAGTTCAAATAAATTACAAATCATATTTTTATTTGGGATATTTAAAAGCTTTAGCTTTCATGCATACGTAGATAGAGGGATAGATCTTAAAATGTAATTTAAGTCCAATGTTTGCTGAGAAAACCCTACTCCGTCTCTGATAATTGTAGTTCTAGCTTTTCTCCAATAGATGGCCTTGTTCTCGAGTAGATGAGCAAGCCGAGGGAAGCAGTGGAGACTTGACAACTGTCCTCTCATACCGCTGAATTTATGTCCGAAAAAAACAAATTACTGCATGAATTTCTCCTTTTGGTTCATATGTTTTTCATCAAAAGATCAAGGGTAATATGCATAGTTCTTTCCTCCCTAAGTTGAAGACTAACAAAGCGTCTATTAGATTCTCAAGAAATATCATTTTCCCAACATGACAGTGATATCTTTGATGTTTGAAAAATATATGGGCTTAGTGAGGAGCTAAAATCAAAACAGAATGAAATTGATCAAATTCAAGACAATGTCCTCTCTTACTATGAATCTCGACATTAGGCCTATTGTTTAACTATTTAAAGCCAATATCATTTTATTTATGGATCACGTAGTAGCCTATGTATTTCTTACATTCAACAATTGGTTTAATGCGTAACCTAAAAAAATTACATTTAAGCTAGTCCAACTTAACAAATTTGTGATTATTTGCAGTGAATGTATTCAGATGCAAAAGCCTTAAGCATCAAATTTATGTGCATAGGAACTGGATTGAAATGGTTTGATAATGTCATCATTTTTTTCTCATATTCGATCTCTGAAAAGTCAAAATAAAAACATTTGCATTCTTAATCCTTTGTCACACACACATGAACATTTGATGTATTTATTCATTTCTTTATTTTATCACAGGTTATGAGACTGATGCTGCGGCGCGATTGGAGAAGTCCGGTTTGGACGTCATGACGTCACGGCTGCAGCGTGTGGGACCCTGCAGCCTCCTCGTCCGCCCCCCCAAGTCCGGAGAGACACACGTTATCAGGGAGGCAGCCGAAGGGCCAGTCATCTCCTCACATCTTTTCTGCATCTACCACAATCCCCTCTATCCTTCCTGTATGGTGGATATCATTTTCAGCTCTTCTTTCTTGGGTGATATGGGGGATCATTCCAAAAGTAAGTAAGCCAAACTGCTTGGTGCGGTTTTAAGTAGCAGATTTTGTTTTCGTCGCAGTGGCTTATGGAGCTACATGATATATTCACCGGTGCACCGATTGCTCAAGTTATTTTTTCAGTAATGGCTCATTGCCGAGTGTCTTTTCTTTGATTCTGCATTTTGCGGTCGCTTTTATATTTTAGCGTTTTCTTTGCGAATATTGCCAAAAGTATTCAATTGTTACATAACATTAAGATTTGTCCAGTCTGCAAAAAAAACCCTAAAACAAAACAAAACAAAAAAACATGAGTAAACTGCAAAACTGAGACAAGGAAGATGTACTTAATATAATCAATACTGCAGTTATTTGTGATTGTATGTTTATTCAGCTGCATTTTCAGAGTGTAATCACAGTGCTGTTGGTTCTTTGCAGAGAAGCCAGGATTCGCGATGTGTGTAGGATGTGGAAGTCAGATCCATGACCAGTACATACTGAGAGTCTCTCCCGACTTGGAGTGGCATGCAGCCTGTCTGAAGTGTGCAGAGTGCAGCCAGTACCTGGATGAGACCTGCACTTGTTTCGTCCGGGACGGCAAAACCTATTGCAAAAGAGATTATGTAAGGTAGGAGTTGCGAAATATTTCCTGTGTAAGCTGAATTATGTTTGAACATTTTAAATCTAACGTTGAACGTATTTAAAAGCGACAGGGAAACTGTCGTTTGACGAGGCCAAACCTAACTGAAAAAAGACAGATTTACACATGAAACTGAAAAAAACTACAGTGACCTGCAAAGCTTAAATTCAGTTTTTTGAAAAGGAAAGAAAAAAGAAAACGGACAAATTAAGAAAAATACTCACCTCAATATTTTCCATTCATATAGCCTAATTTTTTTAGAATAAGTACAGAAAAAATGTGTAGCTACATTTCACAACTTTGAGGTCTTTTTCATTATTTTTCTTTTTAATTTCTCCTAATTTTTTTATAATGCTGTGAACACTTTTCCCTCAATTTTGCAGGCTGTTTGGAATAAAATGCGCAAAATGCAACCTGGGATTCAGCAGCAGCGATTTGGTGATGAGAGCCCGGGATAACGTTTATCACATCGAGTGTTTTCGGTGCTCGGTGTGCAGCAGGCAGCTGCTACCGGGAGACGAGTTCTCTCTGCGGGAAGACGAGCTGCTGTGCCGGGCGGACCACAGCCTGCTGCTGGAGAGAAGCTCTGCAGGAAGCCCCATCAGCCCCGCACACATCCACTCCAACAGACCGCTGCACCTGTCAGGTCCGATTATTATTATTATTATTATTATTATTATTATTATTATTATTATTATTATTATTATTATTAGTATCAGTGGTAGTAGTAGTA
>JAPZDV010000001.1:22275342-22308845 GCA_029814665.1 Acanthurus lineatus | reverse complement strand
TCTATCTATCTATCTATCTATCTATCTATCTATCTATCTATCTATCTATCTATCTATCTATCTATCTATCTATCATGCTTATTTCTCATACAAACAAATATTTTGGCGTTTGCACACAGTTGCACGCATTTTTAAACGCAGACATGCACCACGTGCAAATACACAACCTGAGGGATCTCTTATACAGACAGAACTGAACATAATACTTTTACAACCAAGTTTTTCAAAATAAAAGCCTGCATATTTTGTGATTAGTTGTAATTTTCTGACCCACTGTTTTCTGTCCGCTCAGGTGTCTTTCTCTGAATCGGGCTCTCTCGGGAACTCCTCGGGCAGCGACGTGACTTCTTTGTCCTCTCAGTTACCGGACACCCCCAACAGTATGGTACCCAGCCCGGTGGAGACGTGAAACGGGGCCCTTAAGACCAGTCGCCCCCTCCCAACCCTTCCCTGCAAGGACAATTGCAGCATGATCCCGGTCCCCCCCTGCATGTGACCAGATCATCACATCGCCCAAACTACAGAGAGCGGAGAGTGTTTTTTTTTTTTTTTTAAATTACCTGACATGTAGGAGATGGAACAAAGAAAGCACCGCTTGACTCCAAGTGTTTTTTTTTCTTTTTCTCTTTTTTTGTGGAGCTTTCAGTGACAAAAACAGAACAGAACAATTGTTGCATGACTTGATACGGATAAAGAAGATGTACAGAAGACCTCCCGATGGATATACTACAACAAACTTTCCCTCAAGATCAAATTGGAACCGTTTCCATGTCGAAACAGATGGACATTCTGCGATTTCATTGTGGTCATATTGTGTCTAGTTTCTTCAACATGAACATTTTTTGATACATTTATTGCGTTGTGGAGTCCAGTTGACTCTTTGTCTTAAGGTCAGAGCATGATAATCTGCAAATTTATTCGTGTTGTAAAATACTTTATCTTAAGGGCAGGATACAGGTTGTTTGAGCTTCTCGAACAAAAAGTAAATTATTGTTATATTATTTATTGTTAGGAAAGCGATTCGTAAAGGGATTATTAACTGAGAAAAAATAAAAAGCTGAATACATAACATGCCTTGATGACCACTCTTTGTACAGGCGCAGTCTTTTTATTTTTCAGACAATTGTGATTTTACAATTGCAAACCAAATTCGTAAAAAATACATTTATTTAAAAATACTGCTCTGAAAACAGGCTAGCCATTTTTTGGCCAAAGTCAGACTGGAAGTGATTGCATGGATCTAATTTAAATTTGTTTTCCGGTGCTTAGGCCTATGTGGTGTCAAAGTCATATTCAGTGTCCGAGTCTTGAGAGGTGACAGATCGTTACTCCTCATGACAGCGAGTAATTTCTGATTTTTGAAACAATCAACAAACACAGCGCTCCTGGGGCAGGTTTGAGGAATTGATTCAAAGCGTTTCATAAATACCCTAAAACAAATATTCTTTCCAGGTGCTCAGAATATGTTGTTCGTCCTGTTCAGCCTATATCGAGTTAACCTGCCTGGATTGAAGCTTGCGGGCTCTGTTGTCTTTATCACCGCCCTCCATCTGTGATGTTTCCCCCTCGGTTGCATAGCAGGAATCGGACAGTGGTCATTTACTATCTTGGGGGCAAAAATCTGCTGTAAATTGTGTTCAGTCCAGTTACTCTGGTTGAGTCACAAGCTGGTCTAGACAGCGCGGAGGGATCGGCGACCTCTTATCTAGTCCTGGCATCACCTGCAAGCGATACACTGAAGCAACAACAAACTAACTAAACACCCCCTCACCCCCACAACACACACAAGCACACACACACCCTTCTACACAAACACACACACATCCTCCTCAAAGCCCCTCGTATGTGAGGGGAGCAGAGGGCACCTCGTTAAAGGGTCACCTCTCCTCCTCGGTTTATTTTCCTTCATTGAATTGCGTTATTGCGCACGGGTCAGCCGAGATGACAGCTCAGGCTAAATGAACTAAATGCACTGGCCTCCTTTACACGGTGTGCAGGACAAAACAAAGCTGCCAATCAGTGATCAACTTTCTCTCTTTATGGCTGAGATGCATAAAAAAGACCTGATGCATTTTTGCATATGAGTACAAGTCTTTTAGGTTGGAACATTATTTTGTTATAAGATCTTAAGATCTGCTCTGAAGTATTTATTATTACAGGAGTGAAAAAAAAACTGACAATCAGGTGAGTTCACTTCCATTTCACCAATGCAGTTTTGCGGTTTGGGAGAAATTTAAGACAAAAAAAGCAAACAAGAATATGTCTTCAATGGCTAGAAAATTAGTCCTCTTAATTAAACTCTTCAACATTTGGTAATGAATAGAATTTTCTGGTGCGCCGATTTTCCCCACTTGCTGTGTTGAAGGAAAACTAGACCTACTTATTCACCAAAAGATTGATGAATGTGTCATACTAAAGCGTTTTTCACTGTGAAATAATTCAGTCTTTTTTTCGTTTGTGGTACGCTGACAGGGTCTTAATCGGAAATTTGAATGACAATAGTAAGATAATAGATTTGTAATTGTTACGAGCTATTTCAAATAAGATAACTAAACAATGCGAGCAGATTAAGATAAGAGAGATAAGGAAAGAATAACAATGGCGTTTACAGACAAGAATGCAGGCCTATTAGCTCTCCTCTAGCACAAAATCGTTGTGGGACCATATATGTTTGCAAAACAGCTCATTTCCAGCATAGATGATGTATGTTAATCATCCCTTCAGGGATTACAAGAAATGTATGACATTAAAATTAAGTTAAATAACTCTTGTTATAAAATATAATCCAATTCTAACAAAATAATCTCTACTTTCAGCTTTTGAACCATCATTTCTTTCACAAACTAAAGCCAAAATTGCAACAACAAAAAGTCAAAATAAACGATGCATTAAATATTTGTTGGGAAATTACATTGTAAGTCACACCAAGATAAGCTATAAAAAAGGAATAAAATGGTTGTCAGGAACGGCTGTTTTCTTAAATTCAGATCTGTGTAAAAATTTAAAAAGAAAAGAACAAAAAGGCCTGAATATAGGAAAATAAATATGGTGAAAAAATATCGATAGCCGAGAGCGTCATTAGGCCAAAGTAACAAGGCACACGACATCACCTAAAAAAGTGAAGCTGAGGATAATCATGCATTAGTTTGTGTGGCTCAAACATCAGAGATCGCGTCCTCTGGCAGCCAGGAATAATACCGACTGAGGAGCTGAGGGCCATGTGATCTTCTATCAGGTCTATCATTGGGCGTCTCCTCCAGTACTTTAAACAAGAACCAAATTCAACACCGGTGATCCATGTCCGGAGCGCGTGCGCGCACACAAACACACGCACACACACACATGCACATGCACGCACGCTCTTACACACAAGCCTCGGCACAGTGTGTGCAGTATCTGCACCAGTCATTGACTCAAAATGACTGAGCTGAGCAGGTTTGGGCCTTAATATTTTATGATTTACACCAAAGAGACCAAATTTTACATTACACCGAATTTATTTCTCAACCTATTTTACCAAAACACCGCGAACATGTAGCTTCCCTCACATTATTAAGAATTAACTCCGAACTGTGTCAAGTTGCCACAACGCAACGCTGTCAGAGATAATGACACCGTATCATTAATGATTAAGAGGACGAGTCCATTTAAAGGTGTGATGTAATTCTCTAATTGGTGGAGGGGTGGACGTAATTAGATAACCCGGCGTGCTCTGGAGGACTGCAGCTCCGCCCAAGACCACGAGCCACCAAACGACCACTGACTGACAGGCACATAGATCATTAGAATTTTTTTTTTTAATTTGGAGTATTTTGTTCGTTTTTTTATGGGGAGAAATAAAACTAACTTAAAGAGGTTACGCTGACACATGTGAGCATGCTGCACTCTGCTTTTCATTGTTTCTTAAATTTTAGTTTCTAAAATAAGGTTTCCAATAGTTTTATTGTAATTTAACAGAGAAGTATATCCATGAATTTTCTGGGGGTGTTTTTTATAAACAACCCGAATTGTTTACAGACTGTAACTTAAGAATTTTAACTTAAATAATGCTTTATTTCAGGGACCTATTTTGATTATTTTAATAACTATATACCGTTCAGGAGGCTGCAGCTGTAGAGGAGATATGATGCCGCTGCTCTTCAGTGGAAGACAATTGTGGGCTTTTAAACTCAGTAAAATTCATTCAGTCTAATACAACAGTCTTGCAATAACTTAAACCTTAATTATTATATTTATGTTCAGGTTATTATTAAACATTTTTAAAGAGGTTTTGATTAAACCTTTTTCCCATTGCATTATTCTTATGTGTTTCTAATATTTTAACCATACCATAATTTTTATTAATCAGTGAAGGTAGACTAAATAAAAAAAAACTTTTCTATGTAACTCAGTAGATTGTAATTTTTTTCAAAGGCACTCTCTTTGTTTGACATCAAACTGATGGTTTAACATTTTTAAAACTGCTCAAAAAAGGACAATGACTTTATGAACATGTTAATCGACACAATTTAGTTTAATGATAGAGCTGTAAGGTTTCAAGTTTATTGATAACAATACATTCAACAATACTGAAATAAAGCAAAATATCTGAGGGGCATTTTTTCCTTTGTTTCTTGACATTTTTGGGTGCATAGATTTTGAGGAAACAGTGGTGAAAGAATCCAGCACATCATTCATCAAGGAGCCAAAAGAAAATGGGAGGAAGGGGGAGAAAATGAAATATTTTAGGCTTAACAATAGAGTTCTAATCGTGATTGGAATCTTACGTAAATAAGCCAACATACACAGATGCATGTCTGTCATATTATATTTAAAGCACTCATTACATAATCTCACAGTCTTTGTTTCTTTTGAAAGGTCACATGTTAGCCACTTGTATTTTTTCAGATGAAAGCTATTCTGTATAGGAAATCATGGCCAAAGAATGATAGCTTGTGAAAGCAACACCTTGTATTCACTTATATTTGTATTTTGAAGTAATGTAAAATTAATATCACTCTCAGACAAAAGTTTTATTTTACAAAAAAATTAAAAATACAATTTTAATAATAAAGGTATTATTATTATTATTATTATTATTATTATTATTATTATTATTATTATTAGTAGTAGTAGTATTTGCTCTCAACATTGCATGCTTTTAGTTTCCAAAGTTATAGAACATAAAAAATGGTTCACTCAGTGATTCATGTGCCCATGCATATAATTTTTTAAACCTTCAAAAAAAGATAAATTTTAACTCCACCAAATGAAAAGTTTGTCCCATATGATACACAGAGACGAGGTTCTTGTGCATTTTTTAACTACCTGAACTAAAAAATATTAAAAAAAAGAAAACAACAATAACATATTTTTGGTAGTTTTATTATGTTTCTGACAATCTAGAATAAAATAAACCTTTTGAACCCTGTTGTTGCATTTCAAAGAAACTGTTCTGAGACTACTCAATGAGCATTACTGACAAACATTGTGCAAGAATAAGTGTGTGGGATCTCTGTTAAGGTTCTGTGAAAGTTTCAACACTCGGGTCCACTGTGACCTTGCTCCTCCAGTGGGGGCCACCAGTAAAGGAACTGCCGGGACGAACTTCAAGTCCAAAACTCTCCAGGGAAGCATTCTGACAGGCTGACTTAATGCAGAGTCTGGACTGGGAGTCTTTATTTCTGCTAGAGAAAAAGAGTGAATGGGGAGGAGGAGGGGTTGTGAGAGAAAGTGTGGCACTTGAAAGGAGACACAACAGTGACTGGGCTGAGGGTCCCTGTAACTTATGTAAAATTAAATCATACAATATGAGATGATTTAGCATGTCCCTGTATGCTGGTCACCAACTTATGAAAGAAACTGAGAAATTACAAAATTAGTGAATGATCACAAAAAAAGACAACAAATATGTTTTTTCTTCTTCATGTCAGAGTCCACTCAATACATCCAAACAGAGATTTAACCCTGTGTCAACATCCGTATAATTATGTACTGTGTTTGCACAGTGTTTTCTCCACCTCTTGTCAGGTGTTTTTAATGGGAAATTTAAGGACCAATTTATCTTATGGGTAATGGCCAATTTAACATCTGGTGACAAGAATTTAATCTTCTCCACTCAGGTTACACTGATAATGAAAGGGCAGCATCAACATCTGTGTGCAGTACTGCGCTTCTTGTGTACTATCGATCCTGGGGAATGAATGCTGCTTTTATGGGAAACTGACACAATGAGTAAATATCCACATATTATCCTTTAAACTTTTAAAAGCACTGGGGCCAACAGGGGAGGAGGTATTTCAGAAAGCTGCATTAAAAAACAAATATTGATTTTTTTTTTCAAAAAAGACTTTCTCCTTAAGTGTTTTGTTGACATGTTTTGATCATCATCTTTTATGATTTTTAAAGCCACAGTTAAGTCAAAATCCAAACAAAAAGAAGAGGAAATTTTCCACATCTGTGCAGCTTTAAAAATTAGTCTTAAATACCTGCAGGACAGCAAAATAGGCCCTCTTGTCCTTCTGTACCTGAACTGAACCTAAAGGGAGGGTTTTGGGACAGTAGCAGCTTGCCTGCCCTATCACGCCTCAAAATTGGAGAGAGTATGTATATTAACATATCTATGTGTGTCATTTGTGAGTTTCAGGGCACGTTGCCCACACTGTGTGCATGTGTGTGTATGTGTGTATAGAGATGGTGAGCAGACCTCAAGCTCACCTGGAACACACACAGAGAGCCACAATCAGCCTCTCTGGTCCCGCTGCTGAGACAGTGTCAGAGCTCCGTAAATCACAGTGCCCCACCCACGCATAAATCTAGAGCAAAAACAACACACCAACGCCCATTAGGAGAGGAGAGGAAGGTTAAAGCCAGCCCACTCGGCAATGACTCGCTATAAAACACAATGGGCATTCACCTGTAGTTACCCTCCTCCCGCTCTCTGACAGGACCAAACTGTTATTAGGCCAACAAGGAGGACAAACACGTGTCATGGGACGCAAACAATGAGCCAGTGAGTATGAGTCACTTAAGATGAGAAAAGGCATCAAAAGGTTTCAGGGAGACACTCTGGCATTCATCAGGGTCATATCAGTGTCAGTTCAGGAGTTCAAGAATGTTTTCAGGAAGTCTTTGTGTTTTAGATTTAGTGCTAAAGTTCAATTAACCTTCTGACTCATGAGTTAGGATGGAACAGAGACAAACTTTAATTATAGCACACGGAGCAGAAACTGAAATGAACATGTCGATGATATACTGTCCCTGTCAGATGAAAACAACGTGAGTCAAAAGAGTAACCTATTCGCACGATCAGGGAAAATTACTTCCAGTTTATATTGATATGATTTCATTCTTGATTGGACCACATAAAGTCGGCTGTCATACAGCACACATACAGTACCATACACTGATATATACTCACAATTTAAAAAGGATGATTTCATATGTAGGCTTTATTATATAACTACATCTGTTTCTGTCTCTTTAATGTTGAAAGTTTAATGTGTGGCATATGGTCATGTTAATTTTCAAATAAGATTGAAAAAACAAATTAAATTCTTTACAGAGAGACACGTCCCTCTTGTCCAGTGCCAAAGGAACAGTCTGGAACTGCACACATACTGTGAGCAATTCAAGAAAATACTCAGGACACAAAAATGAACAACACAAATGCTCCCGAGTCACTGAGAGATAAAGAAATAAAACAAGAGACAGAGGGCAGGGAGGGGGGGCTCTGCCCACTGACTGCAGCGATCCCCTCGTCCCAAGGCGTTCCTGCCACTTTAAGAAATGAAGCAATATCATTAATGGAGGCCTCTGAGGGCTGACATCTTGCTCCAATTCACCAGTCCCCGTCCATCACACCATTACGTTGGGCCCAGCAGAATTAAAATCCAATCACTCCTTTAGCTAGTTTGATTAAGGAGGGCAACTGCACAAAGAAGGGGCTCTGACCCATTGTTGCCTCTGCCAGGGAGTCCCCAGAGGCTGGAGCAGGTTTCTGGTCTCAGGCAACGGCCAGACAAGGCCTGGACACTGTTGAAGCTTCACTATAATCTAGTTCGATGCCTCACTGTTGAATGTTTTTAAGTTATTTCTGTGGCTTTCTGCATTATATTTTAGGAGTTTATATATACAGTGATGGTTCAATATAAACTGAAAGTATATGATTCATACTGGATGACACACATTTGCACAGGAAAAAAAACAGGTTGTCAGCATGCTAAAATGTACAAGTTCAAATTTTTTTAGAGTAGATTTAGAGTAACACTTAATAAAAAAAGGTTTTGTCAAAAATGAAAAATGCTGATTTGTATCACAGACTGAATTATCTCAATAAAATTTAGATGAGTTGCCATGAAACTCCTTTATAGAGTTTATTGGTCCAAAGGAGATAACTCTAACTGACTTTGGTTGTTCTTTGACTTATCCTGTGGTGCTACTTGCAGGTTGACAAGTTTGGCTTTTATAGAAATATCTCAATGGCTTCGGAAAGAAATACCATTAAATTTGGCACAGACATACATGTCACCCAGAGTATTAATCCTTCGGGACTGAAACGTCCCCTCTTACTTTTGCTGTATCACACTCTGAGGTCAAATTCTTCCCTGATCTCAACATTTACTGGATGGACTGACAGAAAATTTGATACAGATCTTTATTTTGCCCAGATGATATATTCTGACTTTGGTAACCCTCTGACTTTTTGTCTAGCGCTACATTAAGGTTGATTTTTTGAAAATTTTAGTAAAATTTCAATCCATCTATCCATCCATCATCTATCTATCCATCCATCTATCCATCAATCCATCTTTGTTACTCAGGGCAAGCCTCCAGTGACAGCAGGCTAAGTAGGGTCCTTTAAAGACGTCCCTCTCCCCAGCAAAATTTTCCTGCTCTACCCTGGGTATCCCAAGGGGCTTCCAGGTCAGATGAGATATGTAATCCTTCTAGCAAATTCTGGGTCTACCCTTGGGTCCCCTCCAAGTTGGATGCCTGGAAAACCTCCAAAGGGAGGCAAAATGAAAAAAACAAGAAGGAAAAGGAAATGATTACACACTATTTATAGACATGATATTATCATATGTGTATTTTCAACATGATATTAATATTTCATTTTTAAATATCAGGAATATTGTCAATACCAGGCATTGTCGATACACCTACTCATGACCATAGATGACTCAGAGCTTTGCCTTCCAGAAAAGCTCTTTTTTTAACCATGATGGTTCGGTACAACCAAAGCATTACTGCTGCCTGTTCCTCTCATGCTCCATTTTCCAATCACTCCTGAACAAACCTGACATATTTTAACGCCTTTGCTTGGGGAAGCATTTCACTTGAAACCTGAAGGTGGCAATCCTCTGTTTTCCAGCGGAGAGCGATGGCCTCAGACTGAGAGGAGCTGACTCAGATCCTGGCAGCTTCACAGTCAGTGCACGCTGGAGGTAACCGATTGATGCTAACACACCAGACTAAACTGGTTCATGGTACATTTCATCAACTCACCTGCTTTACACAAGCATGTTAGCTGCACCATTGTGTGATGTCAGGAGTATGTTAGTATTTAGCTCATAGCACCATAAAGTATGCTCCGTCCTCACTGAGCTGCTGTTGTGGTTGTAGACCATTACTTATAATTGTTTTTTTCTTTATCAAGTGATCTCCTAGCTGTAGATAGAGCTGTCTTTTTTTTGTAAAAATAGCCTGCTTCTTGTCATGAAGATGCTCTGTTGACAAAGATCTTCGAGGTCAGAGCATTGCATCAGTGAAATCCTTTTGAGACATTACAAGTTTCAGTTTGCAGACCCTTTTTTCTTTGAATATTATGCTCAGTGTTGTGCCGAACTTGAGCTGCATGTGCTTGTTTTCCTTGTTTGTGACACTTTTCAGGGACACAATTTTAGAATAGGAAGAGGGAAAATTAAAAAAATATCTATTTTAATTTTTTTTTAAATTATTCTCTAACTAAAAACAAAAAGATTTAGTTATTATAGTTCCTTGCTCAAAGGCACATCAACTCCAGGTTTTGCAGGTAACATACAAACACTTTTGTACTTCCTTCATCCAAATGTGTTGATTTGGGTTTTTGACTTCTTTTCCGAATTTAAGGCTACCTCTGTCCCACTGAGGGGATCACATCGGTCAGATTGTGTCTGGGAAAAAAAGAGCAGCATCACAGGTACAGACCCCAGAGAGCAGAGCCTTAACCAAATTAAAACCAGAAGGCCAGGGTGAGCCTCCTCGAACACAGTGACATAAATTACCCGGATTTACAAGATTTTTAAAACACTTTTAACAATACTCCCCTTTTAATGTGCTCTCTGTTTAATAATGCACTTTGGGTTTTAAGAGCATGATAAACAAACCAATAATTCACTTTTTTATCATCTGAGGGTGAAGCCCTTCAGGACCACGTTCTACAGCAACGTTCAAAGGCCTCGACTGGATCAAATGCAGGGCTGTCGCAAGATGTTTTGGACAACATTTGAGATGTAACTGGTGATCTTTTTACTCTCTTGAGGATGAAAGGACTCAGAGGTATCTTTTTAAGAGCCAGGCAACATTTTAAAGGGACACTGATACGGAATAAGAATAAACACAAGATTTTGTAACAGAGGTTATTAGGCCATATCATGGGATGGACAACAAGGAGTCTTGGGTCATGTGAATGGAACATTGGTATTTAACATATAAAGGATGTGACAACTTCAATGTTGTGCCTTGGTTCAAATTTTTGATGATACATAATGGCGGCAAAGAAACAGAAAACTTCACTACTTACAGTGAAAGAGGAAATTGTTCCCACGGCTCACAATATTAAGGCCAACATAGCTCCATTGCTCTCTTTGTGCACCCGTTTGCTTGTGTGTCAGTAAAGTCTGTCAGTGTGAGATCTGGGAAAGCTCACAGTAGCATTTGGCTGAGTTTTGAGTGTGTGAAGCTTCACAGGGTAAGTCAGTGATTCTCCTGGCTGCCAAAACAAATAAAGAAGACTTGGCAAGAGGAGGGTTTCATAAATCTTGAAACAATGAAATTCAGAGATTTTTAATCTTTCATCAGGCAATGAATGTTATAATGTTATGAAAAAAAAGAAAAAAAGGTCATGATTGTCTTCCTATAGCAGAGGAGGTGTTATTATAAAAACTAGAGTTCTGAGGACAAAATGGGGAAGACAGCTGACATCTGTGTTCGAGTGAGGACCTGGAACTGAACAAACACACATAAACACCTAAAGTCATGAAGACTGACACATATTCTCTCTGTATGTACGCACACACACAATCTCCCTAACACACACCAACACACATACTTACTCCAACTCACTACCAGCCACCACAAATCATTGGAGCATCTCACATAATCCTCCACCAGCCAGTGCCGCAGCATTAAGCATCCAAACGAATTGTCCTCTGTCAAATACTCGCTGCAGGAGAAGACATAAAGCAAAAGCAGATAGCTGGGCAGGGCCACTGTGTTGGATCTGGAGCGGTGGCGGACTCCATGTTCTTCCAAGAAAAAGGACGATAATGTCTTGACTGCTCTCAGCCTGTCAGCCTGCATTATGCTGCTTCTTGCAACTTTTTGAGAAAGAGATTTCAGGGATTGCAGAGGCACTGAGGAGCTACTCGATAAGAAGAGGGAACATCCTCAGTAGCCCTTTTATGTATTCCTCACATCCCCATCTGGCTCAGCTTTACCTTGTGTGTTGGTGCACTAACATGTTAAAAAAAGATTGCTGCAAAGGAAAGAGTTTTGGTACCATTTCAAACATGAATGAGCATTGCTGAATACACAGCAAACATAAATATTTCAACAAATATTCAACAACTTACAGACTAAATATGTAACACTACAGAATAAATTTATATATACTGTGTATGTATGTATGTATGTATAAAGAATCTATCTATCTATCTATCTGTCTGTCTGTCTGTCTGTCCGTCCGTCCGTCCGTCCGTCCGTCCGTCCGTCCGTCCGTCCATCCATCCATCCATCCATCCATCCATCCATCTATCTATCTATCTATCTATCTATCTATCTATCTAAATATATGTATTTATATATATATATAAAAATATAATATTTAACACTGACCAAGCCAATGTCATTTTGTTAAAAGTAAAGTAAAGAAGAAAGTCAGTGAATCTGACTAAAACTTTGATACGATATCTCATCTGTGAGCATTTCTGCTCACTCTGTCAGGTGTGTTTTGATTTGCATTGATGGCTGTTTAACAGTGAGGTCAATAACTCCTGTAATCCCACACTACCTTGCAGCATCATCAAACTCCATCTTTTGATTGACTGAAAGACTCCCTGTCATAGACTTTTCATATTGTGAGTTTAATTAGAAATGTCCATTATCATTAAATCTCATTACACTGTTTTTTTTAACAGGCGATTATTTCAGTGGTGAAGCTTTGTCATTTCTTTTCAAGCATTTATTGCCCCCCCATTGTATAACATGTGAAGGTTAAATTAGGAAACAAAGTGGTGTAGCTTTAGCACAGTGGATGACAAACAGAAAGACACAAAACCAACAATTTCGGTAGTGTGTCATTTAACTGAGATGATTTTATGTGCATAATAATGACTGACATATAAAAGATAACACATACATGTAAGCATGCAAAATTTACACCAAATGGACTAGAATATTAAAAAAAGAACAACTGTGTGAAATATGAGTGTTTTATTATGAAATCAACGAATCTGCCCTGTCCTGTGAAGACCATGTATCCTCAGATCATCCCATTTTCAGATTTACCACATAGCACAATTTTTTTTCAGTTTTCCAGGGGAACTTTAAAATAGTCTAATTATTTTAAGAATGAAGAGATTTTTTGAACCCATTTAGGGACAGTTCATCCCTCAGTTTATTTAAGACACATGACATTACCAACTTTGCAGACGACAAATAATTCAATCAATGAATGATAAAATAAATTAAATAAAATAATAAATAATAAATAATAATAAATAAAATAATAGAATAAGATAATATGTCAAAGAAAAGAAGTGACAAGATAAGAAATCAACAAGGTAAACCTTGACCTTTTTTTTCACTGAGTCTGTGATTTGTTTAAGCAAGAGACATCTTGACAAATAACAATCCTGCAAGATTTCCGCAATCACAAACACACACAAACAGACATACATGCAAACACAGAAACAGAGACACACACACCCACACACCCACACACACGCACACACCCACACACTCACACACCAGACCTCCATCTGTCCCTCCAAGCACAAGCTGGAAGTGGGCATGGTCAGGTTTCTGATAAGAGCGAGGGCACGGCTGTATCTGGGAGATCTGAGAACGCCGAAGGCTCTTGTGAAAAGGAAGCTAGACTTAAGCTGCTGTAGGGACTTATCTTTACAGTTTCCTATACCACCTACTGACAGATCCTGAGACTGTATAAATTCCTCTGCTCCCTAAAACGACTCCTAGGCAGACAATGAGACGACACTCTGTGTACTGATGTGTAATATAACACAGTGAACAAGGGAGATTTTACAAGGTTTGTGGGAGACGAAGACAAACACAAGTTTCACGTGTTGCAAATTGTGTTTGAAATGAACAATCCTTGAAGTAAACCAGTGAGGCATGTCTGTGCCTCCTGTGTATGAGCTGCTTCTATGATTCAGCACAGGTTTCTACAGGAGACATTAATATATCATTTATTTGTTGCATTTGTCAACAACTTTGCTTTGATTTTATTTTATATGCCTGGTAACAAGTGACATATTTTACTTTAAACATCCCAATTAAAAAGTAGTTTGTGTTCAAATCAGTGCTTGACAACATTCTCAGAAGATGATTCAATATGTGAGGAACACCAGGGGTGGAAACACGGCTCAGTGTTATTGTAGAAATGACGGTGAATAAGTCACTCCTGAGATTGCTTTTGTTCTATTGAGAAGAGTTATTTATATCCAAAGAGCCGGGGGCATTTATCATCCGGGTTAGTGGTTCCCCTTCAAAGTTCTCCTTTTTATGATGTGCATTATTTCTCGTGCACACACATAAACAAAGCCAAGGCTGCCGGCACTGAATCAGCAGACTGTGTCACCATGTGGCCCCTGGGTCAGGCCAGCTTTCTTGTGCCGCCAGTGCTTACATTAGCATGTGAAAGGCTAAAGCTGTTCCAAATATTCCCTCTAAACATTTATCCTGCCCGAACCCCGCATGGAAAAAATTCCAGGGAGCGGGATGAACCTAGGGTGCAACAACAGGATTTGAACTGCTAATAACATTTTGTCTTGATAACCCAATTAGCAAGATGATTGCATAACTGTTCTACTAATAGGCAAATGAAATAAAGAATTTCAAAGATCTTACTAGAGAACTTTTTAATGATGAGTGACTTTTCAGCTTGATTTGATTAAAAAAATAATTTTTTGAATATAAAATCATACAACTGTAATTTTACTTAGTGAGTTATGTGTTTGCATTTTATTTTCAGATTTGTCATTTTCAAATGGGTTTAAACTGCATTCCAAATGTCTTTTGCCAAGACAGCCATCATCAGCAAAGTTGAGCCTGTCCATAATGTGGCATGCAGGCAGGCACCAGGAGTCTGTGTTTACACTGGAAGTGCCTGGAAATAAATTTCCCCACACTAGTCTCATTTGTCTTATCAGTCTGTAAATGTGTTGCCTCGATGATGGAAGAACACATTAAAAACACTCAAAAAAAAAGTATTTCTCATTTGCTCAACATTGCCCCCCATTCCACTTTCACAGTAGTCACCACTGAGGAGCAGCCAGAGGTGAAGAAAATGCATCCTGTGACATGCGAGCACCCAAGTTTAGCCGCTGCCCTGCTGCACATTTTTTAAATTAGCAGAGTGCGTCTGCTGGGGGTGACCACAGTGGAACATATAAATATTCAAAAGGAACATGTTGTATTCCCAGTCTGCCCATTCTGTTAACTTTTCCACACTGCGAGCTGAATCATCTGTCATTCACCCTAATTTAATCATCAGCCACTCTCATTCAATTATCCAATATAATATGCAAATGAGGCGAACAATGGCCAGCTCATGCTAATTATGTACATCAGAATAATTAAATTGGATAGAAGTGGTGGAGGGGAACTGAACTATCATAAAATGGGGAGCAGATTTTTTAATTAAGGCTGCAAAAAATTTTATTAGAATCTGTAATCTGCCCGTAAATTGTTGAATGGTGGCCATGCACAAGGGGGACATTACTCTTATTGGAAAGCGCTCCCTGAAGACTCGCTCAGGGCAGCATCAAGGGATGTGGCTCATATCAAGGGCAAATCCCCCCTTTAACATGATTCCTATTTATTATAGCAATGATCTTGGACTGTGAACAACTTGGTTCAGAAGAACGCAAACCATTGGACCTTTAATATACTGAGGAAACTGGATGAGAAAAGCAAGTGGTCACAATACTGTCTAAAATAACCAACAAAATAAAAGGTATAGAAGTTGTGGTCTCAAATAAACACTCCTTTAAGAATCTTGTATCCTTGGTTTTAGATAGTGCAAGTAGAAATACAGCTCTTTTCTGAACTTCATGAATAATCTGAACTCCATTTAAAAGAGATTTTTACTCAGCAGTAAGCAGAACTAAATGATGTAAATTGTGTGTGCTGTGCCAAGGCGGCAGAGCATGCCTGGCAGCCAGTTACACACAGAGAAACATCAACTCTAATCCTCTCCTATGCTGCTGCATGCATGCAGGCACCGCTGCCTCCCTACAACAGACCAGCCATGTCCAGCAGTACAACACAAAACAGTCTGCCACTGGACACACAATGGCTCCCTCTGAGGACCAGCAGACAGTGAGCAGCAGGACCCTGGATGAGGTGCTGAAGCCACTGAAATATTTACAGAGGCGTGTTTTGTTGCTTTTGTGCCGAGTGATTGAAGGGGGAGACCTCTGAGGCGTTCTCCCTCCCCACTGACAGTCTCTCTGGCCTCTTGATTAAAAACAAAGTCATTGGAAAACTAAAGGAAATCCCAACAAAAAATTAGAATTACATGTGTTTAAATTAACAATATCTTCTCCTTGAATATCTGTCTGTGTATATGTGCAGTTTCTTGGAGTAAATACATGTGCAGTGATGGTAGAAGTTTCAAGATATTGATAAGAAAGCTTGAATCACATATAATCCATCAACTTCTGTGCAGGCCGACAACAACACCTCTGATGTATCCTGTTCCGGCCAGACAGTATTTGTTAAACATGTCAGGGTGACAGAACAGCAGTAGGTCAGGAGCACTGTAGATTAAAGAGGGAGTCAGTCGGAGTGAGGATGTAGAGACATGTAAACTGACACATGACACAATACACAGCAGTGATAGCCTGTCTGCTATCTCTTCCTTTTTAAATAGATCTTCAGTTAATGTACATACAGGAGAAACACCAGTGTTTACACTATGCATCCCTCTTTGCAGTACAAGATACAGAAGAAACCTTTGTAAAACCTGTCTGCAGAAGCGTAATGCAGTTTAATGTATTTATAGGGAAACAGTTCAGTTCAATTTCTCAAGTATTTTGGAATAATCCCAATTTGTTATTGAATTTGTCTTGAATTAACTTGGTCCTTGATTGTTTTTGTTGATAAGTAGAGACTTTGAAGTAAGGAAAGGTATACATTTAGACACATATACAATGTCTTATCAACAGTTTCTCTATATTTTTATTTTTCTGCATTGATACCTGTTAAAGTTAAGTTTAACACATTTCTTTCAAACAACCTTACATTGATATTTGCTTGCGGTGACCTTAATCGCCATTTTGCTGATGCCCTTTAAAACTCATTGTGTAAACAGAGCAGATAGCAAAGATACTTTTATGAGGGTTAAATAATTCTTTGTATTTTTTGCTGATATGTAGTGTTTATAAACAGTCATGCGTATAAAAGGTGATTTGCTGGTAGCCTCAATAAGAAATTATAAGCAGTGATTATATTTGCCCTACAGTCTGTGCCAATATGTCATAAATGTTCTTATCCAGATGACATTTTTAGTATTTTGTGTTTATCCTTCATAAGTCAGTCCACTTGATTCAGTGTTGAAAAAATTTTGTAACTTAGTCTTGTTTACTTTTGTCATCGTGATGTTTCCAATAGTAAGCATGAGTCAGAGGAGTTGTGTATATTTTCTGACTGAACCACAACCATCTGGTTTAAGTATCTGCTGAATAAACCCCAGTCACTGACTGTGCTAACTACCTTTATGTCTCTTCCTTAACCAATTCAGAGTTTAACCTTTTGTCCCATGGAGTCGGTTTTTGTATAAACTTGGAACTGACTCACAGCAGGAAAGAAAACACAGCAGATGACTTAAGACATAATAACTCTAAAACACTGATGTGTGATTTACATGTTGGCCTGTGTTCCTCCTGTTTGTTTGTTTTAGGGTTAGAGATTATCTTGTGAATTTCCTCCTTGATCTTCAAAAGAGACCTTATTAATCAGAGCTTTATTTTGCTACTTTTAATAAATTCTCATGAAGTACCCTGAGCACATAAACAACACTGTTCACTTGTACTCTGAGTTACCACATGAAAGCGACAGGTTGACTTAATTTGGCCGTTACACTGACACTGCTATCTCTCTGCCCTGCCGTGTCTGTCCCCATGATAGATAAGCAGGGGTCAAAGGTCACACCCGGTTATTCTCACAGAGGAAGTGTCTTTTCCTGATGACAGTGGAGAGAAACAATTAGAATGTTTTTTCGATCACTAGCATATCAGGCTGGACCACAAGATGATGGAACTATAGCTTGTGGGCTGCCTGAACCATTAAGAGGCATGTTGATGAGAATGTGATGCATTTTAATGAAATGTACAATAATGTGTATGAGCTGCATGTTAAATTACATTACAGTGGCTGTATTTGTGTTTATGTCAAGACAGAATCAACAGAAGTGTTAATAATGATTTTCAAAAAGTGTATTGGTGAAAAAAAAACAAAAAAAATGTTTTTCTTTAAGCTTTGATGAGAAAGTAGTTTTAGGTTTGTTTTATTTTAATAAATTCAATTTAATGTTTGGTTTATTTCAAGACTTTAAAATCTATTCTAATTTTAGTGTTTACATTAGCATGTAATTGTTTTGTGAAAAGTTATTGACATTATTATCGAAAATTTGTTTTGCTTTTGATAATATTATTATGTACAATTAACTTTCATTGATAGCCGGGCATGTATTACACATGCTCAATATTAATATCACTTTGGCGAGTGTGTGTCGATGTAACCTAAAATGTGTCTTTACGGGTAAATACGACTGGTCTCATGGTGCTCTGTGGTGTTTAGTGTCTGATAAACTGACCCTCCCTTTTATAATGTGAATGTAGATCAACATGCAGGCAGCACTGTAAGAAATGCTGTGCAAAAAGCACAAAACCAAGGAACTTAAGATCCTCTGGACAAATCAGAAGCATGTACTGTTAACTTGCCTAAAAGTCTTACCTTAGTAGCTGCATTTTCTTATGACAAAACCTCCACAGAAATTCAAGCAAACTCTCTGAAGTAATAAGGTAATCAGTTCAATCATATTTTACAATTAATAAGTCACCAAATGACCTAAAACACAAGCTAGACAGCAGCAGAACTATGTAGGAGTCATTGGTTGTGTAATTTCCAGCTCATAACTTTAAACAGCAAGCTACTCCCTTCTGCAAATCACCAGTGTGTTACTGACTCTACAATGTGCAAAAGTGACTGTCAGCTTGTCAGCAAAGCAAGAAAAAGATGCTGGATGTTGAATATCCGAGGTCTAGCTGTCAGAGTTCACATCCTTGAAAGACATCCTTGTTCTCGGATGAAAGGAAGAAAATCAGGCAGAAAAAGTAGAAAAACAGATTTGATCAAACACAATTATCGCTAATAAAGTAATTATGTGATTAACCTCTAATCCCATGTTTGACTGAATAAATGTTAAGGTTGTGCACAGCAGACAGACAAACAAACATAAATCTGTCTGATCTCAGGATTCATAATGATTCAGCAAACATTTTCATCACAATTTTGCACCACTTTGCACCCTAAAGAAGAAAACCGCACTTCCTCCTATAAATACCATGAGGAGGTATCTCTTACTCAGTGGCATGCTAAGCACAGGATGAAGACCTGTATGCCAATACCTCCACAGTGTAAGGGCCTGATTGTGTGTGGGGTTGCCTGGTCACACTTAATGCTGCACGGAGACACCTGAGCATGGAGGATGGTTATTGTACATCAGCCAACGCTGCTCCATGGCTCTCCTGTCCTTTAAAACCAAGGGCGGAGGAAGGAAGACTCATTTCCATCTCCTTCTACTAAAATCAATGCATCTCTTGGACACAGGAGGGTCAGGACTGTCAAATGGCACTACGGAGACACCATTAGGTCTCTGAGAGGCCATAGGTTACTTCTTGATGTACTTGTCTGAGACAGCACTAAAGACAAGTGTGCCTTTATGCAAAAGGTAACGCTTTTAAGGATGGATAGACACCAGGGCAAGAAGACTAAATCTTGAATGAACGTACAAGAAAGTGCAGCCTCTCCTCTCCTCCCCTAAGTTCCCAGACATTAAAAACTCTCTCATATTATCCACGACTATAGGTTACATTTACTGGCTACTGTGCAAAGTGCGGCTATGGTTGGACTGTGAAATGAGTGAGAGGAACAAATGGCAGGTTTCTCACACATATTCAGTGACAGTCCCGCAGCCGATCAAACAGCTGGCTGTCATTAGAGCACAGCAGCTGGGGTTGACATGGGCTGTGGCTGCAGAACAGTGAGAGCTGACACTGACACAGACAGGAATCAGTCACATAGATGTGAGATGTGTCAAGCCACTGGTGCACTTTCTCATGTGTTTGTTTATCAGTGATAAACAATGATTTACAAGGCTATAGCCTACATTGCAGAGATAGGTCCTTATTCTAAGTCTGTATACCTGCAGGCCCATTAACATTATTATTATTGTTTTCTTTTTTCGATTTTGCTACAAACCTTATACTCTTGTGTTGTTTCATTCATTTTTTGTCTTCGCTTCCATGTAAACATACTACGTGTAACATTTCCAGAGTAAAATGTGCAAATATGACAAAAAAACTATTATATATTTCATTGAGTAATGTAATTGCATCATCCCAAATGTTTCTAACAATCGGACCCAAGTAAATCCATCATTTACTCAAGGTAATGGTTTGTTTGCAGTGTCAAGGGAAACACCAGTCAGAGAGTGAGGAAGCACGTCTGCAAACATGACTAAATGTAACAAAACTTTGAAGCTCTATGTGGTCTTTGTGCATCTCTGTCTTGATCAGTCAGATAGATTTTCATCTACACTGAGGCTGTTAAACAGTGAAATAAACAAATCTCATGATTCAACACTAGATTAAGACATTATCACAAAATGTCTTTGTTTTCATTGTTTTGATTGAGAGAGCCTTATCTTCTAGCCAGGGACAATGTTCAAGCAAAACTTTTTATCCCTATTTTTTGTAGAGGGATTTTGATGGTGCTTTAGCGCCAGTTTGTTGAGCTTTGTTGGTTACTAGGCTACATGATAACAAACAAAGCTATAAACCCTTTTTATTAAGGTCCACTGAGGTTCAAATAAAACTCTACTGTTTGTGCAAATGATGAAACTTTTTTATACATGCAGATATGCTATAAACTTTATATCAATGGGCTTTCTGTTCATCACACACTCATTTTTGCATGTGAAAGTAAGAATATGTTGGCTGATGGACACACTGTCTTCCATCTGTCTCTTTGCCTCCGTGATTGCAGCAGACGACTCAAATTTAACAGAACCCTGAAATAACAATGAAACCAACGTCAAGCAATTTACACCTTTCACTGCACCAATGAAAAAAGGAATAGCCCAAGTGGCAGAGTGTTTGAGCAAAGAGAGGGAGAATTATAGAGGAGAACCTGATAGTGTGAGAGGAAGAGGAGGGCGTTTTGTCCAAAACTGATTGGGTTTGAAGTAATGCCAGCAAACTGTGGGGGGAAGAAGCAGGAAAAAAGAGAACAGACTGAGACAAAGATTTGCTAAGGTTAAGCTTGAATTATCTTTCTTGTACTGCCTATATTTTTTTAAACTTTAATTCACTTATTAAACATAACAGCAAACAACAGAGGAGAACATAGAGGGCATAAAGACAGTCTCAAAAAAATCCTTTTAGAATAGCTGAGTTGAAATTCAATACACCAAGCTTTAAGGCAGAGTCCACCATGACAATGCATTATTGTGATATCACAAATTTGTCTGACAGTGACAGGTCCAGAGAACATTCCCTCTTTGCCCACTGCAGTACAAATCACTGGTAATTGGCCTATTACTCTGTCGCCAGGTCCGCCTGGTCTCAGCAGTCAAGCTCTCTGAGCCCAGGGAGGAGTCAGTGCAAGGATCTGTCTCACCTTGTCTGAGTGGCTCAGGTATGTCTACCCCCGAGGGACTTCAGCCCATTTCTCTTAAAGGGATGTCCTGCAGAGAGAGCCGTCGATCACCAGACCTCCCAGAGTGTCAAAGTTCTTCCAGTCAGCTCCGGAGGCCGAGCAAAATTCGATCGTTGCCGCTAAGAGCATTTAAAACGGCTTTCCCCTTCTCCAAGACAATCCCACTCCTCTTTCACGTCTTTGTTGGAGCTGTCAGTCAATGCAGACTTTACATATACAAGTAATTACAATTTCAACCTGCTCACAGCCTCCCTCCTCAGTGTGTCACATGTCACATGGACTTAAGCTTGTTGTTATGACATTCTTCCCCTAAATGGCTTCACTAAGGCACCTATTGTCAATTTGTCAGTCTTTGAATCTGGGCTCAAGAGAACAGCATGCATTTACCTGCAGTCATACTAGAGCTTAAAGACCTCAGGTCCAAGGGCACTTTGCTGCACACACATCCAGACATGAGTGTTATCTTCAAGGAGGTAGATTTCAAAGTACACAACTGCTCACATTTTTGCAGGGTTAAGATGCAGGTTATGCTGCTAAATATAATTGATGTGATTGACAGTTGCTCGGCTGCTACCTGTCTGGTTTCTTTTGTTTTGTTTATGTTAATTTTATGTGAAAATAAAAGTTATTTCAACATCAAACCAACCCTTACACATTAAAATTGCAATTTTCCAGTCCTTTTTTATATTTTAAAATAAAAATGTAAGTTTTCCCCTCAAAATTACTTGACTTTTTGAAATTATTTTATATAAATAATATGTTCTATCTGTGTATTATCCTTGAACCTGGAGCAGTGCAGTTTTGCCCCCTGAAGTTCACTAACAAACAAAAGTTAAATTTTGAATTCCAGAATAGTCTTTTCAATAAAAAATGAGTAAATAAATCCCCGGCTGTCAGGTTCAGTGACATTATTTGAATGAATCCAAGCTGAAATGTTTACTGGCACTCTCTCCCTCATGACTCATGACTCGACCGACTGAGGGATGGATCGCATCTGCTCTGCTCTGAGCCTTGTAGCGCTGCTGCATTTTGTTTACTGCATATTAGAGCAGAACTGAAAATTCTCTCTCTTTTCTTCAATAATAAATACCTGACCTCTGCTCGATCCATTAAATCGAGAATAACTTAATCTTTGAATAAATTTTAATGAACAAAAATGTTCTTCTAAGCACACAATTACTTAATTGTATACTTTTAAGAGGAGACAATAGCTGTATCTTTGTGTTACCTAATAGTGCCTTCGTGACTGGCCAAGATCATTTCCACCGCAGGGCACCAGCACAAGTCTCTGCCCCTGCCAGCACCCAGTGAAAAGTGGGCTCAATTAAAAGCCCTTCATAAATATTAAACACCACCTATCAGCAAGTTATTCATATAAATGATGGATCCACTTGTAGGCACAGACTATCAACATCTAAATGTCCTCTGTAAATACAGCTCAGTCATGGAAACCTCGCTCTGCTGTAATTCCAGCGTCCGCCAGTTTTAAATAGGCACTCTGCCAGCTCAGCACTCCGCCATGCTAGCTAACAGAGACTCGGCAGTACTGATGTTTGGCTCGCTCGCTTGTATGGTAAGTGATCAGTTTCGTCAGAGCAGGGAGATCCCTGCACAGGGCTGATTCATCTGTCACCACGGTGAAGGAGGCCTGCTGAAAGACACAGAATGCTTGGAGGGAAAAATAAGACCCGTGAATTTATTCATAGTTACACTGTGGTGTTTGATATTTTACAGCTGAATTTGTTGAAGTGCCATATCCTGATTCTGTATGATGAAGCATATTTAATTACCATGCAAATACACAATCAACCAGTCAGTAAAAACATAACCAACAGACACTGTATAAACATTAACTAACAACACATCACGGTGCACTATTTAAGACTGTCAAAAGTGTCACTTTTCAATGTTTTTATAGGAGAATTCGAGGGCAATCTAGTTTTTAAACCTGACTTTAAGTTGTCCACATCTTAATGAAATAAAATGTCAAAAGCATTTTGTACCTTTTCAGAGATGATTAGTCTCACAGAGAATCCCTCAGCATTGTACCATGAATAATAGCACATGTCTCTATATTATTCATCAGCTCTGGGCTAAAGTTGATCACTAGCAGCCAGGGTGACAGATGCTTTCTGGTCGGGTGCCAAACGCAGGCAAGTGAGAAGTCTCGGAAGTGTTTGCAACGGGGTGTAAAGGAGCCCTGCAGGTCATGTTAGCCCTGTTCAGATAACCACGGCTAAACACTGAGGCTGACTAGAAAAGCCTCACAATGTGAAACCACCAGGTCCCAGAATTAACCCTTGAGTGTTGCAGGACAGCATGGTGGTGCGCTGAAGTATGTCTGTTAGTGTGAGGAAGGGACACACACAAGGGATGATAAATCCAAAGTGAATGTAAAAGTGAGACTGGAAAAGAGTGAATATAGAGCAAAGGTAGATTATTCTTTTTTAAACTGCCAACATACTTGGAACACTTTTTTCATTTTTGAGTTGATTTCTAATGAATGCTGTTGTTTCACAAGACTGTAAAATGAGTAAAAAAGTTATACAAAAAAACCAAAAAAAAAAACTGTGGGATCTGGTGTGCTCTGTTGACAACTTAGAAAAAATGACTTGAAATTTGTTCATCATTTGTTACTTTTTAGATAAATAATTCTGAACTTCACACCTATCAAATGATGCTGTCATCATTTTCTTTCAGCACAAGATGTAACAGTACAAAGTCTTTTGTACAACCCTGATTCCAAAGAAGTTGGGATGCTGTGAAAAACATAAATGAAACAGAATGTGATCATATGTTGATGCTTTCTGACACAACACTCATTGAAAAAAAGTGCAGAGACAATTTTTCCTCATTAGCGTCATTTTTTTTGTAAATATATGATTTAAATGAATTTGATGCCAGCAAATTGTTTCACATAATTTGGGACAGAGTCAACAAAAGACTGAGAAAGTTGCTGAAAGCTTCAAAAACATTTGTTTGGAAAATATGGGTAAAAAGGTTATTGGTAACAGGTCACTGTATCATGATTGGGTAGAAAAGGAGCATCCTCAAGTTTGAGCAAGTTTCACCACTTTGTGAAACACATGACTGTGTTAAAGATATAACTACATGGGCTCTGAGACACCTTGTAGAATCATGTTGATTTTTGAATGTTTTACACAGCAAATATTTTTAGTGTTAAGGTTATGCACTAAATGCCAGACTATTTTTTAAGTAAAAATTCCTTTATCAGTAGTGTATATTTAATTTTTTATGGAACTGAAATACACTTGTTACATTGGACTTGCTGTGAGGTTCTTGAAGTCAGTGGCCACACAGAGTAGCCGTCTGACTTGGGTTTTCCTAATACAAACCATATGCGTTGTGTGCTTGTGAATGATTCTGACAAGTCTACATTGTTTAGTCTGCACGGTTCCGTTTACATGAAAATGTGACAAATTCAACATCACTGCTGTCTTTCGATCAAAAGATAAGCTTTAAAAATAACACATCATTGCAATCCTTAACAAATTAAGTTATCATAGAAAACAGAGAATTTCTCCATTCATCATTAACATCTGTAAAAAGGTGGAGTAAAAGCTTCATGCTTTTTTTTCAGGTACTCATGTTATTTAGCCAAAAAGAGTGGAGACAAACTTGTAGTATATTATTTTTACAGCTTCTATCAGATTTGATTTGATCAAAGTGGAATTTTGAGCAAGACCTGAAATTCTTTTCATAAAGTGAATCAGGAAATAAAGAAATTATATTTAAAGTGTGTCTGTAGCCAAACGTTGGTGCCTTTTTTCATTTGCTCATACAGTGGTAAAGAATTCATTTGTGACTCTGAACATGGTGCTAATTCCAGAGTCCCTGTATTTAATTATTCATGCCAAGTACATAACTTTTCAATTAACTAATTGCCAGGCTCTGGAGGCTTCACTGGGCCCCCAGCAGGTCATGAGCAGCCGCGAGCTGCAGGTCACCTGTATTCTTAATACACAGTGACGTAAAGAGAGGAGAATTTAGTAAATATTTAAGAGAACAAAATGAGCCTTTTTAATTCTACATCCATAGACTTGAGGACCACAGCGATTTTCTTACTCATTGGTTTTCACTTTGACAGACATTCAAGGACAGGTTCTCATTTTTTGAGGAGAACCTTTAAGCATTTATCACATGCCCATTAATGCACTCCTATCTATTGTTTATTTCACCTTCTATCCACGCTGGCTGCAAAGAAAAACGCACTGCTATATGACATTCGACTATGTCTTTGTTTTCATTGTTTTAATTAAGGGACCTTTAGCAGTAGAAACTACATATTGTGTGTTTAGTTTAGATTGTGAGAGCCTCATGTTATCACCCGCTAAACATCAGAATTAATTTTTTTAATAGAATGACAACAGTGAATTTTATGCCCTACAGCTTACATAGAATCACAATCAAGAGGGGATTTTTTTACAGCCAGTATTAGCTGGAGTGACAAGTTCAGCAACCACTGGGATTATAAATGTAAATACTGGCATGTCAGTACTGTCTTTGGCTTGAATGGAAAACGGGAACTCATCCTTTAATTTCGATGCACTCAGTCATTGTGCTTTGTGTTACATCTGCCTGAATGAATCATTCGGATTCGGAAAAAGAAATCCATTTTATCAAAACACACAGAAACAAACTCCTCTGGCTGAACACTGGCTGGTTGGTTATAACAGGATGTACAGAAAAAAACAAAAGCCTTTTTTCTTAATAGATTTACAAAAGGGACTTTAACATTGTTTACCTGTGCCTGATTGCTCATGTAAATTTTAAAAACATAAAATGTCTTAATTATCAGTAATAATAAACCAGAGAGGAAGTACAACTTTATTCTTGTTACTTCTTATATTTGCATGCTTTTTATGCTAACAATATAAGCCCTAGAGTTCCTGTTGTGATGCCCTGCAGTGATCAGAGCAGCAGTTAAATGTTTTAAACACAAGCCCACAGAGGGAGAAGGATGAGGACAGACAGCTGTAAGAAACTTGTTTCACTCACTTGCCAAACTCTGCCATGTTACTGACAATCTAATCTGTCCGACCTGATGACCTGTCCGCAGAGATAAGAAGCAGGGACGACAGTGAGTTCCCGTGAGCAGCGAGACAGTGGTGCTGCACTGAGAGCTGCTGCAGTTAAATCTGTTGTGTACAGTCTGCTTCCGCTGAATTCACCACAATGCAGGAATTTGTTTATGTGCAACGAACTGCAAAACCAGCATCCCTTTTCCGTGATCATTTCTCTTTTATTATGCACTTTAACTACAAAAGTATGCCAAAAGCACTGAGGAATTTTTCATTTTTCATTTCAAGCTTCTTTAATTTGCCTATAAAACAAGATTTGACTTATGCGTTTTCATGTTTTCAACATTAAGTGAAAGCAGTCCTCAGTAAAAGTCTGGTAGCTTTGGCTAAATAACCTCTTTTCTCAGTTTACAGTTTTAAGAGTGCTAACTGTACCTTTGCAACCACTCACAGCTTCAGCCTCATGCAAAAAAATAACACATGCAACACAAAATGTCATTTTAACTAGAAATGGAATTTCAAGAGAGCGACTGGTGTTTTAAAGCAAGTCCCTGTTTATTCCTTGTCATAAACATCTCAACATCCATGAAAACTTTCTCCATCTGCTCCTCATTCTCAAACCAATCCTCTCTGGAATAACAGTAGACATTATAAACCACACAACTACCAGCTTAAAGAATACGCATGGACTTGTGGTCTCTCCAGATCGAGCAGAGTTAAATACAGTTAAAGTACGGCTGCCTCGGCCTTCAGGCAGGTAAACAATGTAATAGGAAACTGTCACAACTGATTTGAGGGCTGCACAGCCAATAGCAGGAGAAGATATGACATTTCTCTTCAGATCACAGCCTCCTGATGGCAATCTGGTAAGTTGGAGCACGTGTAAGGAGCAGCAGAGCATTAGGAGGAGGAGGAGGACAGGAGAACTGTCAGATTATAGCCAGGAGGAGAAAAGAGGACCCATGATGTTGGAGGTGGAGAACAGGGCAGAGATGACAGAAAAGAGAAAGAGCAGGGGGGGGGAGGCAGAGGAAAAGAAAGAGGAGGTGACAGAGTGAGTGCTGTACAGTGATAATACTGGCTCCTTTCAGCCAGTGCACAGGGGTAAGGTGAGACTCTCTCCAAACTGTGCTTTCTGGGCAGTGGCCCAAGCCCGGGGCTGCCTGATTGATTTGCCCAGTAAAAGGCCCGTTTGTGCAGCTGTGCCAAAGCTGATTTCTCCCAACCAGCCCGCTACAGCTCCCACTGCGGACAAACCACATTAACCGACATGTTGAGACCCCCGCTGAGAGCAAATGAGGGTGACAGCGCTCTCCTGCTCCAGCAATGCAAGCATTCAGGTTTAAGAACCTGTGTAAATACGTGAAATATAGTTTATTGATAAATCAAACACTGATGTTTTCCTACAAAATGTATTTAATGTATTTCATCATTTATTATTAGCGGTGAAATAGGAATGAAATTAAATTTAGTTGTAGTGAGTCTGTTTTCAACCTCTGTATCGGGTTTTAGGTTAAACTGTTAACAGCTGCTGCTTAATACAACAGTATTTATTGTATGTCAGCAAAAATATAATAGTTTTGTTACTAATTTCTCACTTATTATTTGACTTAAAACAATGAGTCTTAAAATGATTTCAGCTGTGTTTCTCATTCACATCAGGATGTGTCAGTCTGAGCCGGTGTGCATGTTGAAAGGCAAAGCTGAGAAGCATGCTGATGTAATAAATGTAACCAAAAATGATATTTACAAGCATTTAAAAGTGAATTACCTGGCAAAATGCAACGTTATGGAAAAAATGCTTCCATATTTCATTGTGGTTATTTAAGGACATTGTTGGAGTGACTCTTGTGAGAACAGATGGGAATGATGTAAGACTTTCTGGAGACAAAGAAACCGAGACTCTACCCAAGAAAATGACCATTGAGGCTCTCACACAAGAAACAAGCATGGTTTCTTTTGACTGGGGAATCCTCCTTTTACAGGCTTGTGGAGGTGCAGGTTCTGAGTGCTGTGCTCATCCCTGTGTGAATCAAACCCTCTCTGATTAGCCATTCAGAGTGGATGGGATAAGGCAGGCCCCAGGTGGCCCCCTCTGTTAAATGGCAGATTAAAGAGTGCACAACTAATTTCTTTAGCCTAATCTTATTAAAGCAAAAAACAGCTGTCAACTGTCACCATATGAATACAAACGGTTTGTGTTTGTGCAGAAGAGTGTGTCTGTGCCACAGTGGTAATACACACACACACACAACCACACTACTCCATACATATTCATCAGCAGCACATTTGAATATTACACATATCATTTATTGCCATTAATACTACAAACAGCCTTTCAGAGAATAGTCATTTTCTATTCATGGTGTTGTCAGTGTTTTCTCTCTCTATTTAGCCCATGATTGTGACATGACTAATTGCTGAATAAAATATATTTTTACATTTCAGTTGGCCTAATGGAGCACACACGTATGATAACAGTCCCTGTAAAAAAAAAGTACAGCATATATATCATATAATTTTGGAACTGAAGTGTAGATGTATTTTATTTCAAACACCATCTAATTTGTTGTCTAATAATAAAAGTCTTGCAGTTCCATTTTTTTAACTTCGTCATGATCACACTATTCTCATTGGAAAAAAAAACTCTTACAGGATCCATCTGTGCCTTTTCACCATCACCACTTCCTCACATTCACAGCTCAAATTTGAAGTTTTTTGGCCCCCTGCCCTCTGACTTGATCTGACACCAGGTGCTCAGGACCACAGGGTCTTTTAGGGACCCCTCCAGTTTAAAGCTTCATCACCTCTGAATCCCCTGCCTCGTAATCCTACCGCCCCCATACGCCCATATAAGCACACATACGTTCACACTGGTGCAGCTTCAGCACTGGGTCTCCATAATGCATAAAGAGCCGGTCCTGAGAGTCCCAGCATTTGAGAAATGGGAATGGTTGGCTGGTTTGAGTTGCAGTGGCTTATGACACCCGAGTAACGCAGCCCACACACTCCTGTGCCGCGCCATCACGGCCTTTTGATTGCTCCTCCTCTCTGTAATTGCCAGTGATTAACCTTGGCATGAGAGCAGGCCAGCAAGAGTCTCTCCCCTCTCTGCTGACAATCCTTGTCAGTGGGTTTGAAGGGCTATTTGGCTGCTGACATGCCTTCCCCAGTCTCTTGTTACTGGGGAAGTATGCTGTGCTTGACCCAGGAGCACTCGACTATCTGAGGTTGCTGAATTTCTTTTATTCTCTCTCTTTCTTCTTCTCAGCATTCTGCATTTTCCCTCTTTATTTGTCCTTCTGTCTTTTCTCATTGTCTCTCCTCCTCCTTCCCAACCCTTCTTCTTGCTCTTCCTCTTTTGTTACTTTATTCTGTCCCCCATCTCTGTCTCTCTTTCTCAGTGTTTCTTTCTCTCTCTGCAAGAGTTCACATCGGACAACCAGACTCCTGGCTTTAATGCCTTAGCTGCCTGTGTCTGCCTGCTTGCAAGACTGCACAGGGGCAGCAAACAATGGGCATATTGTTAATCTGTCCATAAGAAAGCCTTATCTTGTTGTAGACATGGTATTAAATTTCGGAGCGGCCCCATGCGGCCAGCCTGGGGGAGGGGGTGCATGGTGGTGGTGAAGGGTAGAGAGAGAGAGAGAGAGAGAGAGAGAGAGAGAGAGAGAGAGAGAGAGAGAGAGAGAGAGAGAGAGAGAGAGAGAGATGTGGATAATAAGCTGTATAATCTCCTCACCTACTCTAAACAGCTTAACCTTGTCAGTGGCTGCTGGCCTGGTGGCATCCTGGCAGGGGATAACATAGGGTTAATATCTACTGTATGCAACATAGGCTCAGGTTATGTTGGACAAAGTTGGTAACTGAACCCAAAACAGTGATCAAATGGTTTATTTATTTGTTTTTGTTTTGGGCAAGGAGAACCTTCTCTAATATGGCTGCTGATATTTTAAAATTATAATGTATCACATTTCCGTTACAATGTCTAAAACTGACTACATTTTTTTTCAAATCTTGTTAAGTCGTGGACTTAAACAATCTAAAATGTTTCCAACAATGTTCAAGACAAAATAAATATGTAATTTTAAAATGTATTATCAAGAAAATGGCAAGCTTTATTTTGACACGTTAGTATCTTCATATCCCCTTTAAACCCTCTGGTTGCTGGAACTTCCAGGGAAACAACAGATGACACGTCAGAGAGAAGAAGAAGGAAGCTGGCAAAATGATCTAGCTAGCTGCTCTATTGTTTACAATTATTTAATGTTTGATGGTTTGATCTGTTGATGGAACATGATAATTCATCTTCATCTGCATTGTTTGACAATCAAGACAGCAACTCCCATGATCCCAACCGTCTTCTCAGTGTCATCAAACTCTGTCTTTTGTTGTCATTTCTGATTACAAGACCTTTAGGGGCAGATATGACATACTTTGTGTTTAAAATATAATAGAGATGTAAAACAGCCACAGCATACAAACAGATATCTCTCTTCTGTACATTGTGCTGTGAAGGGTTTAAGGGTAAGGATGTTGGGAATTTGTCTACTTATCTGAGCTTTCTTAGCTCTGTATAAAGTCCAATCTGAATTTCAGAGCAGATGGCTTATCTGGGTGGGAGAAAAGAGGATTAGAGGAGCTACAAATTACAATTTTTACTTTACACAATGCTCTTACTCCCCTAAAGATGCTCATTTATCATTTGTTCACTTAAAGGATGTCTCAAAGCATCCTCAGACATTTAGAGGTCTCCAGTGAATGTGAAAATTTGAGGCTTGAAATGTCTAGAGTCAATTCAAGTTGTATGATTTGATTTTAAGTAAGAAGACAAAAAAAAATCCCTCATGCGGCGGGGGATCATTAGGGATTAGCTAACTCAGGGGTGTGCACTTAGAGCTCAGATCCAGGAGTTCAAACTCGACCCCTCTGTGATAACAGGAAATAAAAAGGTGGCTCCAGAGATCAGAAAAGTGCTCAGAGGACAAACTGTGTGATCCTTTTTTAAACTGAAGCACCACCATGCCCCAGTGTGTAACAGCTTAACATGTTGTGCTTTTTATAAGTGAAACAGATGTTTAGCATAACAAGACTGAGTGACAATAACATAATCTGTTAGATGAACATTGTAGGAGATGCTACCACCTGATATTCATACCACAGATGTTTCATTGATTGAGATGTAAATACAAAAATTAAAGACATGAAATTCAGTTGAAAAAGGACAATTTGGTCACATGAGATGCTTTAACTACTCATTTTAACTGAATCATGTAAAATAGCACAAGGGTTATTACTATTTCATTCAAATGAATCTTGCTTTGATTTTTTGTTTTGTTTTGTTTTGCTTTGTTCCTCTGAGTTGATGCAAATTTTTGCCACCTCTGATTTCCTAAAGCAGAGTGAGGAACACTGTAGTTGATTTGGTTACTTAGCAGATTGTTAGAGGTAATTTGCACCACTGCCTTAACCTGACCAGATGATCAGTTAAACCAGTTAGTAGACTGGTTTGACTGTATTTCACAACCTTCCCACACTGAACTGTATCATTTACAGCAGAGTCAGAATTCCATGGAATATTTACACTTTTGTTAAAATGAAGTAGCTGTTACTCATGAACAGCGGTTATAGCAGTGAGCATTAAAGGAAGTGTTAGATGGATTTTTGCACAAACACAAGAACATTTTATTCCTTCCTGTCTAAATTGCTCAGATTCAGCAAAACAGACCCACATGTATCCACTAATAAGAGCCATTTAAACTGTATTTTTCAAATACTGTCTCAGGTGTGAATTGGCACTTAGTGTTTCTGTGGCTTTTTCTATCGGTGTCTCCCTTGGGACGTGGTGAGTCGTGGTCTTGGATGCTGACAGGAGGTTGGTGGCGAGCCCAGACTGCGGGGACAGACTCACACACACCAATGTCAACTCTGCTGCTCTCCAGCAGCACCTACTGGAGTCTGCATGAACCTACAGACAACTACAGTGAACAGAGAGTCAGAAAATTAGAATCACATAATGTGTCATGAAGGTGCTTTTACTAACTTCTGCTAATCACATATGCAGCCATGTATTTGTTTAATGTATCTTTTGATTTTTCATTAGTTTTGTGAAAATTACTGAAAGGAAAGAGCATGCTATATGTGTTTGTGTGTGTGTGTGTTTGTGTGTGTGTGTGTGTTGTGTTAACAAAATGAATGGATAGCATGAGAGGGAGAGGAAGAGAGAGAGATTTATTAGAAGGATGAGGATTATTGTTAATACTTGAGCTGTGTTAACTGTGCTTTAGCATGAGTTTTAACATCTGCATAAATAATCACGATTGAACACTTAGGCATCAAAACACAACATGAATGAGAATTTTCTCAAATTATTATAATCATGTGTACTTGTAAACTGATAAAACATTTATTGAAATATAAAATAGAAAAACACTATAACCCTAATATACCGGATACACAAACAGATGTAATAGCAGTCCATCCTGAAGAGTCACCTGGAGCCTCATTCCTCAAGTTAGTTATGTGTACATACAGAATACAAATACAGCGTCTGTTTATAATCCAGGACATGAATTAAAGTCAGACTCAAATGGGGGGTTTGGGTTTTTTGTAGTGGGGCTGTTTGAGATCTCTTTCAATAGTTACTGTACTACTTCTAGCAGATGGTGGTCAGAAAGCCCCCCAAAAATGTAGTGCCTAAGAAAAGGGTAATCTGACAGCATGGCGGTGAGGATAATGAAAATAGAGCCCACAAGTGAACTGACATGGAGTAGTTTTGGTTGGCTTTCGTTTGGGGGGAATGCATGTGATTTCCTTTGTACAGCAGTTCATTACTCTGTGTCTTGCTCTTCTGTGTCAGTGATGCCCTCTGTTTCTTTAACTGGGGGCAGACAACCACTATCTATTGTAGTCATACACCAAACATTAACAAGTACCTTACACCACCCCATTTAAAAAAACTCAGATATATCTTTATAGGTTCAATCTGTTGGGTCAGTTCAAGGAAACGTGCGGGGGACAACACTATCAAAACAAAAA
>JAPZDV010000001.1:22196896-22265137 GCA_029814665.1 Acanthurus lineatus | reverse complement strand
CCCACACACCATCACCCTTGCCCCCCCTCCACCTTCCCTCTGCCTGCAAATCTACACACACACACAAACACACACACACACACGCACAGACCCAAACACACAGAGACCACCTCAGATGCCTCCTCTCCTGTTGCAGCTCCACCCTTTACTCCGCCCCCACAATTTCTTGTCTCTGGGGAGATTCATTAACAGGCCCCAGCTTCTCCGCCCTCACCAGAGATTGGCACCATCAACTACCTATCTACTCCGCCCCCTTGCTTAGATGATGGGTCTACTGCTTTCTTAGAGACTGTAGAGTAACAGCTGGAAAGAGGGTGAGGAAGGACGGACAGTGTATGTCTCTGGTTATAAACACAATAGGGATTCGTGTAATCTACCTCGTCTGGCCTTACTGAGAGGGAGGGGACAAGAGAAACACATTGACGGTAGTAACAAGGTGGCTGCTCATCAAAACCCACTGGTACAGAAATCATTTTCTCATATTTTTACGTCCTCTCCAGCTGGGGGGGTGACTCAAAATCATAATATCCTTTTTGTACAGAACACAGGTATCACTGAACTCTATGGCCTTAAAAATAGGAAAACACCTTTTAGCTATGTAATATATTTGTATATTATATTAATATACTTATCATCTGGTAATGAGCAGCATCCCTGCTGCCAGCATCTCTCTGTCTCTACAAGCCATAAGATATCGTCTTCCGCACTGTGTGCATATCTTGTGCTGCTCTGCCGTGGCTAAGTGGAAGGAAAACAGTGAGTGCTTGCCAGAGAGAGGTGTCACTTGTTCTCGGTATTAGCAGTAGAGTAGATAAGAAAACAGATGGGACAGGGGAGGTCAGAGGGCTATGCTACGGCTGACAGGTTTGTTTATTTGGCCTGTCTCTGATATCCTGCTTTCCCCCTCCACACCCCTCGCCGACTCTGCCTACAGCCTGACCTGGAAGTGACCACGCAGTGATGGATCAAGGCCACTTTTCACCAGAGAGTCAACACTACCCACCCCACTCACCACTCAGGCCAACTCAAAACACATGGGGCAAGTGTGGACTTATTACCCTTCTCTCGCAAAAATAACAACTAAGTAATTTGTACTCACATAACTGGGCTGAGTTCTGATACTGTAGGGGGGTTTGCAACAAAAAAACAAGATGGACTGACACCAATAGCAAACATACGTGTCAAATTAAAGTGCTGGAATCTGATCAAAATACTGGTGATATGTTACAATTTAAGTATTAAATGCATTAAGCAAAAAAGCAGCAAAAAGAGCCTTCTCTAAGGAAAAAAGACATCAATAAGAGGTTAAACTCCAGCATTCCCTCTTTCCTCCAGCCTGTGTGAGGTCTGAGGTCCTTATGCCTGAGCTAGGCCAGAGCTGATAACCGCCTGGGCACCAACAGATAAGAGCGTTCAGTAAGATCCCACTAACACCGAGCTGAAGAGGCTCTGTAGGCAAGAGGAAGATAAAATGGATCCAACATATTCCAGAAGATTCTCTTAGTCAGGATGACTCATTTCCTTTAATGACAGATGGACACAAATCAGATGGTTAGGAAGCAAAAACATGTCTCCAGGAAGAATCCTGCCACTAATCACAGTGCAAGTTTTCCTCAAAAGAAGTTTATTGTACATTTTTGCCTTGGGTGAACTGATTTTGTTATTAAAGTCAGAGTAAGATCAATGTCATCAGAGCTATTCATATTATTGTGCTCCTTGCATTTAAATGGTCTTGCTTGTGTGTAATTATTTTAGGGAAGTGGTGGAAAAAGACTTGACGGATGAGTAGTCAGTGGTCAGAATCCCACCATGATGCAAGCTGAAAATCCCTAAATTGTGTAATCTTTAAAGGGAGTCAGCATTATTGCAACAGAGTTCTGTAGTAGTCATACAGAAAAACTGATTTGGATGACATTCTGCAGATACCACATGCTTTACACAATATGAACAGCATTTGGACGATAAAAACATTAATAAAAGGTTAAGAGACCTCTTTTTAAAAGGCATAAATATAGTATCTTAAATGCTTCCTATGACCGCTGTTAGAACTACATAGACTTGTTTTTCCATTCAGTTTTGTATAATTTGACAAGAAAACAGCTGCAACACAACTGGCAACATAACTGCAGCCAAATCAAGAGAGTAGACTATATAGGCAGCTTAAAAACCAATCATGAAATTTAACTCATACCACAGAAAAGCTGGGAGTGCAATGCAGTTAAGGGGACCAAACATTTCTAACAAGTTGATCGCATTGGTCACGGAAGTGTTCAGCTTTTCCACATAAGCTTTCTTCAGGCTTAAGTCTTTGGCTTTGCTAAAACTTCTGTCTTTGCACCTCCGCTGGTTGAGCCCTTTTGAGTCTTTGGAAATATTTTTCAATTATTATCTGGACTGAGGGAGCAACTGTTCAGCATCAGAGTTAAAGATTAACATTAACATTACTACTAGCACATCAAGTCAATATGATCTAGCAGCTGTGTACTAACTTCCACAATCCAGCTTGGTCTGGCTATCTTTACCTATGCACTCGTGATTGTTTTTTTTTTATTATTCAAAGTGTTTACAGAGAGGAGAATCAATTCACAACAGGTCTGTTGCACCAGTGTGTGTGGGTGTCTGTGAGAGAGAGAGAGAGAGAGAGAGAGAGAGAGGAAGTGGGCCGAGAGGGGTTGTAGTGATTTATTTAAATGTGATTTTGCCCATTTTAAATAAAGTGAGAAGTAGAAAGTCCATTGCGGGTAATGTCTTTAATTAGGAAGCATGCCACAGAAAATAAATAAATTCATTGAAGTCACTTATCTTCCATAACAATCAGTATTACATGTTTTATTAGGCCATTACTGGGCTTGTGCTCATTCTTGTTTCTGGAACAAACAGGACAGAATTTTTGGATTTTAGGACAATTGCCTCTAATGTTGAACTGTCCCAAAATATCTAGACATCTGGTCACCCCATGTGCAATGCTGACATCACCAGTACAATGAACTAAAAGTTAAACAACTCTTGTGAAGCGCAGCACACTGTGTTATATTCCAGTCTGGGTTAAAGAAAAAACAAAAAATAGAGGACATCAAGGCCTCCTCTTCATCTGGCTTCGGAAAATAGTCCCAAGACAAGTGGAATGGCACAGACAGTTTTACAGAAGGGGCACAACACAGAGACTTAACTAACACTTCTTCAAATGTCCCATAGTGGATGGCTTGTAATCCCTCTGGTTCTAAACAGACGAGTGGAAATCAAAAACAAAGCAGCGCTAAAAACAACCAAAACATCTGCAGGGCAGCTACGCCAAGGCAAAGAGGATATCAAGCACACCCAGATTCAGCCAAACAGATGGTTCGTCTCCACCATCACTCTCACACACATATCCTGCTCAGACACACACTCGCACCCAAACATCAGGGTCTGGCCTGGGAGTGTCATGCTGCTGATCCAGCCCACCGGCCAGGAGGACAGGGGGTGTGTCTTAGAGTGTGTGTTTGAAAAATCCAAATAAAATCAGACAGGACATCAGTGGTCAGTTCAAACCAAACACACACCGAAATGTTTGTGCAAGTACGGGATGAACACATTTGACCGCAGATGCATATGAGAACATGCATCCTGTCCCTCACTGCTTCCATCTGCAGGAAGGACATGGTGATAACTAGCTGCTAACAAATACACAAGAGTGTGTGCATGTGCTATGAGAGATACAGGGGGAGTGTTTGATAGGTTTGCGTGTGTGTGTGAGTATGAAGGTCTTCTTCTCCCCCTCTCCCTCCACACGACATGCTCAGTGTGAAGCAGACCTGTTCAGACAGTGAGGGCTGACTCCTGTTTAGACTGAGCCGGCGCCAGTCGTCCCCTCACTTCGCCTCAGCAACGACAGGTGAGAGGCTTCAGCTGACATCATCACGCTCCCCACTGACAGGCGAGCGACACACCACAGTCCATCCATCTCTCCTGTCACGTAGAAACCTTGTATTTCCACTGTAGTGTTAAGGAATTAAGGAGGAATCTTTTTTATGTCTTGCTTTCTGACTTTTTTTTTTTTTTTGCTTTTGGGAATTACAAATGATCACACAAGGGTCAAGGGTTATAAAAACCAGGATAACACGACTTTCAACCGAGAGGAGGAAAAAAAGAAAAATGCAGAAAAAAGAAACCAAGAAAACACACGTTATGTTTTTGTAATGACAGAAAATGACCTTGTGCAGCTTACTGTTGCTTAAACAGTGAAGTTCTGGTTTTATATGCAATGAAGAAAAAAAATAAAGATGAACAAAACAAGGTCAAGTCTCAGGACTTCTTGGACACTTACAAGGTTGCTTAAATGTAGTTAGATGGGCTGTATTACATCTCATGTCACAGCTTACACTTGAGATCTGACAAACATGGCAGACTGCAAAGCAACAGCAAAGAAATAGTTTCTAAAGTGACAAACAAAAGTAAAAGCCTGCAAAACTGTGTCCAATATGTATGAATTTGTGATTACACAAAAGCAAGTTTACTGACGCCTGTTGTATTCCAAGTCTGTGTTGATGCAAATTTACATGCAAAAGCATTTGTTCCATTTCTTTTGTGTACACTCATGCAGTATTCCTGCCAGCTGTGTGTTCTGTATCCAGCAGATATACTCTAATCAAATCAGTGGGCCCTCTCTTTTTTCCTTTCTTTCCCCTCAGTATAAATCCCAGTATTTAAGCATGATCCCTGTCACACAGGAAGTTAAATATAATTTATTTTGAATGATCTATTCTCTCTGTCTCTTCACTAGCTTCATCAGGACAAACACAGTAATTCATATACACAATCCCCTGAGAAATGAATGCATAACTTTTAGAGAAGGAGGAGACTGAATTGTTTGTATTCTAATAAATGGAAAGAGAGATGTGTACAACTGAAGCCCTGTATAATCTGAAAATTATTGTGTTCGTGTCATAAATAACAAATGAAACAGGAAAATCTGGTGTAAGAAATGTATGGATTCTGCATGGGTTTGCAGACGGATAGTGGGATACAGTGACAGTTTTTGTCATAACCTTTTAAAAAGTGGCAATAAAATCAACATTAAAATTTCTTATATATGTGTTGTCTTAATTTTAATTGCCAGCATGTAATTTTTTTTTTCTTAGAAGGAAATGTTCCATTGCATCCAGGCATTCAGTGAAGTTGTTTTTTTTCCTCATTTGATTTTGTTATGATTAACATTTTTCTCTGGGAGGCAATGACTGAATTAGTGCAGCATTTAAAAAAAAAAATCTTAAATTGTGAACCAAAGTTTTCGGCTTTAGTTTCCCAGGGTGAACTGTACTTTGCCCCCTGATGAGGGTGGATATTACCCTGCTCCTCCACGACAGCTTTACAATCCCCAAGGTTAAATGAGGACCAATTGTCTTGCAATATATTACCTCTAGACTGATCCCAGTTAGATGGGCTGATAGGTTATAAATATTAGTAATCAGAGGGGAAAGCGGGGGAAAACACAAGGCTTTAAAGCTGCACTAATAATCAGTTAATCAAAATTGTCCCTACATTCACCCCTTTGTGGGATTGATGCAGACATCCCTTGTCATAAAAAGAGATCACTGAGGAATTTGGTTTCTAGCGCTGCTTACCAGGCACTGACAGCACATATATCAGCTTAAAAGGCATTGTGTGTGCATGCATTCACTGCATTACATTTCTCACAATGTGAAGTGACCCAGCCATGCTGTGAAAAATGTTAAGTCGCATGGTTTGTTAACATAAAAAATCAATATGTGTCGGACTATATTATGAAACTGCATGTAAAATAAAACTCAGCCACTGTAGAGACTGCAAAAGACAAAAACTGACCATTTATCACCATGATGATAACACACCATGCACATGGACAAAAAACTAAGACTGAAGAAGGAGACTTTGTACTTGCTGCAAACAGAGTCTGTGATAAAATAAGACATGAGACGGGTTTCTCTGAGGAACAGTGAGTGGTAAAAATATAGCATGTGGACACGGTCACTGTGTTTCACTGGTTACACGACATGCTCTATTTAAAAGGCTAATCCAACCTCACCTAGGCAGCAGTCTGGTCTCCCCAACTCCCTGCTGTGCACGCTCTGTAGGTGTGCTGAACACACACACACACAAACACTGTGATGCTGAGTCTTTTCACATGCACAAGCTACATTGAAGAACATGCACAAACACATACAATCAGACAGGATTTGCTATATGCATGCACACATAGAGAAAAAAAAAACACTGACACACACACACACACACAGAGAAATGTCCACTGTGACCCTCCTCCCTCTCTGCTTCCATTCCCCATTTACAGCCTCTAAAAGCCTTTTCCATTTAGCAGTGGGCCTGGGGCTGTGAGTGACAGGGAACAGAATGGACCTTATGTTGTCACTTTCTCAGCACTGTGGCCTGGAGGGGGGACTGGCACTGGCGGTCTGCTCCTGGCGCTGGAGTGAGTGGTGGGTGGGGAGGAGTGTGTGTGTGTGTGTGTTGTTGTTGGTGGTGGTGGTGGTGGGGGAGGGGGGGGGGGGTTGATCACAGACTTGCAGGGGATAAACTTGGCTACAGTCTCAAATTAACTTAGAAATTACTTAAGAAGGGGCTAGCGCAGCTCTCTGCCCTTTTTATATTCGGAAAGAATGGAGGTGAACAGATATTTGACAGCACTGAGTGACCTTTAAAATATATATTATTAATACATATTAAAATATAAGGCAAAGTGGAAGAGAAATCAGTGGTAATCAGTGGTAACATAATGGTCCATAATGTCCAGAGGTTGATCGGTCGATTCTGAGGTTAAGTGCAACCTTAGTTGATCAATCCTTACCTTTGAGCTTAGATTCTGGCCTTTAAATGCCAAATACAAAATTATTAACATAATGAAATAAGTTGTCAGTTACCTGGGAGACAAAATTTATATATTTATAAACTGCTTACATCAACTCTAGTATTGGGCTTAGTCCCAGTTGTGTGTGACTGTAAAGTTAAACATTGAGAAATTACAAACTCTTACCACAACTTTATAGTCTCTTGCAAAACAGACATTAAATATGGAACAGAGTACTTTGTGGCATTTTGCCTTTCTTTGACAGTCACAGTTTCAGAAAGGAAATAAAGAAAAGATGGAGGGGAAGATAGAGAAGAAGATAGAGGATTATGAAACTCAACAAAAATCCCCAAATCAGGTGTATCACAGTTTTACATTATGTAACCACTCTGTCACCGGATGCCCCAGCCAGACTGCCACTGATGCATCAGGTTTATCTGATTCATCAACAGAAAGGTGACTGTTCAAACATGAAAAAGTACACAAATCATTTTAAACTCTTCAAAAGATATTCTGGCAAAGAATCAATCGGGATATATTGAAAAAAAAGGAGAAACATATCCAATGGATAATGGTCCATTGTTTGGCCCCTACCTTCACTGATAAAAAAAAATATATATGAATCACTCATTCAGAGTTTGGTTACCGACTTCTTTCCCTGTGGGTCTGTGCAACCAGCTATCATGGGCCCAACGCCGGCTCAACGCTCAGGTATGCAGCGAGAGAGGAGACGTGTGACGTTGACAGATGGCTGGGTGCTGACAGTGAGTGGCAGGCAGACTACCTGTTCCACAGTTCACTTGGAGATTCATTAAGCATTTTGGACAGGCTCCTTTTCGAAAGGCCTCGCTGCTGAGTAACCCGATCCCGGCCTGAGGGATACTGTAATGTTTCTACATGAATCGCACCAAACTATGGGTGAGCGCTCTGTCACAGGCCAAGGGAGACACAGAAAAGCAGGGAGAAAGAGGAAGAGGGGGTGGGTGGGTTTGTGTAGTTTGACATCCCTCTATTCTTATCTCTTTTCTTCTCTGATGACAAATGGCTCATCCCAGAGCTCACTTTCCATTCAAACCAGGTTCTTAACTTTTTTTTTATGTCTCCCCTTCGTCCCCATGTTGTGACAGGCATCTAAATTGATTAAGTTGTGCCCCAGAACCTGACACTACAGCGTGTTGCCTTCTATTTGTTGATTACTATTGATTTTCTTTGATACTTCATTTAAAAATCAATAGCCAGAGCAGAAGAAAAATAGACGCAGTTTACACATACTTTAACATACTATTGTGCAACAGAGAAGGCCGCAGTTTTGGCAGTAGCTGTGATGGCAGCAGCCAATTACGAGGAAAGCTCTTAACAGGTGAAAGAGAGAGGCCCCAGATCGATTCTAAGCTTTCTTCTCCAATCACAGAAAGTGGCCATAAATTAAAGCGCATCTGTTTTGTTTTGAAGACAGCCATGAAGCATGGCTGCAACTTTTTATTTTTTTAATTTCTTGGTATCCTTTACTCTTAACGCAACGCCCCCCCCATTTGAAATAACTGCTCTATCCTCCATCATTACATGACAGACAGAGGGGACAAGTGTCAAATAACAGGCAAACAGCGTGCCTACAGAATGATATATCAGTGAAATTTGACCTGTCTCACTGCATTTGAATTTACAATGGGAGTAAAGTAATTTACAGTAAGTTATGCTATTCTACTCCTCAGATCAGCCACTCCTGCTGTATTGCTTTTGAGTCATTATGAACGAAGTCTGCATTTTTTCAATAAAACCACAGTAACAAGATGTCTCTTAGTCTTCACTGAAACTTACTGACATATTGTTGCCTAACTGCAGATTGTTATTTTTATTAGAAATGATAATAAAACTTGTAGCACTTTGCGCCATTTCAGTTTTATTAAGCAACATAGAGGGGCAATAAAGATGAAAGGGAGAGACGGATTGCCAGCAACAAAACTGAAATGCTTTCAGTTGCTGGATGCAGTTAAGGTTCACTTGACTCCTGCCGTCAGCGGTGACACAAACTTGACCTGTGCTAAGAGGTGGATGTCAATTATTCACTTTTCTCACTGGGATGAAAAATAACAGCTACTTCATATCAAACCTACTGGTTTTTAACTGAGGAACAGAAAAGTAAAATAAAAATTATTGATTAGAAAGGTGATAAATGGTAAAAGAAAAAACCTTGACTTAAAGGTAATGTGCATAAAAATAATTCAAAGAATTATTTTTTATCCTTTTAAAGAACCATAAGTTAATAAGAAGAGTACTAGATTTTCAGCTTTCTGTCACCTACATGTAGACTTAGTTCAAAGAATATCCGAAAACTTAACATATTAATCATGCACAGTATATCTTACTTTATTAGTACCTCTAGTATCAACTTATCTGCCATAATCAGTTCTAGCCTTGCTGAGGAGACTGTTTTTTTCTGATTCATTTTGTTTTCTATCAGAAAATAACCAATCTTCAATAAAAAAAAAAAAAAACCTCACTGGAAGAATTTTGCATGGGCCGAGGAAGGACCCATTAACTTTTGGAATGAGTTTGAATCACGCGTGGATGAACAAATTATTTTTTACTTTGGTGTGCATTGCCAGATAGAGCACATGGCTTTGGTGAATGAACGTTGTAAATCTTATAGTTAATATGGCAGGAGCACTTTGTGACAGTAGTCTCACAGGAGAACCCAAACATTTGTGATGTCTCCACAATTGTAACAAAGATTTTTTTCTTTCTGTCTGTCTTCCTTTCTTTGTTTCGTTTTTCTTGTTTTGCTCAAACTAAGGTGTGGCAATGGAAATGTAAATACACACATTTATCATAAAACTAATTAAACCCTTACTCATATTCAAATGCAAGATTGCCATCAAAGCAAGGTGCTTTTCAGTAACACCAAATCCTCCACAGTCACGCATTTATGTTATGTCTTATGTATCTAAAAAATTAGACATTATTATTGAACAAGCAGCCAGCTTATGTTTGGATGTACCAACTGAACATCTACAGCAGTCTTAATGAGCTCTGGTGAGTACACACACACTCAGCAGCACTCCAGTAGTCCTGTCCTCACAGAGAGTGCAGCAGTCACACTAAACAGCTTTAACAAAATCCAGACTCGAAGCCTGCAAATGAAGACATGCAACTTGTAAACTGTGGAGATTTTCTCTACCTCTCTCCGTTTTTCCCCCTGTGACTGCCTGTCATTTGTCCTCAGTTGCACTAATCTTTTACTCTCCTTTCCCTCTTCCCCTCACTGCCCCCGTCACCCTTTGCCCAAACTCAAGCATGCAGAACAGAGCAGGCAGGTCTTCTCTAGCAGACCAGAACGCTCTGTTCTCAGAGTTCTCACCTTTCACCCAGGGTGAACGTGAGGCGGCATCACCCGGGCCCCCCGAGCCCCGCGGAGACCAGAACACAACACCGACCCGACGATCCGAGCTGTATGGAGAGTCAGCGGCATGCTGAAAGACACAAGGTTGAAGACAGAAACCAGGTAGAACAAACAGGTGACTGACATAGAAAAAGACAGAGGTGACACAGAGACATCAAAAGCTGGTTTGAGTATAAGGTTGTCGAGTTTGGGTCTCTTATTCAGGTAGCAGGTGTCAGTGTCTTAATGTGACGTACAGATCCCTCTTTGGCGAGGTGTGGGACAATCTGTCATAAGGACACTTAAATAGTTTTTTTAAGGCTGTCAGAATATCTGTTTTTTACCACACAATTATCAGGCTTAATGAAAAATAAAGATATAAAAGAGACAATGATATAATAATGAGGGATTTAAATCTAGCAATCAAAATTATCTTCTGCTTTGTTTTTTGTGTCTTTTGTCAACTTTCTGGCAAATAATTTAAGCATCAAATACAAGTGTGGGGAGATGGAGAGAGAGTGTGAATCACACTGTCCAAAAGCATACAAAAAGAATAATTAAATTTAATGTGCATTACTGCTACCTACTATTAAAAAGGATTAAGATGTGATCTATTATTTACAGGATATTATCATATTTGCATTATAACCACAATATCAATATTTAATTTCTCAAATATCATGGTGACAATCAACGCCCCAACTATTTGTTATATGTTAATGTTATATGTTTATGTGTGTATGGGATGATAACTTGCAGTCAGACTATGAAATGACTGAAAAAAATTTAAAATTATTATCGTGATTTCAGATTTGTGAATTGGAGTATCTGATCTGCTTTGACATATTAAGAAACAAATACAAACCCACAGTATTAAATTAATAATGAATATTGTTGACTTATAACACTGACTTTTTCAGAAATTGGTTGATATCAATTAAGCTACTGAACATGTTAAAAAGGCCATTTCAGTGTATTGATTTGAACAAGTCAAACATTATCACCAAACATGACCTGTGCTTTTTCATTTCTTTTAATTCTAACTTTGATAAAATTACTTTTTAACTTTCTTAGATTCGATAAAATAAGTTTGTAAAAATTTGCACATGTGTGCATGTTTGCCTGCTGGCCTGCTCAGAGGTATAAGCGCATGTGTGTGTGTTCCAGCGGCAGCGACCTTGTCCCTGCCCCCTCCAGCAGGAGTGACAGATGCTCAGTAATCTGTGTGAAAGGCGATCCACCACTTAATGGGATTGTTTCTGTTACACCTTAAAGAAGAGGCAGCCAGCAGACCAGAGCTGAGCAGTTGTCCTCCATAACTGCTGTCCTGGGACCTCAGGTGGACACAGCGGGCGAAGAAACGCCACACGAGTGTTGGGGTGGAGGGGAGGAGGGGGGCTTCACACCTCAGAATCATAAAACAGTGCAGAGTGTATTGTCTTAAAACAGATGGCTGACATATTGACAAGAAGCAGAGGGTTGATATGGTTGAAAAGTGTGAAAACCCTTGAACATATGGAAGCCTGATTGCCACAGTTAATGGATATGTTTTTGAGGTGCTGTCAGGTGTCTCTTGTTACTGGACCTTAAAAAAGTGAGTCTTCTACCTAGAGTTATCCTATAGTAAGTTACTGCTCAATAGATTTGGGTTTTGTGTTAACTGGTTATGATTCTGATTATCAATTATGAGTCTCATCATTTCACAGTTTTGATTTTGAAATGGTAAAGGAGCGAAATTTTAATCTTAATTAAAGCTTTGAATGTCAAAACATGAAATCTCTACTGTCATGGTTAAAGCACAAACGTGACTCAAATAAAGACAAAACCACATTTAAATAACAACTCCTGCTTTTAACAGTGACTGTTATTGGTCTCCATGCTTTCTTACCTTTGCAGATGACATAATGTTATTGGACAACACATTGGGTTGAGACACTGCTGGTCATCAGAACATGTCTTAAACGAAAGGACTGGTACAGCTAGCTAATGGTTAGCTTAGTTCACGTGCAGGCATATGAAGCCTTTGAATGTCTGTTTTGTGCAAAATATATATACACAATATCAGTTTATTTGTGAGCTTTTTAAGTTTTGGTAAACTGATTTTGGTATCTTTTGAAAGAGTTAGGCAAGCTGATCCTCATGTCCCATCTATGTGCTAAGCTAAGCTAACCAAATTCTTGTGGAAGCATTATATTTTAAGTACAGATATGAGATCAATAGTGCCATCAAACTCTACACAAGAAAACAAACAAGTTTATATCCCAAAATTTTAAACTTCACATAAGTTTCATATAAGCTGTAGATTTTCATCATTGGAGTAACCAAAGACACCTGACCTGGAAAGAAGGGGAAACATTAGAGACAGGGAGAGATACAGATACAGAACAGATACAAGATACAGAAGGGAAAGACAGAAAAGGATGACAGCATCTTTATTTCTCCCTGCTCAAAGTCACAAGAGATGGAGTTTCCTTCCACCTATGGCAGCAGTAAAACTGTCCGTGTCATAACGCCTAGCGTGTCAAAATGATATGTTCAACCATCTCCTGCCTATTATTCAGGACAATAGTCGCCCTGGATGGATTTCCTCTCTGTGTGAAATGACAGATTCTCTTCTTTTCTTGCCGAGTGCCCACTCGGCTCACCGCTCCTCTTCAAAAGACTGCTACTATGTGTCACCTGTGTAGAATGTAAAGACACGTTAGATAGAGTTTCACAGCAGACCTCTATTCATGCTTATGATTGCTTTGTCTGGTGGAGAGATTTCAGTGACCATAGGGGACGGGAAGGTGGGACCTCTGCTTTATAAATGAGCCGTTGCTTTGTCAACATAGGACTGGGGTTATCTCAAGCAGCAGCTGAAAGATTAATGGAAAGAGATGATTATCAGTGAGACCACAGTATGGTGATCGTGTCACAGAGATACTGTACGCATGGACAAATGAATAAATTAGAAATACAACAGATCAGGGCTATCACTTTCTGGATCCAAAAGAAAAGAGTAATGGTTGGTTTAAATTTATGAAATTAATTAAACTAGAGCTGTTTAGTCAGTTAACAGAAGATTAAGCAGCTAGTTTAGCGATGAAATTATTAATGTAGTCACTTTTTCTGCTTATGCTTCCATAAAAGCTTCACAAATGTGAGGATTTTATTTCTGTCTTGTTAAACATTTTTTAAATTTTCTTGACTTAAGCTTTGAAACTATTGTTTGGACAAAACAAGACATTTGAAAATGTCACCTTAAACAGTTTTAACTGGGCAACTTCAACATTTCTGTATTATGTATGGCATATTGTCTGTATTATATGATTATAAACGATTAACTGATTAATCATGGATACAATTGTCTAGGTAACTGATAATGAAAATAAAGATGAAGCTGTAATTTGAAAGCAACTCGTGCAGCCTAAAAATGAAATACATTGCAGCATTGATGTTACCTTTATTTGTGACGCCTGGGTTAAACACTCAAGGTACCTTTGAGTGATTCCTGTATTTGAGACAGAGAGACAGATGCACAGTTGAATGAGTGAAGACCTAAAGGTCACAACAGAGGAGTGTGGGGCCACAGATCAGGAGTCCCGTTCTTTCTCCAGCCTTTTCAATTAAGCCCCAGCACACTGGTAACAATTTATGAACCTGACCTTCCAACTCTCCAGCTCCCGCACTCAGCCCTGGGAGCCAACCTCTTCCACCCCCCCCCAGCTACATCAAACCAACCCCCAGTACCCCTCTGACCCCCCGACCCACAACACATACCCCATCTTGACAAGACAAAACTAATGTTGCACATGCAAAACTATACATGTATTATGTATGTACTCATACAGGCACAAATGCACGCACACACACACACTCTCACACACAAGATCAGGTCCCCTGTGCTCACATTGAGGGGTCAGTGGTTATTCTTCAGCACAGGCTCAAAGGTGAGTAATAAAAAAATCCAATACAGTAAATGAACGAGGTCACCAGCATATCAATATATAATACAGAAAGGGGACAGATGACACACCATAAGACGATGGAAAGCAATTGAATTCTCTGTTTCTCCCTATCTTGCTATCTCTGGATGCATCAATCTGCAGCTGTTGATAATTGAATTAAGAAGGAGACGTGATTAACAAGTTCTTCAAAAAAGCTGGAATTGCCTGCAATCTGACGCCTGGAGCCCTTGATGGGCTTCTTTGGGAGCAAAAACTATTTGTGACATCTCCACAGTTCAGCCAGCTGTCTTCATTTTAATTAAAAATCTTTCACGAGTGTAAGAGTTATGGAAGGTACAGCGAGGGCTCCTGGCAGCCGCCTGAGTGAAATACCACATAACAAATTGTGTGTGTGAACAGAGTAAGCAACAGCTACATCAACTGGATGTGACGGAGGATGCGATTTCCCAAAAAGGGGGCATGCTGAGGCGGCCAATGCACAACTTTATTGAAACTATGAAACTTTATATAATATTATGGGGCCTGCTGTCATTAACCTGAGCTCACTGCATTACTGATACATTTATTGCAGAGCTGTTTGATGTTGGAAGGACTATTATAGATGTGTGTTTCATATCCTGACTTTTATTCAACCTGAAACATGAAGTCAAACGTCTATTTGATAAATTACTTAAAATTTTGTCATAACTTTAGTGCTGCCAGTAAAAGGATTTGGTATATAGTTTATGTAAAAAAAAGTGTATTTATTTTTTTATTTCAATGCTTTTAATCTAAAAGCATTTGTTAGAAGAAACTGAAGACCATAAATGTGTTTTCTCCTTTTCACATATGCCCGTTGTAACCTTACAGAAGGTACTGCAGTAAATGTATTTCTTCACTGGGTCAGCTTCACAGACCAAGCTTGTGGCAAATCCTTTTACTGTAAAACTGCGTAAGCCGACCCTGTATAGAAGATTACTGTGATGAGTATTCAAGATTTGCATCCAAACATTTGTACAAGTGTACTTAAACAAATTAAAGTCGACTTCTCAACATCACACAAACCATAAAAACTGCAGTTCCAAGAAGTGTTAGTATAGAAATATTGTTTCATTACAAAGCTATAAAAACTATCAGGAAGAAAAAAGTGGAAAAATGTATTTCTCCATTCCAGGCTTATGTCTAAGTGTTACTTTCTGTGTATTATATTTCAAAAAGCCAACATTAGGACAAAAGCAGGAGCTCCGGTTACGAGCATAATCATATGAATAACATTAACGCCGGGCGCAACGAGCACCGGACACATGAGGTCGTTCATCACAATATTAATTGTCAAATTAGTTCTGATCTCATTGCTTATTATGTCATGTCTGTGTGCGCCCATGAATGTAAAAAAGACAATAAGCTATATCTCCAATATACAAGATGTGGCAGATTTTTCGAGACACCTGTGTTTAATGACTATGTATGTGGAGGCCATATTTGCAAATCATTTTAAATACCAATGAATGAGACATAACTGACTGACCTCGCTGCTAACAGTTGCCTTAATTTACCCCAGATAACATCATCTCCTTCAGAAAGGGAGAGACAAGGAAATACATCTCAGAATAGGGCCCGTTATGCATGGCGATATGAGAAAGTGAGGGTCAAGTTTTATAGTTTTAGCTATTATCAGCTTTTTATTATGCAAAACAAATTTTATCCTCCAAACTGTTTCAGTCTGTCATCTTTATTTAAGTTCACTCTCTCAAGACCTCCATCACACACTCCCTGCTGCTCCTTAATAGACTGAGGTCCTCCCAGTGACACCATAACTCACTCACACGTCTCCGCTGAGACTATTGTTCTCTTTCTTTTATCACTGCACAGGCACTCTCCACCTACTGCTGCGGCCACAAGGTGTCAAACAATCTGTCATGAAGGAAAGTTTTTAATAACCGGGTCTTATTTTCCCCTCTGCTTTGACTCTGTGCCCACTCAGGCTTCCAACACTTCACACACTCCCTCATCACTGCCTTCACACAAACAACTAGACATCAGAGGGATGCACCAAAGATCAAACACAGGCCTCGGTCATAATAGGGTCCAGTGCAGTGCGTGTCATTTTCTGTGACCCTGGCAGGGCAGTGGAAGGGGAAGTAATGAATTAGAGTGGAGCTTGGAAGGCATTAGAGATTAGGCAGCAGAGTGGGCTCCACTGAGGAACGACTGCAGGGTCAAGGGTTAGGCATATACCACCAACAGTTGTCAGACAACCTCAGCATGTTTATTAAGCTGAGATCTGTTTATTGTGCAGTGGGAAAGAGGATGAATTGACTTGTTTTACTGCAAGGCCAAAAGCTTGGTCAGTTTGTGAATCTTCCTTATTTGTCAAAATATCCAAGCAGTTTTTTTTCAGGTTGGCATGCAGAGTACGTTACCAATTATGGGACAATTTCTGGGTGATATGCTGCCAGAATGGATGAACACAAAAGACAATAATAATCAGTGTCTGTTGGCTAAAAAGATTTAATGCCCTTTGAGGAAGACACTAAAATAAATAGAATAAAATACGTAATAAAAATAAAAATATCATAAGATTATAAAACATGATGATTTTGTAATTTTTCTTTTTTTTGAGAAAATAAATTATTGAACAAAAAATTATATATGAGAAACTGAAAAACATTGTTCTCTACCTCCATGGTACAACTTTAATTAAGATGTGTAAACAAGGATGCAAATAAGATTTTCTCAATTGATTTTTATAACATACCAAGTGTGCTAGAAAATTCCAAATATTTTACATTCACTGACTTTATTGTGCAACTATAGTTAAAAATGGTATTTTTCCTTTAAATGTTCTTTCAAATATATCTTTTCCCTTAAACCTAAATAAATGCGAGATTCATGCTTTGCAGATCTGATCCTTCCCCCTTTAGATGTAAAGAAGCACTCTCAGGATCCTGACGAGGTATAAATTGTGCGATACTCTGTGAGAAAGACCTCATTCTCCCTTCCTGGCTGCTGGCCCCCATAGGTGCGATAAGTAAAGCATCCCCATAAATCTGTGGTCATCAAAGAAGTTCTGCTTCCAGGCATCGTAACCACATACTCTGATCTGAGACATGGAGGGGTCATGAGCACCGACCAGGGGGCCGTCAATAACAAACTCCTTCACCGACCATCCAGCTTCTCGCACTGGGTTTTTCTGACACATCGTTTTGTTATTCTTACAGTGAAACATTACAGAGTACAGCCATCTGACGAAGTCGTAAATGACGAACGGACCCAGACGTGGGAATCTGAGTAACTCTCAGAAGTCAGCCAGGCTTGTGTGAGGTCATTTCCTGCTGCAGTGACGATAACTGATGACATGTGTTTACTGTTAATCATTAAATATATCCTTCTCTGACAGTGTTTTCTTTCTGAAAACCGCGTCCTATGAGATCACATACTTTAGAGAATACCTGACCATCTGTTATGAGTGTGGAATTAAAATTTGGATTTACATACATACAAATATCTCTTGAGTTGTTTAAAACAATTTTTTAACACGAGAGATGGCCTTGTGAGAAGCATTACCCCGAACATTACTACAAACACACACACGCCCACACACACACTCATTATAAAGCATCACACACACGTTTATTTGCTCCACTCTCAGATTACGCTGAACAATGATCATAGAGGAACATTGAAGAAAAACTGAAGACAGAATTGTGTCTCTAAGATCCTCTTGCACTTCTGTAAAATGCATTTTGCTTTTTGTCACTTAAAATGTGAAGGCTGCACTACTCTACTTGCTCCAATACTGTATTAAATAAAGTTTTCATAGAAAATAGTTGAGAGAATATTATAGATCCAAGATGAAACTGGCAGAGTGGCAACATGGAGAGGAAAAGGCACAATTAAAAATCCATCTGCTATTTCAGCACCACGGACAGAGTCATAGAATTTATTGATACACATATACTTGCTGATATTTCAGAGCCGAGGTTGGCGCCATAAATATTTACTGGCACAGACCACAGTCAGATAAAAGATCTGTATGTCAGGAAAGAGTGTCTGATTCTAGTGTAGAGGAAGGTGGATGAATATGAAAGGGGATGCATTTTGGTATTTTTTCTAACAGGGATGATTTCCCCCTCATCTCCGTCATCCCCTTCAAATCAAACACTGATTTTACACAATTAAAGCAGTAAATAAGTTCAGAACTACAGCTTCTCTTGAAGACATTTACAAAATTTGATGTCACTGTACCTTAGCAATGCCATTGTCACTGGTTTCATGTTATTGAATTATTGTTAATTAATTATTTTTCTAAGGCATAATAAAAAAAAAGTGGTCTGCTCTTTTTGTATTAAAAAAGTTGCTTCCATTGGAAATAATTTGTGACAAACAAAACAAAAAGGAAGTTTTTCTAAACAGAGGCAAAAAGGCAGGAAAGGAAATATCATGTATCATTAACTAATCCAATTGTAATGCTCATCGTCTATGTGTCTGAACCAAATTGGGTTTTGTGACCAAAATATAAATGATGATACAATTTGAACGCGGTCAGTAATCTATGATGATTTGATTTCTTACTTGTACAAACTTTTGGAAAAAAAAAGGTCTCAATTGTGGCTTGGATCATCATGAAAAAAAAAAAGCATGAATGGTGTTGTCTTCCCTCCAAAGCCCAGCTGTGCAGCCACGGCTAATGTCAATTAAACAAAGTGGCTGAGTGACTGTGACCTAAAGATGATCGCTGGTGTCAGCTGCTGGCCAAGGTCACGCCACAGTGTTAACAAGATTTGATCCTCTGAGCTCTCTGCTGCACCTTCCCCACTTCTTTTCCGCGTGTCCTTCCTAGCGTTTGTCCTGTCTCTCGTAACAATATTTCACTGTCAGGATTTTGTTGCTCTTGGTTTTTTACTATAGACACTCTCTCTCTGCTCCTCTTTGCATTTCACATCTCTCTTTGTCTCCCCTCCCTCTTCTCTGTCTGCAGGATCCTTTTAATCAACAAGATGCCGGGTGACATTCATTGTCTCACCCATTCCATCTTGTTCCATTGCAGATAAATGTTGTGCATATTTTGATTTGTGGCCTGCTGTCCCTCCTCCATAAGCATAAACATAAAAGTTCATCTATCACCCTGGTCATTTTATGTTTAGTGAATGTAGTTAAATACTCATTTAAATATGTTCTCGGCCATAACAAGACTACAGGGACCGAAGCCCATGTCAGTTTACGTGCCAAAAACAATTTAACATTAAGCATATATGTATGAGAACAGAATACATGCTACGAAAGAAATATAGACAAGTGTTTTGTCTTTGGTTAAATGCGTAATTTTAAAATCAGTGCATGTCAATAGCTATTAAAGAAAATTATTTTTCTTTGCCTTATTGTTCACATAAATAACATCCTTGTAACAGCAGACATTTCGACTTTTCACAATACAATAAGTAAAGGGGTTAGTAGAACAATTTATGATGACTCTGTTCTATTATGTCTCTGTCAGTCATGACAGTGAGGCCGAGTGCACAATAACAGAACTGTGTAATTTACGTAATTAATTTCAGTATTTGCACTTTTGTTTTTTCTCATATGATATAAATCACATATCACATACTAAAGAGTTTTAAATTGGGTTAGACCTCTTTGTCTCCTCTGTCATCTAAAATAATATTTCCTCATATCAGTTCCATGACAAAATACACTGAATGTGAATTTCCTCAAGAACAACACAGAGAAGCATTTTCTGATCTGGTTCCCCTGTTGGCATGTAGATGTCATTTGTCTGTGTCATCCAAAATTTGATGGTCTTATAGGTTTAGAGAAACTGCATACACTGACCACTTAGTTGAGGCAAGGGTGGCTTCGTCATAATGCGATTAAGATTATGGAAGGATTGTCACTGACTGTTGGTTGACTCTTATCGAACACCCATGTTTAGTTAACCTCCATGTACAGTGGGTAAATTTAAGAAATAATACATTATTAAGTATTACCTACATTAATTTAAAATTATTATTATTCATTATACTACTACTACTACTACTAATAATAATAATAATAATAATAATAAGAAGAAGAAGAAGAAGAAGAAGAAGAAGAAGAATTGTTATTAGTGCTTATCGTATTATTTTTCCTTACCAATTTGTTAGAGAATTTTAGAGAAAAAAGGATAACATTCCATGGTACCTTCCTTTAGAAATCTAATCTTTTCTATTGTACAGTGCCTCAGTTTCAATAATGGCACATAATGGATAAATTTAGCACAGAAATTTGAGTGTTAAGTGGTTTTTTTCCTCAGTAAGACTCTGAGTGTTTCCATGAATCACAATAGACAGTACCTGCAGTCACTGATCCACCATCAGGAAATCCATTGATTTTCATCAGACATACAAACAGCCATACATCCATCTCTGGTAAGTGATGCTTAGATCATCACTTAGGCTCAGTAAAATGATTACTCAGCTCAATAAAGACTTTTTTTATTATAAGAAAAAATTCCTAATAAAGCGGCAGTCTGACAAACAGGAAACATGTGGACACACTAAGATACGCATACATACACACACACACACACACACACAACTAAAGCGTAGCATTACGAACCCAAACTCAAATTCATTGTTGCATTGTTTTCATGTACTGCATGTGGTACATGTTCACACAAGCACACACACAGACAGACACACGAACACACATGCACTCACTTTGCATTAACTACATTAAGAAATATATATAAGGCTTATAACCCCTTTTGTTGGGAAAGCTGCATCAGTATTATCTTCATCTTCATCATCAGCAGCAGCAGCATTAGAGGCATCGTCAGGCTGTGCAGGTCTCACTCAGATGATGTGATTATCTGCTCCACTGGTCACTGTCTTCTTACTGGTTGGCTGACTGAAACACATTAGCGACCGGGATGTTTCTGCCTGGCAGAGTCGCAACCCCAAGCCTTACTGAGTCCTGTGTGTGTATATGTGTGTGTGGCTGTGTGTGTGTGTGTGTGTGTGTGTGTGTAAATGGCAGCACTGGCCAGCTGAAACACGTTAACAACCTGGATATTTCTGCCTGGCAGGGCCAGTGCTCCACTTCATCTCTGCTGTGTGGGAGGAGAATGTGTTACATGACAGTTAGAGTGCTCATATGTTAGGGTATCTCTCTATTTGTGTGTACATGTGTGTGTTCTCATTTCCTCATGATAACCTTGACCTCGTACTAAGCAAGCTTATTTTATTTTATTTTATTTCTGGGTATGGATATAGGTTATCAGTAGATTTGGCTAAGTTTTGATAAGCAATAATTTAGCAAAACAAAAACAAAAACAAAAAAACAACTCGTGGTCCTCACACGTCAGTACCACAAACATGTATGTGCATGCATGCATACAGTATGTATGAGAAGGCCCCCTGTGGAGAAAGCAACCACACCAATATCTTCTTAGTTAGAGAGGCAGTGAGATGAGACAAAGATCAGTCAAATGTAATGGGCTAAGACCTGCAGGAGCTCCCCGCTGGCCCACCAGAGGCTCCATCCCAGATGCAGCGGCACTGTACAAACAGCCTTTAACACACCTGCATGCTTCACTGAAGCCACCGCAAGTGTGAATATTTCAGCCCAACATGAATACCCTATAGAAAATATGATGAAGGCAGCATGAGTCAGTGCTGTTGGTACCTAATGCAATTAGCTATGCTGACCTATGTGTCTGCTCTTAAGTTGATTAATTTCTTATTCATTTTTATTATCATTATTTTATTAATTTATTCTCTCTATGGTGATCAAATTGCTTTGGGAACCAGCCTCAAGTGGTCATTTGAGGAACTGCATTTCCATATTTGATTTACGTTTCAACCCTAGAGCTATGTACTTGCTTGGTGTAGGTTGCTAAAAGAGAAGTTCAGAGTAAACATGCTAGCTTTCATAAACAGCTGAGAATCCTCAATTGTTACCCAGTTGCCTGTTGAAGTTGAATAGGACAACCTCTGAGAAAATCAGAAGGATTTCACCTTCCTCCTATGTACAAAAGATGTATCTCCTTTGTCATGGCCCCCTCTCCAAAGCATAGCTTAGGCTGTTTGATTATCTTTATAGTATTTTTAGCTTACTTTCATATGTTATGTAACTGAAATACAAGGCAATAAATCTTAAGTAACCAAACCTAGGAAAACCACAAGTTAAACACAATCCTACTGTCCTAAATGTCCTCTCATGATTTACTGCCTTTTGCACACAATATTTCTTTCACTTTCATCCTTTGGAAATATGAAAGACTCCAGTGCCAACACAGCATTTCATCATAAGCCATACTCTGTCCTCCAGCTCCTCTTACAGGACATTTTGTCCTAAAAGTGTGTTTTTCTGACAACTGTATCTTGAGAATCAGAACTATCCAGACGTTTAGACTCAGATATTACGCTGTCGCACATAACGCCATTGTAACTTTGTCTGTGCTTTACCAGAAGGTGTTGCTACTCCCTCTTATCACCCCTCTGTGGCAGAATCTCACTCCTTCCTGGAACTTAATTCAGTGCACATGTGGGAATTAAGGAGCTTGGGAGGGAAAGCAGGAAAGAGATTGAGTGTAAAGACAAAATAGGGAGAGAAAGAAAGTAGAAGGGATGACAGGATGAAAAGAAAAGTGATAGAAAGGCAGATATTTGTAACTATATGTCAAAGCCCAGTAGCCATTATAGCCAACTCACACTGTGAATGAGCGCTGTGTTAGATTCTGCAGCCAAATTTTACGCCAGTCGACTTTTGGATGGCCTGCTCTTAGCTGTTTTCACGCCTCTTACTGTGGCCGTTGCTCAGCCGCTGTTGATGCCAATACAGAGGTCAACATTCTCTTTCCTCCAATCAACTGCTTCTACTCTATAGAGGTCTACACTGTTATATACATGTGGCATGGTCTCTCTCTGAGGCCTGCGCTGCCACGGGTCTGTCAACAGATGCCAAGAAACCTGTTGCCCCGGGTGAAAAGTCCACACTCGTGTTTTTGTCTGTTTAGGTTCCCTCACACAGCTCCTTGGCTTTGGTAAATTGCCTCCAGCCTTGGGTTAGTATCTGCAGCATAACCGCATGTAAGAGCATCAGGCAGAGTACACAGACCACCACACACTGCACAATATATCCCTCTGTCCTCCCAGCACCTTTCCTTTCAGATACCAAACCACCCTGTACTTAGGGATCCAGGACATGTTTGACAGCAGATGATATGAATTATTTGCTGGAGTCTCATCCAAAGCTTCTTGGTATCTTGGTTTTTTTTTTTTATGGTAAAATATTTATGGGGCTAGCCAGCACAGACAGGGACCTCAAATGTGCTGCTGTTGTGTATTTGTGAGGAAATAAAGACCGACCACAAACACAAGGGAGTGGATCTCTTTGCCTGATGAGCTCTGACTGCTCTCTCATGTGCTATCAGCGCTGACATGTCGGCTATGGTTATGTTAGACGTCAGATAGGTTTAGATCAGGCAATGACGAGAAGTCATCCACGCACACAAATGGTAAGAGATAGGCCGTCTCATTGTGCTGTAGTCTGCCAGGACTCATATCGTCTCTGCTGCTGGATGAAACCTCATATCTCTACCTCATATCTCCAATGGTAAGGTTACAAATAGATTAGAAAATTTGGACTTTCCCACTAACTGTTTTGAGTTTGTGCAGTATACTATACTGTTTGAGGTATATTGTATGTTTTAATCTCCATCTTCATCAATAAATTACTGTGCTTACACACTTTTTGACTGTAGTCCAACAGCCCTTCACTCAGGTAGAGTTTTTTTTTGGTTTCCTATCTATTAACATGCTAACAAAATAGCGTCATTAGACTGAAACACAGGTTGATCACTTACCTCAAATTAAAGGTACAATGAGAAGCAATAAATAAAGCTAGGTTAGGGAATTTTCCACTTAATAACTTGACTGTTAAAATATATCATTTGTTTATCTGTAAAGATGTCTCAGTGAGGTAATTCCTACTTAAAATGATCTGATTTCAAGGTACAGGTGCATTTATGTTTCATTATTCATAAATTTTAATTGGCGACATTTTTAACAATATTATGGACATGCATGTGTATGTCAAATGTGTTATGGAGGCTGGCTGTCTGAGTAGTGTGTGTTTAGTTTTGAAATACTTATCCCTCTGTTGACAGACGAGATTGGAGTTTTTCCATGACAACCTGAGACTCAGGCCACCTAACAACAGCTCCCCCATCTCATGTCTGCCAACGGGCCACAACAGGACTTAATGAGGACATTTAGAGACAGGGCTCCTTCAGCACATGACTGTTCTTGTTATAAAGAGAATGGGAAGATGTTGTGTTCTTCAGTAGTCAAATCTCCACTCTTAAACATACAAAGGCCACTGTCTTTTTGAATGAGTGCTATATTGCATTAAATTTATCAGGGCATGTGTTCACAGAGGAGACGTGTGGGCTCAGTGATTCGACTAATCCAATAGAAGTGAAAAAATTACTTATTTTTACAATTTTTTAAGGCCCCAGTTTGGCTGACATTATCTGTAGTTTCTTCACACACGTCTGTTTTCAGTGACTTTTGTTGTATTTGACACCTGTCATAAATCTTACAACAATGAAGACATCAGTTGGAGAGAAAACAGTCTTTGTTCTTTTTTTTCTTACCGTTGTAAGTGGATTCTGTTTGGGTGGCATTTTTGAAGGTCTAATTTTGTGGCTGCCTGCCACCCAATCTGGTGTCTTAGCCCACACTGAGAGCCAGACCAGCCTTCTTAGATTAGTATCAATCCCTGAAGGCTATTAAAAAGCCATTTGTCTCAATACAAATGGCAGGGAGTCATACACAGCCCAAGTGTTGCTTGTTATATTTTAACCCTGTAGATTCTCTTCTGTCTGCCATAAAGCTGCTTGTGTTACACCCCAGTCTCCTGATAACAAAAGCAGAGTGGGTGATCTCAACTCAGTCAAGATGCTACCAACTGTTTCTGCTGGTGTTCAGTTGTAAATTGATACAGTGACGGTGGATATAAATGTCCACTCCATTGATGAAAAAATACAGAAAAGGTTTTTTTTTAATGTTGAAACAGGTGAATAAGGAGACAGCGTAATGTTTAATTGATGCTATCTTGTTGAAACTTTTTATTTTTACCTTCCATGCCAGTTGGTTTTCAAAATAATTATCTAACTGCTTTGTAATTTGCTTTTGAAACTCAAAAATAAATTTTTCCATATAAATAATAACTATACCAAAGCTCCCACCTTTATATCAGTTGCTACAAATATGAGTCATTGTTTATGTATTGTTTATCAGTAAATAAATATATATATTTTTAATTATATTATTTAGATTGCTGTTTATAAACAAATAAAATAGTAATTAATTATAGCTTGGTATGTCTTGATGTTGAACCTCTCCACCAGGACGAAAATGTAGCACACATGTATGGCAAAACAGGATTGAAACAGACATTTTGATATTTTTTTAAGCCCAAGTATTTTTACATGAGGCAAATTTTAATGTTTACAGAAGGTCATTGCAATCTCACTCAATTATTTACAGTTTCTAGTAACCTAATATAATGTCTATGATATTTTCACGTTAACAAGAACAAAGTGATGAACTTCTTCATACCACATCATAAGGAAAAGGCAACAAAAAATGGTTTATCACTGCATTGGTCGTGACTGAGATCAGAGAGACTGTGAGCCAGCTGGGCAGAGTAGTGGAGAGAATGATAGATGACAACAATGAGAGAGAAAAGGAAAAAGAGATAAGGAGAGAGACAATGGGAGGGTGAGAGCGAGAGTTGTAAAAGGCAGGCAGGTTGGAGTGTGCTGGCCGGGCCCCAGCGGAGCCATCGATCCAGGCTGGCCTTACATCAGAGACAGGAAACCTGAGCTGCACGCTTCATCACCTTCCCCACAGAGTCCTCCCTCTCTTCTCTCTTTTAAATCGCTCTCTACAACCATCTTCTCTCCTCACCTGTCCTATCCTCTCCTATCCTGTCCTCTCTTGTCTCCTTCCCTGTTTTCTCCTCTCCTTTCCTCTTCTCCTCTCTCCTCTCCTCTTCTCTCCTCTCTCCTCTCCTGTGATCCAGGGACCTGTCAGCTTCCACTATGTTGCTGTCAATTCATCATTCTATGGTGGAGGTTGGCTACACCCGGCGCTAAGTGCACACAGCCGTCCATTCACAACCACTCATTCATTATAGTCCCTGTGCATGTGTGTGTGCGCTCCTGTGGCTTTCAGTGTGTGAACATGTGTGTGTGTATGTTATGCACAACCTGTCTCGCCTGTCTGCTTAAGCTATTGTTTTGAATGAGGAGGGGGGGTTTTATGCAGGCCAGTGCCATGCGACTCAGGGGTAACAAGGTTAGATTGTAGAATTTGTTTAGGCGTCACTGTCTCCTTAGGGAGTCAGCTCAACCCCTACACTCCACTCAGCCCTCATCTCTCAGTCCGCTCGGTCTAAAATATCTCAGCCTGCCAGTGTTAAGAGGTCTGCTGTGCTGGAGCAGTTTGGCTGTTTGCTTATATATGTTTCATGGCACTGTAAGACTCCATTTACTCTACGGTTCAAGAGATGTTATTATTTATGCTACGTAATTAGCCGCAGCAAACAGTTAGGAACTAAAGCCAGTCGAGTGTCTTAAGTTTCACTGCTGAGTCTAGCAATAGTGACTGTTTAAAATGTAATTATACCACTATGTTAAGAAAACCTCAACTAAACTTGACACAGTTTAAGTGATTAGTAGTTTTTCCTGTTTTCCAGTGGAAGCAGTTCCTCATTTCAAAAGCCACAGAGGAGTTTTAACATAACCACTACACCAGTAAAAGCTCAAGTCAATTTGCAAGACAAAAAAAGCAGAAAAAGAAACAATTAGGATGGATGAAGACAGTACTCTTTACAATAATTGACATGAAGGAAGTGGAAAATAATCCTGCTGTTTTACAGAACAGTTACAGTGAGATTAACATCCAATAAAAAAAAGTTTCAATGAACATATATGAAAAATATGAAGCAATGACATATTCTGACAACATTGAATTACTCCTTTTTCCAAAATACATTTTGAAGTAAATATAAAACTGCTTGGATTATTTATTGTTATTGGAACAGTGAAGAAATATTTAACAACCTATCTGGCAAGTCACAAAATGTTGATACTGACCATATCAGCAAAATGTTCATAATAACATTTTCATCTGTTTTTTCCAAAATATCTCACTTGTTTAACATTAGGGAATGAATATGCATGTCTTTGTAAAATAACAAAAGAAATCATGAGAAAATTAAGGCATGAGACAGGAAGTGTGTGCTGTATGGCATTTATTAGAGACCACAGTCTTTTCTTAGTTTTAACCAAAGGGCTTTTCTTGCCTACATGAAACCACAAGCAGAACTTGGAATATTAATCTGTTGTGCTTTCATCACTCATAGACCATTTCCTCCTGACAGCAATTAAGTTTCCCATCACCACATTACATTAACATCAGTTAGTAAGAATATAGTTTGGGTTAAACACTCAGTGAAATAATATTTCATCAGTGTCAGTATTTCAGTGATGTCTTTCAAATAGGCCATATTTATGGTCCCCAGAGGATGAATCCTGTTAATGTCTGTAAACCCTCAACTTTTCCTCTAGCGCCACCATGAGGTTGAAACTTGGTTCAGAGTCAGATATCTAGATCTCAACTGGGTCTCTTTAAATTTGGTAAAGGTACCAATGATGCTCAAAAGGTCTTTTTTCTGACTTGATTATGATCCAAGGACAAAAGTCAGTGAAGGAAAAATAATTTTTCTTTTTTTAATCAATATATCTCAACAGCTTTGGAAAAGATTTCTGTTAAATTTTGATGACACATATCTTTGATTTATTGAACTTTAATCAAGCACCATCAGTGTGTTTACGGCTTAAATTTGACTGATACATTGGTTTATGATTATGTATCTGCACGTTCAGGTGTACGTTATGATTATTGATATTTTTTTCATTTTTCCTACAAAAGATGATTTCTTCATTAAAATCTCCTGGAAAACCCCCTATCCAGGTTTCCCCTATCCAGGTTTCTTCTTGAATCCATACCATTTTTCAAACCTCATTCTGCAAAACACACACACTATGTGACACTCTCAGCTTTCACCAGGGGACATGAGCCTAATGAGCAACCTAAACAGGACAAACACACTTTTTCTCCTTTCTCATAATCTATTGATTAATACTATTGATGTCATACTCCCTGTCTCTCTCATACACACAGATGTACAGTCCTAAGTCCATCCTCACACTTTACTTCCATCAAGTCCTAAAAGTTGTTGTACATCCTGTTCTTCTGTGGTTCAGATTAATGCTGATGGAATTCCCAGAATGAGAAAAAAATATATATATGTGTATAAATGTACACACACACACACACACACACACACACACACACCTGCAGAATGACATTTGCAGGTCTTAGTCTTAAACTAAAACATGAATGTTTTAATTAATGAATGATGATAAGAATAAGAATAAGAATAAGAATAAGAATTGCATCTTGACATATAGCTTTCATCAATGTTATTTTTCACTCTATCTAAGCAATCATCTTCAGATCTTGTCACACTAAAATCTGCATTTACACTCAGCAACCCTTATACTATGTTTAAAAAAAAAAATAAAAGAGCACCAGCTTGTTGATTGAACCTGATGGAGCTTTTCAAAATTGTCATAAGAAATAATTATAAACTCACTGATGGAAAGACACAGCAGGAATTGGATTTAAACCACACAAAGATTGAAGCCCTCATAAAATATTACCCGAGAAGTCAGAATGGCAGTTCATGGCATTACGGCTAACTGGACTACTCCAAGAGGGCATTAGCCTGTCCTCTTTACATGCATGACTGGTTGGTGCATTTGGACCGTCCCAATGAATTTTTCAGCATCACAGGTAGGTTCAGAGACCTGATAAGACAAAAAAAAGGCAGACACTAACAGAAGTTGAAAGCTCAGGCTTTAGTGTCTGGGCAAACAGATTTCTTGGATATGAATAATGTAAAACCAGAGGAGAAGAGATGTGTAAATAGCTGACAGTAGAAGAGGATATGGCTACATCTCCTGGCAGCTAGTTGAAAAACAGTGGATAGGTCGCGTCACAAAGGCTTATGATGTTTGCTACATGTTTGTCATGTTAACCTCTGTTTACTTTTAAATTAATCATGAAGGTGTGGATATTTTTTAAGAATGAAACCCTGGAAAATATATTTCTTTTCTAGTCAAGATTGATTCCATAAAAGAGATTAACTACTAGTGTGTTAGCAGCTTATCCATCCCTCAGCTGGACACTGTAATTTCTATCTGACCGTTATAGTGCATTTGTTGGGGACTTTTTCTCCATGGATTTGGTGTTGTTGTGGGGTTTTCTGCATTGGAACAGGGAATGCTGGGCCAACTCAAAACAAACTTCAGTGCCTGTCATAATGAGAAATGTGTCATTGAATGCAACAGTGTGGTTGATTTATTTTAATTTATTTTAATAGTTCTTGGACAACAATAGAGGTCACTGGCAGAGAGTAATAGGATAAATCAGGCTTTGGATACACTTGACAGTAGTGTTAAAGAAATGACTGGCAGTTTGATTATTAGCATGTCTGTGGAAAGCTCATTCTCTAAGACAGAGTGTGCATTTCAAAGAGAAGGCCTGTGTGGGCCTAAAAGCAGCTTGTTTCAACCAAAACTCCTTAGGAGTAGTTGGCCCAGACACCATCCAAAGACAAAAGACGGCTCTTATTCCAATTTTTGTTGATGGTTAGTTCAAAAAGGGAATGCAGATGGACATAATAGGCCCAGTTTTATCAAGACATAAAGCTAAAATCGGATCTGGTGTCTGGAGTTGCTCGTGTTTATTCAGCATAATAATTTGTGGACGCTTCTTCAACGAAGCCTCATCACACATGAGCTAACAGCTTAACTGATTATCACCGCTAACCAGCATTTCAAAAGGGAATACTAATATAACTACTTAACAGCAAACTACTTAACCTAACCTAACAAAGGAATCAATTCATTGTTGTTTTTGCGTCTGAGGCTTATTGAAAATTTAAATATATGGAATATCATCAGACTTATCTTTTAAGGAACATACAACACAGTTGTCAGCAAAAAGCCTAAAAGGCGGCAGTGCCATCTCTATTAAACGAAAAACTCTTCTTGGTAGGTCTCGCTTTGCTCCCCACACAGCCACAGAGTGAGTAAATGGTTATCATGATCAATATCTATTTCCTGTAGTGTCAGGTTTCAGAATAATGTTCATATTGAACCAATGTTTCAGCAGACTCCCACCACAGTTTTTCTCTCCCAGCCTTGCACCGTTTCCGTTGCTGAAGGAGAGAAAATCCCTACAAATCAGATTAAACAAATGATTTTCAGAGAAGCCATTGATCATCCATCTTGCTCCACTGGCCTAACTGGGAGATCCTAACAGTACAGACTAGGCATCTGAGAAGGGAATGTGCCTCTAATCTGGTTTGCAATTCCTGTTTATCCTGCGCAGATCAGCAGTGTTAACTTAATAGGTGCTGCTGCTTAGAGCTCAAGAAAATCCACCCTAAAACAAAATGCATGCACTGTGCTGGAGATAGAAGCTCTGATTCGTGAACACAAATCTAGTGAAACAAGAAACAGTAACTTGTAGTTTCAGCAAAACCAACTTAGCTCCCTGGCATTTCAGTGAACACTAATTTTATGAAATTTACTGTAGGTCAGGTCACTGTTTTAAGTTGCTGAGAACTGTAAATCAAGAAGGGGTTCATGATCTGGCTGGTTTTGGTTTTGTGAAAAGGAGCTTGAGACTGACACCCTGAGATCAAAGAAACAAAAATCATATATTTTGTTCAAAGGTGGATTTTCCCTTTGAAGGACTGTTTAAAATTATGTTTCATCAGTAGTTTTCCTGAGAATGAACACTAGTTACCATGATGGTGAGTGGACCGCCCTGTTACCACCTCTCTCCACTGTTTGTAGCACTAAAAACTAGCTCATGTAAAATACATTTCCACATCAGTAAAATGAGTTATGACCCTTATGGGAAACAAAAAGGCCAGAACTGATGCAAAGCACCAGTAAGACAATCAATGTACAGTCTGCGCTAAAAGCACAAATCAGGGAAGGGGTACCTACTTAAAAGCCCACACTTTAATTCCTTAATCAATTTATTGGTGTACTGGTCATTCTGTTAAGCCAATAAACTGGTGGATTACCCTGAAATACTGCTTACCTCTTCAACAGCTATGTTTATGAAGCGAGGAGGCGTGTGTATGTGTGCGTGTGTGCATGTGTGTGTGTGCTTGTGTGTGTGGGTGTGTGTGTAGGTGTGCGCGTGTGTGTGTGTGTATGTGTGTGTGCGTGTTATTTTAGGCATATTATGGTGACATATATTGAAATTTGCATTTCTGTGCAGCAACTGAAGATATGTGGTTTTTGGCTTCAGGTAGGAGGAGATGAGCTGTACAGCTGTCTCTGCTTCTTCATTTAGTACAGCTCTTTGAGTGATTATGCAGAGAGTTTGAAGGTAGTAACATTTGGGGTATTTCTGTTTTGGGAACTTGAAAATTGCAAGTCTGCATTGTCTAAGAAAATGGACAACAGTAACATTAACCAAATCCTTCATGCTGATTTAACTGGACTTCACATGCCACTTCAAAAGGTCTGTTTGTTGGTAGCTAATGGTAAAGTTACATAGCTGGTGGTCAGAATATTTAAAAAGAGTCTGAGTTGTCAGAGAATCCCCAAGCTTGTTTACTAAATGCAAGAGGTGTTGTTTACTTCATTTTAATTTGGCAAATGCTGTATCAAGTCTCAACTTGAGAACTTTTTGTTTGTATCCCAAAATATAGTGCACAAATGTGCTGACAAAAGGTATTTTGCAATTTGGCTTTATAGATAGATAGTCTACGTTTGGCAAAAAGAGGACAACAGAGAGAAAAATCCAAATCCCCAAATTTGAAACTGAATACCTACCCATTAAAATCCACTGAACTAACCTCAAGACTTTTTAATGCATATGTTTCATGCATCATTGGAAATCTTTTACGGTCATAACAAACTGGTAGCATCCTCTGTCTTATTCAGCATAACTGAGCTGCTGGCACTAGGATGTTTAAACGAAATTTAACAATCACACTGTGTAAGAAACAAATGAAAATCAAACCTGTGACATTCTGCATGTAAACTTTTTCTGTATGTTTGTATGTTAATGTTCTTCCTCATGACTCACACTCACTCGTCTCCATTCTTGTGCCTAATGTCTGATCCACATTTGGTTTCATTTTCAGTCCCTCACACTTTCTCTCTGCCTTCCTGTCCTCCTGTCCTCCCGCTCCGCTCTCTCTTTCTGCTCAGGCAGACAGGAAGTGTCAGGTCAGGCCAGGTTATTTCAGGCCTAATTGGGAGATTGATGTTCCTCCAGAAACCTGGCACCTTGACATGCATTTCATCCTCCCTCGTGCACTTCCTCCCAAACGGCAAGAGCCAGACATGTTGACGACTTGCTGAAATAGAGAGAACTGCCCTTTTTCAGGACTTTTCTCAGCCAATCAAAGGCAGGGATGACACCAGAGTGATATACAGCATCATCAGGGGGAAACCACAAGCGGTCAGAGAGTCTCTCAAGAAATGAGTAGTTGTCTTAACCATGTTTATCTCCCATGATTTCGTAGACCCAGTCCTGCTTTTTACTGAGGCTGTAGAGATGCTTATGGGATGTAAGTATCCTTGAATGAGCTGGAAGAATAGGGGCATCAGTCCCAGCTAATGGGTCTATTTGTGGGGAATGTATGGAGGGGAGTAGAGGGGGCAGAGGTTCATCGTGTCCCCTGTCATCAGGCCACGTCGGAGCAGACTGTAACCTGAACCTCCATCCACCACTTCTACAACACGAGCAACAAGCTGAGAGGGCGGACGAGGACCAGTGGACTGTGACCAGTAAGACCAGTGTTCTCTGTTTGAAAAAGATATGACTCTTAAGTATCTAAGGGACCTTCCAAGGGTTAGTTCACCCAGTTTACAAAAAATATTTATTTAGTCTGTTCAGTATGGTCAATGGAACACTGTGGACACACACACATTAACACAAGCTGCATGTCCATCAAGAAGTCCAATTCAGTTCAGTTCAGTTCAGATCAGCTGTTTGATGCACCTTTAGTACAGTTATTTTGGCTTTTAAAGTTGTGGGTGGTACCAACAGAACTACTTTGACCCTTAAGGTTTGTTTTGTTAATGTTTTACAACACAATAAATGCCAATATAGAGGCAAAGACAGAGTTATTGTGACAGGAAATGTTGTGGGGAATTATTTCTGATGCATGGTTCATACAGAAACCACACAAAGAAAACCACATGCCAATTACTCACACAGTGTTGCTGTTGGTGTGGAGTAATTTTAGGCATAGAAAGTAAAAGTTAGCAAGTCTGTTCAGAGACCCACAGCCAGACTTTCTTTTGGTACCAGTCCGTTTAAAAAGGTTTGTGCAAAATTTAGCCTCTCTCCATGTTGACCACTGCTGTTAAGCACCCAGGCTAAAAAAGCCAAAAGCAAGCTGAAAAAGGGTCCTCTTTGACACAGTTACGGTCAAACTGTTTGAAAAATCTAGTCTTTTAATCTGTGGATAATATCCCCATTGCATGAATATGCCCTTCACTAGTCTTTAAGGCCTGGTGGCCATTACTACATGACATGTAACAAGCTAAGTAGTCACAGCCAATTATAGCATATACACACCCATATTCATAGCAGGTGCACTGCTGCTAGCTGGATGGAAAAGAATGCAGTCCAAAGAAGAAATGCACGTTGCATCACGTGACAAGAATCAGTTCTGGATTTTGGGCTGAAATCAGCTGAGATTTTGCCTCTGCATTTAGCACTCAGTACAGTGTGATAATGTGATAACAAAGAAGAACACTGGTCTTCCTGCAGACGGAGGCAGAAAGTCCCTCTGCTCCAACAATCAGGAAGGGTAGTTTTGAGGGACCAGCTGTTTCAAAAAGAACAAAAAACAACTTTCCTGACTGGTTACATTGGAGTTAATGTAACCCTGAGACAAAGACTGAGAGCCATAAAATTGTGAATATAGAATATAAAGAAATGATCTAAAGTTTCTTTTTAGCTTTGGTAAGGCATTGTCTTACCTGACAACATATCACCATCTCTCTATCATGTTGTCATGATGTTGTTTAAGATCTGTGTAGCTCTCTGCATGAGTGTGTGTAGCCAGTGTGTAGTGAAACAAGTGGGAGAGAAAATGACAAAGAAGTGACCATGATAAGTGAATACAATCAGAGCAGAAGAGAAGGTTAGCATCGAGTCATCAACCGTACAGGAATACATGCAATAAACATCAAAAATTGTTGGTTAATAAACGTTGTGACTTTTCAAGACCAAGAAAAGTTCTGTCTGCTGTTTTGCAAAAATGGAAAGTAATAATTTTGCCTATACAGAAGTATTATCACACTAAAAACAACTAGGGTTTCATTTTTTAACAAATTAACTTAGAGGTTTGAAGGGTACTGCACTGAAAGCTTTTTCTTCTAAATAAGCAAAAAACAGCAAAGTACACTCAGCAATGAAATAACGAAGGTAATAAATTTACCTCATTTTTTACACAAAGTGTGCAACTTTACTTGAAAAATAAAAGAATTAAATAATTTTTTAGGGAGACACAAAACCAAAACTGTCTCAGCCACCTGCTAATGTAAACAAATAAATTTCTAGGAACCACTCTGGTCTTTAGTGATATCCGTAACAGCACAGCTCTGAGCTCTGCTAGCCTAAAGCCAAAGGCTGTTCTTTCTTTAGGCACAGTTACAGTGAACAAAGGTCCTTCTGAGGAGCTCCCACCCTGAACACCAGCACCAGCAGCCACAGCTAGATGCCCATCTATGACTAGATGGGCAGCTGAAATTACCAATTAGTTTACCAATTGCCTGCAGCGGATTCGATTGGTTTGTAATTAATTCTAGTTACTGGCCCGTAGAGCAGGACGGATGGCGCCATGCCTTTGTCCTACTGACACACTATCCCACAGAGCTGAGCCTCAGGGGGGAGGTAGCGGACATCAATACAGGGCCCTGCAGCTACTGAGCCCTCCACCTCCTCCTCAACACACACACATATACATACACACAACACAGAGCCGGTCCCCTCACACTCTCACACACACATTTAGACACACAATACCTCACACACACTCACACTCTTATACACAAACACACTCAGATGGACCCCCTTGCAGCGCTCGGCTGATTCTGGAGAAGGCGAAACCTCAACCGCCTGAGAAGGTGCTGACGACAAACAAAGACAACAGAAATCTTGTGTTTCGAGACCCTGACCCCCTCTGTGAATGTGTGTGTGCATGCAGGTGTGTGAAAAGAGAGAAAGGAGGACAAGCGACTTCCTATATGTACAGCGATTGCAATTCAGACAGTCTGATAATTGGAGTGTGGAGGAAACTTTACACCTTAAATTCAGAGTTTGATGCCTTTTTTAAATTATTCTTACCCATGACACATTGTCCAGTTTTTTACATGTGCAGGCAGGTGTGTGACTTTGTGTGTGTATTCGTGAGTGTGAGAGACTGGTGTAGCAGCAGTGGCCCAGAGCGGAGGTCACATGGCTCATTGATACCTCCCACACTGAAGGTCAAGGCTTCTACACCCAGAAGCAGAGGAGGGGAGGTTGAAACAGATCGATGATCCAGATAAAAATACACTGCACCTCAGCTAGTCTCCTTTATAAACACGCAGACACACACACACATTCACAAATATATTCACACACCCTCAACCAATGACTTAAATGGCACAACAAATGATCCTGGCCTGCTTTTAATGAAACTGATATCAAAGAGAGAGAGCAGCAACTGCTGGCTTTTAGGATACCGATACAGTAATGGAAGACCATTAAAAGATCATAACAGCTTAAACGATGAGGTCTCTATTGTTGCTCCGGCCTAAGCCTCCTGCAATCAAACCACTGTTTGCACTCAATAGATAGGGGGGACAAGTATGGAGGTAAAATTACTTCTTATAATGGCACTACACCGGCATCCACAGAACATGTTGGTAAAATAAATCACCTGCGGGCCAAAAAAAGAAACTGCAGAGGATGAGTATGAAACAGCAGGCTGGAGAGAGAAAATCAGACAAAACTGCATCTCATGGAAGACAACAAGGTGTGATTTATGTGAACAGTGAGAGGAGTGGTAATTGGGAGTAAAGCTCTACAATGCTTTTAGTTAATGACAAGTCGACCAGTGAAAGATGTCCGCTTCACTGCCACGCCTTATTATGGATGCTGGTTAACGGTGGGAAGAGGGCGGTGCCTGTGAGGCTTCATCAGGTAATAAATGGAGAGCCACACTGAGAAAGGATGAGGGGGCATGGCAGCTACAGAGCACAAGACAGGATAGTGTGTGATTTCTTGTTCAGGCAACCCTCCTTAATGGTCTTTTGGCCTGAGCATTGAAAGAAGCTGTCAAAAATAGTTCAGTAATGTTGATAATAGCTCTGTTCTCCGATGTTGCTTTGTCACAAATTTCCCTACATTATCCAATGGAAAAATGATTTAAACCAAATGTCTCATAGAATTAAACACAACGCTGCCTGAGTGACTAACAGCCCTGGAAGGGATATTTTCACAAGCCACAATATGTGGCTTGAAATGTAGTTAACAGTGTGTCCAATAAACATTTTAACTGACTCACCAAGATTTAAGGCCTCTGTGACGAACAAGAGGGGTTTAAAAATTTCCTCCCCACTCACTTGAGTGGCACCCACAAATTTCATGACATTAAATTAATACAGAAACCTATTCAATACCCGGTGTTTAATGTATATATTTTTTTCCTGGATTTCCTCTTTGTTTTACATGGACGGATGGGAGAACAGCTTCTCCACATCAATCTGAAAAGACTTCCTGTGTGAAAAACTGGATCTACTTTTGATTAAAAATGATTATTACACAAAAAATTAGCATGGAAATAACAAACTGACCCTGACCACTATCTTATTCAAATTGGAGTATCATGGTAGGTTTGAAAATTCCAATTTAAAACTTTAAGACACATTTCATATTAGTTTGTGGCGTTTTCAGTTCAAGTAAATGGGGAGGATCATTTCAAACCGCTCCCTTTCATCACAGAGACATTGAATCTTGGTGAGTCAATAAGAATATTTATTAGATGCACTGATAACTACATTTTAAGCCACATATTGACTCTTGTGAAAATATCACTTTGAGTCAGCCCGGTAAAGAAACAGCCTCCACAGCTGAGAAAATAAATGAGCAACACATCTGATCTCACCGCACTGCTCATCATCAGCCGTCAACAGCAGAGACAGATGAGCGAAATCACCACAGGAGAGTTAAAATCAATAATCTTACTATCTTTCACTGTGAGACAACTGCTGGCATGACACTGTTTGTTATTAGGAAAAATAAGAACCATTCCTTTAATAAGCTAATCTACCTCATCTGAGCGCAGGAGGAGATTAAAGATCTTCAAATCTAAGAGGGAAAATGATGAGTTGCCTTTCAGTCAGGCATCGATGTGTTTGGCAACAAAATAGGAAGCAAATGTTCAAAAGACTGACAGAAGTGCCTCGTGTTCTGATATATGGAGTGAAATGAGTAAAGAAAAGGTAGAAGTCAGTGTTTGATAAAAAAAAAGATCAGGTATTTATGATCAGGGTTAAAGGGGTCTCTGTGTTAACAAACAAATTCATTAATCATGATGTGAACATGAGAGGAACATATACAGACAGAGGCATAACTGCACTCATGTCAACAATTTCTGAGGTGTTACTGAGACACAGAGTTTTGTGTTCCAATGTTGTTGATGTTAATGATGTTAATTGTTAATTAAATGTCAGCCGCGAACGAAATAAACTTGCTTTCAGATTCCTATGATTTGTCCCAAATTCTTGGGGAACTAGTTCAAGTTTATAAACTTAAGTGTTATAGCTTCTTTCAACAGACCTGCAAACTATATTCATTTTATGTAAATTAAAGATAAGATCAAGTGTCTTCTATTCATTGGTTCAACAGAAAATACAAAAGAATCAATCACTGAACACAAAGGCGAAAGTACACAAGCCTGCATTCATTTCGATGTCAGAAAGTTTGATGCTTGTTGAAAAAAAACATCCTTCAAAAGTATAATAACACTAACAAAACCACAATCAATAGTTCCAGTATGTCATGACAAGAATCAGGCACAGTCAAGGTTAAATACATCGCATCAAACAATCGACCTGATGTTGAATGAGATGTCCCCATTCTACCGCGACTGTATTAAAATCGCTCAAGCTTGCAAAACATGCTGAGAGGGGACAGAGGAAGCGCAGGTTTAGGGTGCTGGGAGCATGCCTGTGGCAAACCTCCGTCAGATATTGTTTGTGTTTAGCGATGGGCCACATGAAGAATTGATGAAGCTCTTTGGAATTGTACTATCATCAGGACAGGGAAGAATCAGAGCATGGCAAAAACTGCATCTTTGCCTCCCCCGTGCAAACATCCCCTCCTTTTATGAGAGCCGTCCATTAGCCCCAGGCATGGGGTCCGACTGCACGCATCTATGGTCACTGCATTGAAAGGATAAGAGTGTCTGTGTGTCTGTCTGTGTGTGTCTGTGTGTGCGCATATAAGAGAAGAGAAGAGAGAGATATTGAGCAAAACCTCAATGAAAATATGTAAGAGATGAGGGTATGTAAGGTGTTTGTGAAGTAAGTAATAGTGTGATTGGTTGAAAACATTTTGCTGTGTTTTAAGTACAAACTGTGGCAGACATACAGACTCTCACGCAGTAGAGCCATTAGTACTGGTGGCTTGTTAGAGCCTGAGGCACTTCCCAGATGCTCAACAGTAAAATTGCATGTGTGTATGTTTTAAGTGCGTGCATGTGTGTGTTTGTGTGTGTGTATTTCAATGGCCAATGGAGATAACAATAGCAGAGAGAGGAGAAAGAAAATAAAGGCAGACTGTAGAGAAGAGTAAAGAAATACATAAATAATGTGAAGACAAAGATATAAAATCATAAAGACAGCACAGAAAGGGCACGACGGTAGCAGAAGACGGACACTGCACACACACTCACACAGCTGATCTTCTTACACAGCCTTGGCTGTCTGTAGGCTAACCACAAGCCTGCTCCCTGCAGTGCTGACCGCAAAGCAGTCAACAGAGGCACACTGGGCCTTATCCTGCATGACACGCTGGTCGATAGTCATGCACACCACCACATAGCACAACACCACTGTAACTGCTATACCTAGGCCTGCCTGCCTGCCTGCCTCCCTCCCATAAACAAACACGCCTGAATGGAGTCACAGTTATCATATGAAATTTAAGATTTTTTGTATTGAATATTTGATTTCTTCTTTCTGTTCTAACAGCCTGTTCAGTCCATCTGAGATAAAAAAAACAAAAAACAAAATAGCTTGAAGACAGGCCTACAGTGAGACTGTGGGGAAATAAAAGAAAGGCTGGACAAGAATTAGTCTCATAATCTTCTACATACATTTGACTGTATGAACTTGAGGTATATTGTATGTATTTAGTACTGCAAAAAAGAATAGATACTAATATAACAATACAATCGATTCTTTACTTTCATTTAGCCTTGCAGCTTCAAGAGTGCTTTGCTAAGCTGATGCAGATTTTGAGGCAGAACATGACAGCTGTAGTTTGAACACTGCTGTGACACTGGAAAAGTTTATAGTGGTTATACTGGTGAGAAATTACTTTTTTATGAGTGTTTTCCCATGTCATAGATGCATACTCCAACTTCAAATAATTAGTACATTTCATCTTAAATAATTCCAGTTAAGATATGGATAGTAATTCATAATCTACTTAATCACTGTCCAGTTGACTGTAGCTCTGAGTGAAAAAAGAATCTCTTTAATTTTCTACATCACCACGTCACATATGTCAGTAATGTAAACAGTGCTGTCATACACACAGCATTTATTATTCATTAGCTGTCATATATTTCACCAGCTGAACAAAAGCAGATCAAGGAAGGCCACCAGCCTCTAAAGGTGGTAAAATAAAGAAATGCTAAATAACTTTGAGACAACAGCCTTTCCCTCTTGTGTTACTGTAAAAGCAACCTGTGCGGTCCTTTGTTTTTACCACGGCAATAAAAAGTCTGATGGATCACCAACAAGCCAACTTGTAGAGCACAGAGCAACGCAACAACAAAGACAAGCTGTCACGTAAAGCTGCTGATGTAGACCTTATAGAAGTCCTACATCTGAATGCACCACCAAATTACTGTTGCACCATCTGCTCATCTGCCTCGAGAGAAGTTTGTAAACTTAACTTCAGTTTTGTTCTGTACTTGTTCAGACATCAGTTGATCCACCTCTGCAAGATTTTAAAAAAGAAAATCATCAACTAAGTAAAAGCTGACTGAAATGTGCATGTCACACAAAGTCAAGCCTCGGGATGTGTCAAAACATATGAAATTAGACAGGACTGCGATGAATTTTTCATTTCTAGTTGTACAGAAAATGCCTAAGAGCTGAAAGAGGGTATTAAAGATGTAATAAAAGAATTAAAGATGTAATTGAAGAATATATACTGTTCGTCACATAGTGTGTGGTGTGGTTCAAGTACAACTTTACCAGGTTTATGGTGAATTTTGTAAGATGCTATTGAAGGCACTGGTTCAAGGACCTCAATAATTACAATGCTAAACCAGCTAGGTACATCTGGCTGCATGTAGATGATTAGAAATATTCTCAATGTATTTACTAAATATTGTTGCATTAGCCTTGAGTAAGACAGCAATCGCATCATTGTTGTGAGAAACTTCTCAGGCTTTAAAGAAACAGTAATGCAGCTGTGCTCAGATCAGGTTCACATGATCATTCAGATAAAGGTCAGAAAAGCTATGGTCAAATAAATGTAATAATCAGTGAGTTCTGCATCCTGTCACAGCTTTTACACAGCTCAGTTTGGAAACAGTTTTGACTCTGAGTTATCAGAACATCCTGGTGGATGAGCAGCGGAGCGGCCAGTGATAAATGTCTCAAAACACCTCACCATTCTCTGTGAGACTGAACAGAAAACAAAAGGAATGTGGATGGTAAGATGCAAGGCACGAAACTCAAACAACAAATTTGGAAACTCAACAGCCCCACCTGCTGTTTCATATGTGCATTGTCCTCTAGGTTTAGGTTTATCCATAAATCCCCTTTTCACAGTATGCATGATTTACAAGTGTGCAGCAGAGGGTGACTGTCCCATAAGATATATTCAGACTATACAAAGTGTTTAAGGCAGAAAAAATGATAACTGGTTTTATCCAGACTATAATTAAATTTAAGGGCCACTTCACTGATTTTACCCATGAAGTTCAGCTTTATCATCAGAAGGGTTACTGTTCAAGCTCTGAAACAGATGTGTAATTCTTTGTTGTTCCTTGATTCTGGAGAAAACTGTCCAAAGCTTGAGATAATAACCCTGATAATGTCATCAGGGATGTCACACATGAGGTTTGAGACTTTCTTTAAAAAGTAGAAAGTAGTAGAGGTGTGTGATTTAAAGGACATGGCCATTTAGGAGGAGATAGGGTCTGATTATAGAAATGGAGGATCTTTTTTTAAATTTTAAATTTAAACTTTTTCTCTGAAAATACTAAATTACTGGAGTAAACCTAAAAGGTTTGAATAAGTCGTTAATATAGAAAAATATCAAGTGAGTCAATGTCAGAGAGCCTCTTGTTGCATGTTGGAGTAAGCAACAACCAGTGGAATGGATCAGACAAATCTCTTGCTTTAAATAGCAGCAGTACAAACATCACAATTCAACATCAGTTCTAAACAGGTAAAGAAATGCAATAATATTATGATGAACATTTTTTCAGAAAAAAACAGAATAAATGATTTTTTTTTCCATCTTTGTAAATTGGAACAAAAAACATGTATTTTATTTTAAAAATATGATTGTTTTTGGTGTGCTTTCATTCAGAAATAGTGTGGACAGTAATCTTACAATTTTGAGCTGATTTGAAAAATCCTTACTAACCCTAAGGAGTAAGTTATAACTTGTGCACGCATGAATGAGATAGCGACTGACACCTTAAGGTGAAACATACACAAAAATCAAAGAAAAAAAACCTGATACCTCTTATCAGTAAGTCAAATCATAGGTCACTTTTAACTTTATTGCCCTTTAAACCAAAAGAACACACACAAAGGGCAGCATGTGCAAATGCACACACACAGACACACACAGAGAATCCATTATCTGCTGCTGAGCAAACATATACTAAACCTGCACGCACATGCACACTTACAGACTTTAAAGGAATCCATTTGGACTCGTTGAACAGAAACAACAAAGGAGAGAGCAGGTCCAGACTGAGCGACCGTGTGTGAGGCTTTGACTCTAGGCAGACTTCCCTCGTGGCCTGGATCAGAGGAGTGAAACCATGCAGAATCCCCGTCCCCTGTCAGATGGATGAAACCACTTAGCAAATTAGCAATCTTCCCTGTCTGGTTTTATAACACACAGGTGGACACAAAATACAAACATATACTGTAATGGCTCACATATGGGTCTGTTCACCAGTACACACAACCAAACAGGTGACATGGGGTAGTATGAAGCTACCACATGAGAGACCATGCTGGAGAAAGTAAGACTGAGTAGATAAGGGAGAGGTAGTAGAAAGAAGAGGAGAGGATGAGGTAGGTGAGAGGAGAAGAGAGGATGATGACATGAAGAGAGGGGAAGTATGGAGGTGAAAAAATAAGAGAAATGGAGCGAAGAGTAAAAGATGGTCAGAAATTGAGGTAAGACAGCAAGAGAGAAGGGGAGGACATGGGGGCAGGTGAGCGGAACAGAAGGTCCCTGTGGACCGAGTGGCCACAAGGCAAATTAGCGTAAAACCAAAATCCAGTCTGCTGAAGGATCCATGAGGGGGAGGGAGAGCGGAGCAGGGCGAAGGGGGAATTGCCTGTGGCACGCATCCCTTTTACAGGGGTCACCAGCAGTACACACCAACTGAAAATGTACAGACACACACTTACATGCAAGCATGCTCTCACACACAATCCTCAACACACATATTTTTCTTTACCTAAAAACCAAATATATATGCACTCATACACAGGCATCCACACAAGCATCACATACACAGAAACACAGCCATGATTGCATCATGTGACATCAGTGCTGATAAAATATTTATAAATAGAGAAAATCCACACAAACATGCATACTAGATGTGTGTGTGTGTTTGTGTGTGTGTGTGTGTGTGTGGGTGTGAAGGTGTCTGTGTGTGTGTGTGTGTGTGTGTGTGTGTGTGTGTCCGCTCTGCCATCATCCCAGTGTCCACAGAATCACATCAGGGAATAACTGACACATGAGGATCAAATTGATTAAGGCCGGAGTTCTTAGCAGTAATACTGAGGATTAAGACAGCTAATAAATGTTTCATCCAAAGCCAGACGTACATCAAACGTGAGAAAGGCCCCTGCTTCATGGGGGGGGGGTCAGTGCGATTCTTCTCTTTGCTCCCCACCTCCTTCTCCTTCTCCTCCGCCTCCCTCAGCTGTTGGTTTTCAGCTGTATTATGACAGCCACTACAGATCGTCTCACCAGCAACTACAGGCCGTGCCCTTGTGCCTACACATCATTAGCTTTCCATCTGTCAGCTTCCTAACAGGTTCCCACTAATGCGGCCAAGGACTCACTTCATTGCATTCCTATCCAACAGGCAGCCGCAGTCGCCTATGAGCTCAATTCAGAGGATCTCTTCTTTGATTCTTACTCCTCTCTTCTTTACTTCATCCTTCTCATCCTGCATTTCCTCTCCCTCCTCTTGCCTCATCTTTACACCCTTCCCATAGTCCTCCACTCCTCATCCACTTTTGACCTTTCCACTCCACTCCACTCCTTTCATCCCCTTCTACATTCTTCCCCTACCGACTTGTTCCCTGAAGTATCTGGCGAGATTCAGGGCTAGTGCCAACGGTCAACAGGGGATTAGCAAGAATGGAGATTGGAAAAGGTGTGAAAACCAGTTAAGTCACACACTCTGCAGGCCAGAGTCAAACAAGCACAGATAACCCACAGATGTGAACACACACCCGAGCACACAGACACAAGCCGCATCTGGCATCACATTCATACAAGCACAATGTACACATATGGTCAAGACCCCCACTATTAAGGGCAATATAGGCAAAGAAACAGATATAAATATTGTATGTGTTGCTCTTAAAGTGATGTGCAGGCTTGAAATAAAAAGCAAAATAAAAATACACTGAAACGTGTGTCAGAAAGCACAGAAAGATGTAGTGGCTAATGGCAGCGACGGTGACACTGGTCCTGGCAAATGGGCTTTGTGGCTGTGTGTGTAACTCTATCTGTGGAGGGGGAATACAGCAGTGGTTGGGTAATGGAAAGGTCATTTAGCCAATCCCCCAGGTAGGGGGGCTGGTCTGACACGGCTCGTTTGTCACAGTTCAATAACTGCCACTCCGGGGAGTGTGAGGGAGAGAGAGAATGAGTGAGAGAGGGGCAGGAAACTTTAGTGTGTATATGTGTGTGTGTGCGTGTGTGTTGCAACCTCTGTGTGTGATCGTGTGCACAGACCCTGGCAGCACAGCTGATTCCCAGAGCTTGTCCATCCATTAGAGGCCTCAAACAGGGTCACAGCGAAGGCCAAGCACCACGGTCATCTCTAGAAAGCTCACAAGCTGTGGTCTGGGAGGATTATCTTCGCTCTAACTGGTAGATGTTTGGTTTTCCAAGTGGGAAAACTGAGTTCTTACACCTTCTTGAGCCAAAAAATGGACACTTCAGAAAGGGCAGTTGTGTGTTATCCAAAGCTTTTGATAGCAGAAAAACAGAAAAAAATTTTTAAAGCAGACATACATTTATGATCATTGTATCTGTATGCTCATACAGCTGTTTATAAATAGTTAATTCATTTAAGAATGTCTCTTATTTAGCTATTACATTGATGCCACGCAAAAATCTGAAGCATTACTTCTCTTGCTCCTTTTCTGTATACCTTATATCCTGTCCATTGAAAACCACATATCTCCAAAAAACCATAAACTGAAGGCTAAATACTGATTATCTATTTATGGGTAGAGAAAACAATTACACTTATAAACTAAAGAAAGCATTTAATAAACCCTTAGATTATTTAAAATAAAAAAAACATTATTATTTATTATTTATTTATTATAATTGTTATTTAAAAAATGTATCTTATAAAAAATCCAAAACTGACCTTTTTTTTTCTTAACAGATTAAAAGGTCTTCACAATATCATATTACCCAATATAAGATATATTTGTTTTTGATCAAATTGTAAATCAAACATTTGTCTGGCTGGTGCAGTATATACTATGCAATGTAAAAAGAATTAAAATAGGAAAAGGCTAAACTCCATTATTCTCAGTTGGCTGTATTGATTCGTTCTGTACCTTTAACATGTCGTGAGGTGTGTGACAGAATGGTCTCCCAGCTTTGTGAGAGAGCCAAAGATTTTCACACATCTCACTGAGCGACTGGTGAGAGACACTACAGTCTGTCCTCCTCCTCACTGTGAAAATCAATAATAAGCCTTTAGGTGCTCATTCACGTGTTTCCATGTCTTCCCGGAGAGTCGCCTGAGGCACTGATTTGTATTTATCTCAACTAGATTGAGAGAATTTTTGGTCCGACCCCCTGAGGAGATTTAGGAAGTACTGGCTCAAAAGAAGGCAGAGGTCTACAGTTCCATCATACTGGTGTATTAAAATACTGGGCTTGTTTGCCATGTTTTTGAAAAGGTCTGTGTCTCCCCCTTGTGGTCATCATAGGAAATACAAAGGGACTTTTGGATGAAATTATATTGAGAGTAACACAAAGCTTTTGAAGATATTGTAAAAACTTTATTTAGCTTTTCATTACTGATTTTATGGTTTGGTAAAAATTAAAGTATAGATAAACAGGAGAAAAACACCATCAAATAGACAAACAAATGGTAAACACCACATTTACAATACAACACATGCTTCAATGATATTTGTAATTAATCCAATTCTGTAGATTTGTATTATGGTCAAGGTCAAGGTTTCTTCATTAGTAACCTGGGGTAAAATTGTTACACAGACAGGTTGCACCAATCTAAGGAACGACACAACATTAGTTAAAAGAGAAAACATTGCAACCTTATCAATTGATCAAAACAAACACCCTCAAACAGACCTAAGTACGATGCAGCAGACAGCAATAAAACCTTGTGGGTACTTTACCACCCCCCTATGCACCCACCACTCTGAAGTGCTCAGAGTGCAACAGATCGGGTGTGCACTTCGTACCAGTTTTGTTCAGCAACACAATCGCTGCAGATACAAAACTATTTCTGCAGTGCTTGTTTCTGCCCTTAAGGACCACTACCAGAGCAATGGAACTTAAAATTTGCTGTGTAAAGAGTGGGATTATATGAATGTGTATTATATGATTTTATAATGTATCATATAAATTTGTTGCCATATTGGCAGAGCGCTATAACAATTTGAATTATTTAAGGTAAATTAGATGTATTCTAGGTGTTAGCTAGAGTAACCCTTATTTGTCCATTTGGTAGCGTCGTTGTGGGCTATGGGTAATAAGCGAGCTACAAATAATATCTGTTAACTCTTCTTTAGTCTTCTTCAATTCTACACTAAAATGGCATCATAGCAGTGCACCTCCAAATGGAGGCTCACAACACACCTTCGCACATGTTACTCTTGTCTGTAACACTCACACCTGACCCTGCTTAAACACAGCAGGTAGGAACCAATCACCCCTCTTATATGAAATATAACTAAACAAATAAAATAATAATTAAAGTACTGCAAATAAATGCTTAACTAATTATGTGTTTCAATAGTACAAAATAATGATGTAGGAATAATTCCTACTGAAATCATATCATTTACCACAGTGTACCTAAATGATGATATAAAGTACTGGGTACAGTTAACACAGTTACAGTAGCAAGTGGTGATACTCTCAGCAGCTCTGACTGAAAGCTTGCTGTACCTTTCAAGCTGTCACTATAAATAACCACACCAATGCTTCCTTTATTTAAAGTTGACCGATTATTTTAAACACACTCAGAGACATACAGGCCTCAATATTCAAACAGACTCCTACAGTAATAATTACTTGCTGCTGTGTTTGGAAACCCCCTTACGCAGCTTTTGAGCAAGACGTTCAGTTTTGGCCATACCAGTAGTGAGAGAAATGCTGTCTCTGCTGGGCTGAGCTGACTGTGGTCAGTGACATCATGGGACACAAGCTCTTCCTCATTCAAACTGACACACTAAGGTTTGGGCCACTCACGCTCTTAGGCACAGTTTACTTGGCTGAGTGTCCTACAACCTTCAATAACTTTCTATAAATTGTTGGTGGACAATCAAGTCCTGCAAGAGAAGTTCATACAGAGGAAAGCAACTGTGCTTAGTTCAAGGAAGTAACCACGGAGATGGCACCTTTGATGTTTAAAGATGCTTTCTGGGTAAGTTTGTGGTCTCGTGCTTTGTTGTCCTCGTTGAAAAAACTGAAAGATTATTGTTACCTTTACAGCAATGCAATAATTCATCTTAAGGTTTTTAATGTTGAAATCTCATGATAAGTTCAGTACAATCAAATTTGATCATTATACAGATAATCTAAAGAAGCTGCTGTGACTGAAATTGTGATATACAGTGGATTCCAGTCCTCTGAAGTCTTAAAGTAGCCATAGTTTGCACCACATTGATGTCACGTAATGTGTATTTTGAGTATAGCACTCAACAGACCAGGATTGCTGATTGTGATTAAACATATTTGTCGACTAGACATATTCTGAAAACTGGTGAGTTATAGGCTTCAGTTCATAAAAGGCACAAAGTGTTTCCACTCTGTGCTGTAAGTCCACCGTCACTGTGTGCGTTATTGTCATGCTTCAAATCCGCACTCTTTGCTTTTGCCTTATTTGACAGCATGCTGGAAGTTTGTTGAAGTACTGAGTATGTTGCCATGTCATGTTGCCATTTTTACTTAGTGCTACTTCTGCTTTTTTACCACAAAGTGAGTCCAGGATTGACTCAAGGACATGTTGCAATGGTTATTGAGCAAATGCAGCTGGTCTATTTATCAGAGGTTTTTCTTTATTTTTTCAATGCAGGGCTCCGAATTCACTTGTCACGCCGGGTATGATGCTGTGATCCAAAGGTTACTAGAAGGAAGGCAAATGTGCAAAGATGTGGAGGAGCTTTTAAGGATGAGGTAGAGTTGCATGAACACCAAAACTGAACTGCACTTTCCTTTTCTCTGTGATTATCTGTGTCATAAATCATGGCGCAAAATGGCAAAAAGTTACTTAAATTGGCCAAAGAATGACAAAATCCCTGTTACAAATAATTGAGGCTGTTAAATTTTTTTGGGCATTGTTAAAAAACAGAAGTTCAAATCTCCTCAGTAACATGAGGCTTGGATTCTTTTAATGAACTTCCGTGATTGTGTTTCATTTCTGATATTAATTTGAGATTTGAGAAAGATTAACTTTTTATGGTAGCTGTTTTTTTGACAGATTATGTCAATAAAGTTTAGGGTGTTGATTAATTTTACATGTTCATGTACACGTCACAAAAGGATAACAAGGGGTTTGTTTGTGGGGCACAAATATTCAGCACCATTACCTATGTAACTACCACCTAATTAATCCGTAATGACTTTCACTATAAACATGGCTCTTGATGTTGCAAGATTACATTCTGGCTTAAAAATTTAAATATAAAAGTCAGCCTTACACTAAGCGACGGAAAATCAGACCTCCACAGTAACAGGATGAAAGGTGCAAATGAAGGCTTCTGCACATCAAGACAAAATGCTGCGATACAACTAAATATTAAATATAAAATATTAATATAAATATTAAAAGGCAAACACTGGGTGTCTCTGTGTCCGTTCTGCACAGGGCGCTGGCAGAGGAGAAGTATGGAAAGGAACTGATGACTATTGCTCACAAAGCTGGAGGACACACAGAAATCAGGTGAAGACACTGGTTGACGTTCAGAGTCCGAGGCTACAAGGACCGCACACAGATATTGCGCATGAGATATTAATAAAAAAATATATAAACTAGCGTGGAAACTGATTGGATTTTCATTTTCCTGCAAGATGATGTGATGATAAAATACTGTTTAATGGTATTTAAGTATGAAACATCAGTCAGGCGCCTGTGAGTCATAATCTTTTTTAAGAGGAAACATGTTCCCGTGTAAAACCAATGAGCCACAGTTAACCCACTTTGAGTTAATGCCAACGTGGTGACCTGGATGATATTTTGTTTAAATTTTACTTATCTTACTGTCTCTGGTTAAACTGCTGTGGTGTAACAGCTCAGTCACCCGCAGTCAGACAGTGTAGTTAAACTAAGCCTCATATGTACTGTTTTTGTTTGTTTGTTTGTTTTTGAAAAAACTGAATTAAAAAAATGCTTGGTTGTTTATGTTTTATAGATGATTATTTGTCTGATCTTAAATGTGCATTGTTCTTTCAGCACCTTGCGAGCATCTTTTGAGCAATTAAAAACACGTGAGTTCATTCAGTGATACAAACACTACTGCTGCTTTCGTTATTATTTATGCAAAATTTCAACTGATTCATTTTGCATTTTTGGGCTGCAGAGATTGAGAACATCGGGAACATTCACATCAGGTTGTCTGATATCTTAAAAGAGGAGGTGAAAAAGATGGAGGCATTCAGAGAGCGGCAGAAAGAGCAGAGGAAGAAGGTACTTGGCAATGGGTGTTGCTTAAAAACTGACTGACCTGTTGTATCAATGTAAAGCTATACAGGCGTGTTGCAATCAGTCCTATTTGTGTTTTACAATGTCAAGTTTTTATTGACAGAAACAATTTTTTAACATGTGGACCCTTTTTGCAGAAAGCTACCAAACCTTTTCAACAATCCTGATGGAAATAGTTCTTGGTTTTTGGTTTATGTTTCTTGATGTGTTTATTGAGACCCTTCTGTTTCCTCTTACAGCTTCAAAGCATCATGGAGAGAGTTCAGAAGAAAAAAGTTTCCTTGTACAAGAAAACCATGGAGGTAGGAAAACAGCTCATGTCATTTAAATCAAACATGACTAATTTTCTGATTGTAAAGACACTTAGGTGATGGCATTCTGCACATTGCCAACATGTGTATTGACAGCAAACACTTCACAGCTTTTCCTGTCTTTGATGAAGCTCTGTAGCTTCTGTGGTTTCTGTTTGTTTCTCAAAGGCTAAAAAGAACTACGAGTTAAAATGCCGGGAGGCCGACGAGGCTGAAAAGACCAGTGCTACATCTAAACACCCAGACAAGGTGCAAGAACTAAAAATATACATGATAAATGTATTGACCAGTTCAAGTTCAAAATGATTCAGATACAAACTGTTGAGGATTTGATTTAGACCTTGCTTTTATCACCTGAAATCACCACAGAAATGACCATGCGTCCCTTCAGCTCAGCTCCTCAGCTCTCCAAAGTTTTCAAATGAAAGCAGTTCAACATTAGAGGTGTGAGTTTGTGCAGTTGTACACAGTGATGCACTTACGCAACGTTTAGGAAGGAGGAACTGAAATATGTTCATGAACGACTGTGGCATCTGTCATCTCCAACACGTTCATTTCCCAAATGAACCTGATTAAACTTTAACTTATTCAGTTTATTCTTATTTAACTTATTCATGTTTTTTGTTTCTTTTGATGTGAAGATGTTTGAATGCAATAAAGTATCAATAGAGTTCAGTCATGGCTTATCACACTGGTCATTTCACAGGTTCGTCATAGGGCCAAGCAATGCAGACAGTCAGCCAATGAAGCAGGTATGACCCACTATCTTATGTCATATCTGTTTCTATTCTTAACCTGCATACATATGAATTTTAATGCATTTGGGACATTTCTTACCACAGGTATCATTGCTCATTTGTTTTTAGAGAATACTTTACGAACATCTGCACAATATTATGCTTTAACAAATCCTTACAGGGACTGGACATAACAAGCTTTAATGACATTCTAATCTCTCACAGAGAAGTTCTACTTAAGCAACATTGTTCAGCTAGAAAGTGTCCGTCAGGACTGGGAAGACACACACAGAAGCACATGTGAGGTACTGTGGACTGTACTCATGTTACCTGCACAGCTCTGACATATCATGCATATGAACCAGAACGAGGGCTAACCACAGGGCTAAACCTCACCCCACATCCCCTTAAATGTTTTAAGTGTGATTCCTCTCATAGCACTTACTGCTGACCACAGGGGAAGGATATTTTTATCTTGCACAATTTGTCAAAACTAACGCCTTAAACCCACAATCAAACAGTAACATTAATCAGCAAACAAGGTAGCTTTTGTTACTAACTCTTCTGAGGTGTACACATTTCTAATGCGTTATTTAAGCAATTTATTAAAGCGGTTATTAAAGTATTGAGTCATGTCTCTGTAAATATTAAAGTACAGGAAAAAAAACAGTGGTGTGTGCATGTTTCTCAGGTATTCCAGCAGCTGGAGGGAGATCGCATTGGTATGCTCAGATGTGCTCTCTGGGACCACTGCAATCACTTTTCCATGCAGTGTGTTGAAGATGATGAGGTAAGATCACTTTATTTTTTATTTATACTATGTTAAATTGATACAAACACAACTTTGACACAATGTCCCACTGAAGCTCTCGGTTTTAATTTAGGCAAAGGCTCAACATTTATCTTCAATGTAAATTTATTAGCAATCACCAATCAATACGTCATTAGAAAGTAAATAATATTGCAGTTACCCACAATTCAATGGTTGGAGGTGCAAGCGGACACCTACCTTGTTTGGCAGCTGGATCCAGATCCATCTTGTCTGGCCTCAGTCAATGGGTGTGTGTGTGAACCACAGCGATACCCACCAAATGTGCAGGGTTCAGGTGTGAAAACCAGTGAGAGAATAAGCTGTTGACCGAAACACAGCAACAGCTGCTCATGAAGAGGTTAGCATATATATCACTACAGCATTAGTTCAATAAGAACTGAGGAGTGCTTCCGCATGAGACGATGACAACATGGCGCAGAAGGCTTTTCTCAATGAAAAAGAGGCTTTCACTTGTTTCCTGACTGGCTTAAATGATAAGACATTAGTTCATCCATTCACCTGTGTCATTGATTCAGCTTAAATAAAAGTGGATGGGCTAGTATGGAAGGTATAGAATTAATTACATGATGGCTCATTCAGGTCCTTAGATATCACCAGTTTACATTTATTGTGAAAAACAGAAATGGTGCATAGTGCAAAAGTGCAACAGAAATAGCGGTGATAACCTAATTGGTAGTGCAGTCTCAGTGCAGATTACCTCTTTGTTTGCACCTCCAACAACATGGTCAAGTGATCCCTTCCTCTAAATACCCGTGTGTGTGTGAGAGACAGCAAGAGCAAACAGCAGGTTGTCACTCTTTTGATGGGAGATTTAGCCAAAGCACCTTTCAAACATTCTAATTTTTCTGATTGTAGAAATATTTGCACATTTGAAATACAGGAGCAGTGTACATGTGTTGTGATCAAAAAGGAGTAACCTCATGTTTTAAAATCAGTGTTACGAGGGGGTGAGGAAGCAGTTGGAACATTGCAACATCACGACAGACATCAACTATTTCATACAGACCAAAGCCACAGGATCAAGGCCTCCAGGTGAGCTGTCATGGAGGACCGGAAATTTGACACAATGAGAGAGTTTATCATTTTCACTTTCAGAGAGAACTATAAACTTGAGAAGAGAAGTGAGAAAACAAATTCCAGGAGAAAAGAAGTGGATTTAAAGTCCCTCTTTATTTCTAACCTTTCTCTTTAGCTCAACACGCAGAAAGAAAGCAAAACTTGATACCACTTCTCAAATGAGCAGTTTCCCTTTTTCCCCTCACAGATCCTATAATGTTCAAGAGCTGCTACACAGCAGAGACGTCCAGAAACAGCAATGGCCAGGCATACTTTGTGGGAGCAGGAAACAGCATGATGAGGAGGTCTGACACAATCCAACTTGTTGGGAAAGAAATCAGGAGGAGACGGCTTCAATACTGTGCAACCTGCCAGAGTTTAGAGGTTAACACATGAATGCTGGCAGGTTGTTGTGGCAGTAAGAGAGTGCTCTCTTCTCCTGGTTCATGTTTCTTCAGTACCCTCTTCTTCTTTTGACCACTACCAAAAGCAATCTGAAAGTATCGCTTGCAGCTGGTGTTTAGACCTGTTGATCTGTTGATGAGAGCATTTCTGGAAGCCACTAGTCACTGTGTATTTCTGAAATATCTCTTCTCAGTTACTCTGACGCCCCTCTCGCAAATTCTGTGAATATCAGTTGGGACAGTCTTCAAAACGCACAATCGGCACCGACATCTATTGGCGAAAGTAAGTACTGCAATTACTTTTTAGATGACTCATATTGAAGTTTTGTGGGGTGTGATTAACATTTCAGCTTGTTTGAGCTACTAATGGGTCTTTTTATGAGAACATGGAATGGTAAAAATTTTTACGGTAAATACAACTTAAAAGAAGAAATTGCTCTACATGCATTAGAATAAAAATGAGATATAGAAGTGAATCATGTTCGTAAGGAATAACGGTCTTTCTTGGGTTGTCTCCAACCTAGTTTATATGCTTGCAATTACCTACCATATCAATTATATACTATGTTTTGTGACAATAAGTATTATGTATTGTATGTATTGTTAAATAATTGCAATGTAATTTATATAGAAGCACCACTTATACCGTAATTGCACATTTTTATTGAATGAAATATCCATGCACTCAATACAAGGCATGTTATCTTTTATCTATTAAGTTTTATATCTGAGGGAAGTTCACATTTTTTATTTGCTAACATGTGTTAACACTTCACCTGGCTTCAGGTGAGATTTCAGGTGGATATGCACCACTACCAGACCTCCAGTATGCAGCATCTCTGGCCTCTGTTTCAACTGACGATGACACCTACATTGTACTTTATGAATACACTGCAGTGGTAATTAATATGAAAGCATTATCCTGCTTATCTAGTTTAAGTCTGTTAATCAAGTGACCATACTTGAATGTGCAGCACGTTACAAAAGATTATTTGGTGTAAAATGGAATTCTAGTATCACCTTTGTGTAACGAACATTTGCCATCTTTGTTCATTTTGATGGGTCAGGCGGAGGATGAGCTGTCCATCATCAGAGGAGACATGATCAAAGTGCTGGAGCGAGGGGAAGATGGCTGGTGGAAAGTTGACAGGGATGGGACAGTTGGACTGGTGCCAGGAAACTATCTGGGAAAAATATGAACAAACACACACACACACACACACACACACAAACACACAAACACACACACACACACTCACCTACAAGGAAATACAGTAAACACACATAATCACACCAAAACTCATGAATGTTCATGTGCTTAAAAATCCAAGCAAATATGCATCTTTGGTCACACTTTTACACACCATCCACACACATGTATTACATCTTTGTTAGGCTTTCTGGATAATTGCTCTTAACAATCAAGCTTCAGCTGCCCTTTATTAGGATTTTTGAGCAAATGAATGATAGAAAGTTTCTACCGGAGACTCACTGCTTATTTATACAGTAAAGCCTCCTCTTAAATGTCCATGGTGTTGTTATTTTATTAATGATTAATTAAACCTGGAAATATATGTCATCATAACTGTACTACCTCATGTTGTACAGCTGGGAGTCTCAGTAGCCTTGAACAGATGTTTTAACAGGACTTTCAGTCACATTGCTCTGTCAGTCATATTCTTATATGTGCAAGCGTGGCTCTGCACAACAATAATAACTTTTTTAATCAGCAATCTGAACTCTGATCATCAGATCACAAAGAACTTCCAATAATGAATTGATCTCCAACTGACGACAAAATGTAGCTGTGTTGATTGACCTGAGTACTGTAACAAATCATCAGCTACCGTCAAACAAAGTGCGTATGTTTGAGAGGTTTCCTGCAGTTTCTATCTCTCTGAAGCTGAGAACGGCAAACTTCCAAGGGCGAATAAAGGACTCATTAATTACATCCTTTATTTTTTTGCAGTCTAATGTTATAACTTTGGCCAATTCTGATGGAAGGTCCCACCCTTTAATCCATTATTAGATCTGAAATCCAGTTTAACTACCTGGACTATTCTGGTCATTTTGCATATTATTATGCACTATGTGTCTAAATCAACAGTGAAAATGTGTGTAGGGATGATCTTATGATATTTTGAGATAGTAGCATACTGAATTAGCTTTAGGTTGGTTTGTGTCTCAGGTTCCTCTTGTGTCAGTTCTTTGTTTTTTGTGTTTGTGAGCTGAGAAAGATAAGTGGGTTATGACATATTGCATGTAACTCTTTTTCCTGCTCCACAAAGTATTTTGTTTGACCCCTAGTTACACCATCAGCTTCTGCACCACGGGTGTGGTTTGACTGCTAATGTATTCATCATCATATTCAACCACATAAATAAAATTAAACAGTCCAGTTGAAATAAGTTTATTTGTCTCCTGTCTGTTCTCCAAGTCTATACACAATGATTGCTTGTCATATTTTTCTGTGGCACAAGCTAAATATCTAAGGGGTCAACTTAACAGGTCAAAAAATATTAAAACAGTGCACAATTTCACAAAAATGTAGAAAACAATGTGTTGTGTTTCTTTACAGCAGGTTTATAGCTAGCAAACTAAACAGAAGGAATGCTCTGACTGTAACAAACTGAATCTACACATACACAGGTCATCAGGTAACACTGATAATACTCCTACTTACAGCACTGGAGACTAAAAGGTTCATTCTCTTTCTATATATTGGCAGTGCCTCAACACTGAAGCCTTATTCAGAGAACATCCACACCAAAACATATTGTACATTATCCACAACCTGAATATTTGTGAATATGAAGAACTCTTTCTACCAAACATGGCTCTGAGAGCCAAACACAGATCTTCTCCACAAACTAAAATGAAAAGACTGAGATAAAAACATGGACTCTGTCTGTCTATGGTAGAATTATTTTTTCATTTTCACAAAGTCTGGTCTAACCAAGTTTATAGGAATAGTGTACATGTTTTTTTAAGCATGGATTTTTCCATTTGAACCACGTCATACCTCCAGGGCTCCAGTTGTAGTGCAAATGAGCACGCAGGGAAATACATTCCATACAACACTCTCAACCATTACGTCACACAAATGATCCAAAGTTACTTCTCGTTTTCCTCACTGGCAACAAACCCAAATTTTATGAAGTCACAATTAAAACAAAACAAATCTGCATCAACATCAATAATGTCAATTAGCCATATACAACTTTGGCTTTTGTAAATATTTCATTATTTGTAAGAAAAAAAGAACATTTAAAGTAACAGTAACTTACAAAGCATGTCAATAAATAACCGGTTTCCCCTTGAAGCCCCCACCCACCCAGTTCAGTGTTTGCAACTTTATCATGAATTGTGCAAGGTGTGCTTGAGCTTATATAACTACAGCTGAAATCTACTGTGGACATGTCCGGTGACGCTCCTTATGAGTTTCTGAGTGCTTCGTTTGGCTGGCTGCATTCTTCATGCGTAGCTGTTGGTCGTGACCAGCAGCTCATACGCCGGGTCGTGACTTCTCCTGCACAGCACCACACAGGCACAGAGCATGCCCAGCATCTACACATACATGGGGGAAATAAAAATCTAGATGTTACCCTAGTCTTTATACCCTTCAGTAAACTGGACAGGAGGAGACTGTGAGTATGATTAACAATCCAGTGTAGGATTTAGTGGCATCTAGTGGTAAAGTTGCAGACTGCATTAGACTGAATATACTGTTACTCACTCTCCCCCTCCAGGTGTGTAGGAGAAACTACAGTGGCTGCAAAACTCATGAAAAACATGTAGAGCCTTCTCTCTGTGCTTCTTTAGAAACATGGTGGTATCATGGAAGAGGACATGCTCCCTCTGTAAGTACAAAAGTCTCATTCTAACCTAATTAGTATACAATGGTTCTTATTTTCAGGTGATACACTAATGAAAATATACCTTTACAAAAATTTTGAATTTTATATTCCATTTCTGCCATATCATACAAATAAGCCCCCCTAAATCCTTCTGACAAGAACTTTAAATAGCAACTGATGGGCAGTTCTTTTCCACTCTAATCAAGCATCCTGATCTTGAGGTTAATTTTCTATTTCACACTATGCCACTGGGGGAAATCACACTGGACATGCAAATATTGCTTAAACCAAGTGTCATCTTTTCACACATACAGGATGCATGGTGTCTCATAATGAGTGTGTTTGAGTGTAACATCATGTGATTGGCTATGCTGTTTTTGTCACAGCTTTGGGATCAAGGGTTTCCTGGTCAGCAACAGCCATGCTGAGCTCGTCAACACAGCAGAAATCCTTTGACACAATTAGGTCAGAGTCACTGTCAGCTCGATTTTTGCTGACTGAGAATGCTGCGGTTTTCCCCATACACATACTTTTACTTGACTTAAAGGTCCAGCATGTAAGACATAGAAGGGATCTATTGTCGATAATGGAATATAATTCATTCAGTATTTTTTCTTTGGTTTATAATTACCTGATAGTAAGAATCATGTTTTCATCACCTTAGAATGACCCTCGGAGTGAGAGTGAATGGGTCTTAATCCAAAGAGTCTGCCATGTTGCACCACCATGTCGCTCATGTTTCTGCAGTAGCTCAGAAATGACAGACCAAACACTGGCTCTAGACAGGGGGCCAGTTTTTTTCATGTGTTTTGCGTCCACCATAGGTTCTCCTACATGCTTGGAAAAGGAGGGGCATGTACTTGATGCAATCTGCAACTTCACCAAGTTGAAGCATAAACATTTGACCTCAAAATTACACATATCCTAATATCTAAATATATAACAAGAAGACTTAAAAGTGTTTCTTTGCAGTGAGGAAGTGGTTTTTCATACATGCATTAACCTCATTATTAACTGCCTGTACTGGCTGCAGTGTTCTGTTTGATTTAGGATTACTGTCACTTTTTACTTACAAGACATGATCCATGATTTGGATCATAACAAAACCGAGACTTCCAGTTTTTTTGCTTTGAATTTCTTTGAGCAACATCGGTGGACAGACAATCTGACAGGTTAATACTTATCCTGGATTTAGCTGCATTATTCAAATCACTTATTTGCAAGTCAAAACTAAGGTCTGCATACCAGAAACAGTACAGACAGTAGGTTTGATATGAACCACGAAATATCACTGCAAATCTATCAGACATCAACAACAGATTAGTTTGTAAGTTTAATGTTTGCTTAGTTTGTTTACATTTATTTAACGGTGGCTTATATATTACTGCTAAACTAAAGATTAGTTTAAAACCTTTTTTGATGGCTCATGTTCGATGGATTCCACTAAAACACTCTCCTGTGATAGTGTCACTTCTCTAGGTGACACTCTTTGTTTTCCTCACCTGTATCGATGCGAAAGTGAGAGCAGCCCATATGACATACATCATGATCTCCTTTAACTTCTTCACAACAAGAGCCTCACAACCCTGCCACAGAAAACAAATAACGTTAGAAGAGTTTCAAGACTACAAGGTTTTTCAAAACACAATATTGCCTGAGAATCTTTTACATTCGCTCATGCAACAAATGAATCCTGAAAAATAGGCTTTGCATTCTGTTTGTACCTCCTGGTAGAGATCTGCTGGCCGAGTGAGAGTGCCGGTACAGTTACTGATGCTCGGCTGACAGCAGCTGACTGGCACACTGTTGTTCTTGGATTCTTTAAACCAGCGTGTGTTCCTCCAGTCAGAGTAGTTGTGAATGCCACAGCAGTGAAGCTAAAAAAAAAATAAAGAAGAATGTTCAGGCAAAATCTGCAAAGTCTGTGATTAAGAGTACAATCTAAAATTCGTTCCACAATCTCAAACTAAAATATAAATACATCGTAACAATATTCTCATGAAAAGGTACCAATTTCTTCTCACCTGCCTCTGCACATAGTCAATAGCACGGCTTGGAGCATCAGTGTTTGTGCCATTATATTCGTTGTAAACCTTCTGGATGGAGTGATTTACTTCATTTTCTACCTGAAATACAAACACAACAGCTGTTACTGTTTCTGTTCAGTGACTACACATTTTAAATGTTGTTTCTAAAGACCAGCACAATTCTAAAAACTCATTTACAGTGTGAACCCATGAGCAACACCTTTACCCTAAGGGGTTTAAAAAACATGAGAGCAGCTCTACAATTCAATGCTTATTAATCACAGTAAAGGACGTTCTGAAACAAAAAAAACATGCAACAATTCACCATGTTTTGCTGACATGTCAGCTCAATTATATCCATCCTATATTCCAAATGGGACAAACATACAAACCTAGATACTACATTACCTATGCAGGCAATATATAGATGAGATAATCTGACTATAAATCCCCAATACTACGGGAGAGAGATAAAGTAATGAATAGCTGTTCTCAATCTGGGACCCAAATGCATTCATTTTCATTTACCTTTAGTTGTAAAATATAATACTCGTTTAATCCAATGAGACAGTGTTTACCTTTGCCCTGTATATGTAGCCAAGCACCACCACCACGCACTCTGTTACAAATACCAGCAGGAGAATGGCAGCGAACTGAAACGACAACAAATATCACACTGTTCAGCGATGCAAAAATAAGGTGAGTTAAAAAATATATATATATTTGATGTTGCTAACATTTTTAGAGCTATAAGTAATGTTTGGCCTCATGCTGTTTTTGTGTCCTTATGCTCCCTATAGTATTAAACAAATGTTGCACGCATGTTGCACATCCCTCGCCAGTTGATTGTCATAATAAAATAGTCAACACTCACAGTAGCCAGACCACAGGAGCTTTCACGTATGGTTGCACAGCAGCCAATCAAGCCAATGATGAAGAGAAGAGTCCCAACTGCAATAATTATGACAGCAGGAATCAAAGTGTACACATCTTCAAAGAAGTGGTCATAGTCATCATATGTGATGAACACATAGGCTCCAATGTAGCATAAAATTCCAGCTGCAGCCTGTAGAGATAAACAGAGAACTAGGAGTCAGACTGACAAACACAGGCAAAGGGGGCCTTAAGAATATGACCCCTAATTATATTTGAATGTATAGCTGTCTTCTTCTAAGAGTCTCATGTTAAAATTAAAATCCATTGTTCAAACAGTTCAAAGTGCAATATTTTATTTGTTAATAATTAATTTGTGATGTTCTGTATCTTTATATTAAACTGCACTTTCTAGGACAGTAATCCTGTTGCATAGTGCATTACAATATGTGCTGCATTGTATATACTATACTATAGTTTTATATAATGCAAGACTTTTTAATGCAGTTTTAGTATCTTTTCCTCTCACATTCAGGATTTTAGTACTTGCACTGTAAGCCATGTACATCCTTTTTTCGCATTACTTTTTTTGTAATCATGCATATAAAACAAATATGGATGTAACACAAAGGCAGAATATTGCAGAGGCAAGAGACAAAGCACCAGCATTTATCGTTTAAACACCAGGCCCAGTTTCACAAATCACACACGTTTACCTTTTGCTAAGAATAGCAAAGATATGTCTAAAAGACTGGTGCAATATGAACTGTGCCACATGTTATCTCCACATTATTTACACAATCTGCGGATGAATTGTCTCTTTCAATCTTAATCACGCCAAGTTTAGACCATCCTTTCCCTTTCAAGTGTTTCGTTACCATATGTTTATCTCAATCCAGCTCAGCGAGTCTGATAGTTTCATGACACAATGCAGCTCAGATAGCACTGCAGGATAACTTAGCAGCCGCCTCAGCAGCTGCTGCATAACGTCATAGGCACAACTTATGGACGCTACCGACACAATGTAGCAAGTTCCCGTTACATTTTCATATCTCAAATTAGCAGCCTTCACAGTGAACACAAAGAAGACTCTGTGTCCGTGAATATCTCGGGTGAAAAAGCAGCTCGTCTGCCGCTGAGCCGCATACCGCAGCGCATCTCTGGCGCAGTTTGTTAGCTTGCTAATGCTCTCCATCACTGGGATGCTGCACATTGTTCAAACATCCGTCGTTTTCTTACCCAAAATATGAGATTAAGAAAAACCAGGACGGTTTTGGACGACGTAATTCCACACTGCCCCATGGTATCGTGCGCTCTAAAATTAAAACTATTACTATAAAAAATACTGATGCACCTGCACCTTTGCTGTTATAATAATAAAATGGCTTCGTTGGTCCTGCCCCACTTTGCAGATCCCTCTGGGCTCGACCAATGAAATCGCCGCAAAGCTGTATTTTAAAAAGGGGGATCACATGCTTCGATGACATCACCATTCAAAACAAACATGTTTGATGGAGGACATTTTAAAACTAAGTCCATGCCTGTAATATAGAGTTAGAATACATATCCTTATGTGTAGATATCCATTTATAACTATGTATATAAGTATTACAAAGTGTCGAGCGCGTGTATTTTGTGTTGATTTAAATAACAGTGAATCACTGCAACCTCGGCGCATTACACACCATTACATGTCGCATTACATTTCTAGGCATTACACAGCCTGTCATATAATCATTCACAAAACAAATGAGTATGGTGCTTTAAATTTAGAAGAATTCGACAGAAAGCAACGGAGATTGTTCCTCAGTAGGCTGCACACGGCGCTGCTATTTATTTAGTGTTACTTGTATCGCAACTTGGAGGAGAATACAAGTAATTTTTTGATCAAGTTTAATTTTATTTTAGAATTTGAGGCTTATTTCTTAATGGAGGGACATTAATTTATTAAATCTTCACAGCAGACCTTCAGCTGCTCTGTTATGATCTCTTGAGTGCAAGTGCAGCTTTGTGGCCCACATGCTGGTTAAATGATTTGTTTCAGAGTTTTAACACTTTACTGCAGTTGTAGCACCCCTCTTTTAATCACAAAATTTAGGCATACCAAAAAACTGATAGGGAGCATCAACAATGAAATGTATTCATGTGGTTTAATGCCAGAGGGTGGCACTGTAACATAGCTGGTTTTATACTGTTGTCAAATGTGCAGGATGATACCATATCGAGTGTAAGAGGCTGGTAAGAACACCTTACAACCATTGACTGCAGTAATCCTTATGCTGACTACGTAGCCTATATTTTTCAGATGCTCAGTTTCAGGCTATTAATAATAAATGAGATTAAGAGGCAAATGTGATATATTCCTACTCTTTTTTTCCAACTATGAGAACCTGTTAATCCCCTACGGGAGGAGGATTGATCACTCGGTTGAAAATGAGTGCCTTAAAGCCTGGCTTTTATTGAGTTACAGCTTGTGACATTTGTCTGTGTCAACTTTTGGTGCTCAAACTGAACAAGAGTGGGCACTTAAAAATTCAAGTAAAAAACAAAGTTAATGTTGATACAACATATATCCACGTTGTGAATTATGCATTAAGGCTTCATGAAAGCTATAATGAGAGTCATTTTTAAAACACAACTAAATAACTAAGGAATAAAAGCAAATATACAAGTTGATAAAGACTGAATACCTCAAGGTCTCAAAGATGAAAGAGCTGGGACTCTTGGTCATGTGATTACAAATCATTACATTACTGTGTTTAAGTTGGTACATAGCTTATAAAAATCACAGGTTTCTGCAGCCACTGCACTATGAAAAATGAAGGCTTTTTGTTAATATCCTAGAAGTTCTAAGTTCTAGTAGTAATGTTAAATCATCATCAATCGATCTAACACGAATGCAAATTGACCTTCCAGAACAGGATATCACTATTTGTATGGTAAACAGAATGATGTACTATACTGTCTGTTATGTTTGTTTAAATTAAAATGCCCTCACATGACATGTGAAACAGATATACAACCAGAGCTTTAATTACTAAATGACTAAACTGTCCAAGAAACAACATCATGGAAACAAAAGATAGAAGACATTAATGTTCCATCATTGAGGTAAATGTGTCACACAGCAGCAGTTTAGGATAACAGGGAATGATTTGGATGACATTGCAGCCAATAAAAAAAGCTAGATAAACAAAATAAGTCTCTGTTATTTGAGAATATAAATTTATCCGTGTTAAAAATGCCATTTCACCTACTCAACAGGAGGAAATCTGTGATCTTGCCAGTTTGAGTGGTGGCTGTTAATTGCTTTCTTTTAGCTCAGACATTTAGTGTAACCAATTCCTCATGCTGAATATACCACAGCCTGTAGTTCTTTCAGTCTAAAATTGTTTTTGGTTTAAGGTTAAGTATTAAATAGCCGTATTCCCCACTAACTACCATAGACAAGCCACATGGAAGTTTGATTTGAATTGCCTTTTAATAACATCACAGCTAAGAGTAGTGTCCTCTTAAATGACTGTAAATAGTAAATCCTAGCCAATACCAATACCTGTGTGGTTGCTGGATACAATTTAATGTAGTCTAACATGACTGAGGCAATATTATCCTGAAACCTTTTGTACAATCCTTACCGCCTTCAAAATCTTTATTTAACTCATCCTGGCTTCTTCACCTCCTGTGTAATTGATAGAGGTTTTTTGGGGGAGGGTATATTAGAATGATTTTTTGCCTGGATTCACTCCAGCTAACACATTAAAAAAATAAATGAATAAAATCTGTGCACGAGTAACATTTTCTTTTCCTGGAATTTAAATTTATAGCAGTCTTCTCTTTGGCACCAAGTTGGCGTGAATTTAAGAAGCAGACTGTTTCATTTGTGTAGGTCGACAGAAGGAGGGATTACTAAATAAATCTGGACATAAAGGAACGAGGACTTTATATGAGCAAACATTAAAAGTAAACAGAAGGCGTGGAGATGCTAAATCCAGCCTCCTAAGAGTGAGAAACCATATGCCATGGGAGTTGTGTGCGTGCTCAAATAATCAGCAGTTAACACTCTGCAACATGTTTGGATCTGCAAATTTACTTCATCGGAGGATAGTTACATTCCCTCCACCCCCACAGACACACACTGACATACTCACACCCACACACAAACACACACACATACACACACTTACAACCTCACACAAGCACACACATTTTAGCTGCACTGCTCAACAGATTGGTGTGCAGATTTTGTGTGCAACATTTTTGATTAATTTATGAAATACACGACATTTAATGATTTCTTTCACATCAAAGGTAACTTGTGTGTTTATGCCATTAGTAAAGAAAAAGCAATGGTTACTCAATATCCAGATTCTTGGCATGTTGTAAGTGTTTTAACTGCAAAGACCGAGTAACAGTCATTTTGATCAAAGCAACATTTTAGCCAAAAGGAAGGTGCTTATTTTTCATGTCAAACTTATTAATGTACATCCAGATGCTTTTTGCTTAAGAACTTATATTTCCTGTGACCTTGTGAGTGGTTTTTTTAAAATTGTATCCAATTTTCTAGCCTACTAACCTACTTTTGTACAGAGTGCTGCACCTGAAATTCCCAGGACCTCAAGGCTGTTATTTGGCAAGATAGTGTTTACACAAGATGTGTATTTCAATGGGGGAAAAAAACAATTTTCTGTTATCCACTGAGCAAAATTTGGGTCTGTTCTGGAAGATTTTTTGTTTGGTGTATCGATAATACACACACAAATTTTGGTTTACTAAATAGATCTTACTGAAATGTCAATAATACATGTATAAAGTTATTGACTAAATGATCACTATTTGTGACTATGCTCATCCAAACTACAACAGTAAGGGTAGACAAAACAATCATATAATACAATTCTCCAGGAATTACATTACAACAAGGACCGGATGTTCAAACCTGCATGCAGGGACTACTTGTTTGCAGGACTGTTGTATTAGAATATTTTAGTTTTAGCTCAGTGCACCTGTTACAATGGAAACATGTTATCTTTATTCTGGTGTCTGTTATTGGACAGTAACTTTGGAGTTAACCAGGAATCTACACTTCACAACTTTCATCTCTCACTTGAAAAGTGGATTCTAGTCTGTATGTTTCATCCTACTACTCACATAGGGAGTATATTCCTTACCTTGAAAATGACGCAAAACAACAGACAAGGCATTGTGGGAGTGTTGTTGAAATAGACTATCCATTACATTACCTACAAAGAACTGGCCCAAGGCAAAGAACCGGCCATCTCACTTCACAACTATTGATCGAGAGAACAGATCATCCCTTTATGCAAAGGACAGAAAAAGTGCAAAAGATCATAACAGGGAACTGAAGAATATGTTTTATATAAGCTGCCTACATTTGTTTTTTTATATAAGTGTTAAACAAATGCCTTCGGCAAAAAAGTGAAAACAATCTTACTCATGCTGACCAATCAGCCATTTGAATTGGGCCCATAAATAAAGACTGGCTGTAAAGGTGACGTGTACCAGATCCCTGCGGAGGACAAACCAAAGGGGACGAACTGAATATGGAAGTTTTCATGTTATAAAGCCTAGACTGACATATCGACACACACACTGAGGCCACAATGAAGTGCAAGTGAAGAATGAGTCATATTCCTCAGTAAAGCTGCTTAGGCATTGCCATTCTTTTCAGCCTTTTCTGTACTCTCTATGAGCACACACACACACGCACACACACAAACACACACATATATTTCAGGCCCAGCTATGTCTCCAAGAAGGAAGTGATCAGTGTTTCCTTACATGTGTGCTGATGTTTTGTTGGACACAAGCTCGGTAGCCTGAATAAACTCTGTATCATAATTATCTACCAAAGTCACAGCAGTGCAAATAATTATTTTATTTAATATAAATAATTTTTAATGACAGGACATTAAATATCATCAAAAGAAATTGAAAAAAAAAGAGTTTACGTGTAGGCCTATTGCAAGTGGCAGTAAATTACAATCATGATGAGCAGGAGACTGTAGACTGGGTCTGATTTATTTTTTTTAAACCCATGAGGCAAGTCCTCGGATCCATGTCAGACGTCCATCCTCTGTGGTTATCACTTCCTGCTTTGGATGTAGCTTTCTAAGACCTTCATCAGCAGGTCCGCCTCCTGAAAGAAATCCAATTAAATCCAATAAGGCTACAGAATCAAAACTTTTGGCATTTTTTGTGTCAAATGAAATAGAATATACTGAAAGGTTGGACGTCAATGCTGCCCACCTGATTTTTCGAGCGGCTCTCTTGTGTATCCACCTGCGCTTGCAACGCCACCCGCAGGAACTCTTGGAAAAGCTCCCCGAGGACGCTCTGCTCCGCGGGCAGGGTGACTTCCAGCGCATCAGCGCCCTGTCCCTCAGCTGAAGGCAGAAACGGGGTATCCATCACGCTCTTCTTGCCCATGAAATGTCCTGCCAAGATCAAGGAAACTCTCCTTAATAAGGACTTTAATAAAGAGAAAAAAAACCTTGAGGTGACATGAAAAATTCAATATCGTTAGGGACAGAAAATGTGTCTGTATTGAGAGAAATTCATCATAATTGAAAGTGTATGAAACAAAATTAATTATCATTAGATTCCATCCACTTAAACGTGACCGGTTGGTCCATTGTTCAGATTGAATAAAATATGAGTCTTACCTGTAGCCCAAAGATTGCCTCTTGGATTCAGTTTAATTTTGGCAACTTTATTCCTAAGCTCAGTCAGATCGAAACTGACTGCAGCGGTAAATGACATGAAAGAAAAAAAGACGAGATAAGTAAGTAAGCCAAACTGGCAAACATTATTCAGTGTAAATCCTCTCATCTCTACGCAGAGTGGTGAGCTGTTCTCCAGAGCGCAAATTTCCAAGTGTCTCCTGCTGGTCGTGGACTGCTCAGACTCATCCTGCTTTTATAGGCTCTCCTGTCGGGGTGGGCTCTGTTTTTGTTGCGTGTACTTTTTATTCAGTCAGCTGCATGATGTACGCAGTCATTGACAAGGTTTCACTGTGCCACGCCTTGGCTGTGCGTCTTTTACGCACGACACGGATTATCTTTAACCTGGGTCAGATGCGGATGTCTGCTATAAAAACAGCCATCCAACTAAATGACATCAGTACATCAATGTGCTGATGTTCAGAGGGTTCAGTGATTAAGTGTTTAGTTTCCCTTGTTTTAGGGGTGATATAATTTTCAGAAGGCGCATGAAGGTATTTGCCCTACACTAACAAACGAGAATTTATGTATTTAAATAATTTCACCCAAAATTCCACAAATACATTCATCATGCTCTTACTGGTCATATTAAACCAATAATATATCATATTCTACATTACAATGCAACCATTAATAAAATCTTTATGAACAAGCAATCAAATCATTTCTTTGTGTTTGCGTGACTGTTGCTCTAAATTGTGCTACCAGATCAGAAAGACAGAGGTGATGGTTAGTGTCTCCCTTTAGGGCAACACATCCACCCATCCCCACCTGTAACCATTACTGAAGCCCAAGCCTGGCACCCTTACAATGAGCAGCGTGACATTTGGCCAGTTGAAGCATGCTGCTGTGATCGCCATCAGTCCTCTGAGGATGAGAGAACCTGCTGGTTCTCTCTGCTAATTTAGAGCTGATAAGACAGACGGCCTCTTTCTCACTTCAGGGTGCTAAAGTTGCAAGTTTGGCAGAGGGGCTGCAGCTTGCATGTTGCTCTTTTCATAACCTTTGGCATTCACACATGCATACTTGTGATTTCAGAAATTCTGTGCAGCTGAATGTCAGTTTAATTAGAAGGCAGTGTAACCATCACAGCATCGCTCTCAGTGAGTTTACAGATTAGATGAACTGAGACAGCCATGGTTTTCTGCAACACTGCTTTTTCCTTATTAGATGTGATGGATGTCTGCATCTCAGGCTCCAAACAATGGATTTTCAGATCAAAGGCCACCATTTTACCACAATACTTGCTGTTGCTCTGTTTCTTCAGGGCCTCAACATGTAGAAGCTTGTGTTCATTTGTCAACTGACAGTGTACATATAATAAAAATATACTGTGAAAAGTTCTGTAAAAAAAAAAAAAAAAAAAACAGGTTTAGAAGGCCCGGGTTTTAAATAGATAGTTTTAGCATAGTTGTGGTGGGTAAAATAATAAAAACTGACGAAATAAGTTTATTATTAAATTAAA
>JAPZDV010000001.1:22173283-22196796 GCA_029814665.1 Acanthurus lineatus | reverse complement strand
TGTATAAGATTGTGTTAATTTGTAAACTGACTGTGTACATATAATAAAAATATACTTTGAAAAGTTCTTTAAAAAAAAAAAAAAAAAACATGTTTAGAAGGCCACTGATTTAAAGAGATAGTTTTAGCATACTGATGTGAGGTAAAATAATAATAACTTAACTAATAACTTAAATAATAACTTAAAATAATAGATATTTTTAAGGTGGGTCTTCTTTTTGGTTGCTATAACATGTTTTGGTGCTGTCCCCATTAAAAGCAGGTCATTGCATAGTTAACTGCACAGGCACTCTTGCTGGTTCTCCCACTTAATAAAAAGTGAATTACTTTTTAATTGTGATCAGTGTGATTTTGATCTATGTGATTTCTCATGTCTAATCATGACCACTGAAGGGTATCATTCTGGGATGACCTGCTGAAAATAGCAGCAAAAGCTCCATTTAAAAGGCAGCAGAGTCAAGGTCTTTGAGGTCTACTGAAGAAGTCAAAGCTTAAATACCTCAATTAAGTTTCAAGTGCATCCATATTGAGATTTGCTGTTGATCCATAGCACTGCATGAAAACTGGCCAGTATTGGAAAGCCTCAGCTGTTTTCACCTTGATTTCAAGAATACTGAAGTGTGCTTATATAGTATGAACAGACAAGACAACAGCAACAAGGTCAACTATCAAAGCACTACCGAAAAGTTCAGTCCACTTAGAGAGCTGCCTGTGCCACATTCCAGTGACCTTTATTCTGTGTAAGAAAGTTACCCAGCAAGCCACAACACCCTTCAAGTAACAAGAAAGCATGTAAGCAACAAAAAATCTCATGCACAGCCCTGAAAAGTCACCATCATGTGACCGAGGGTGATGAAGATGATTAATAAATATCTGTTTATCCTCTGAATCACATTTCAAACTTTTTTTCACATCCTTTATATAAAGGGACATTTTGCTACACTTAATAGAATTAGAAACAATGATTCAAAGGTCAATTTAATGTAGGCTTCTCCTGAACAGCAAAATACAAAAAAATAATATTTATGGTCTTTTGAAGAGATTTACAGAAGAGACATTGCTCATTAGTTTCTAACACAAATACTGGCATTACACGTAACTACTTTTATGTGAATTAATTTGATTTTGTATATTAAATAAAAACAAACAAAGACACAGTAGGTTCAACGATGTGTTGGTTCAATGATGACATGTGCTTCACATTTCCAGATCTGTGCTGCTCTATCACATAAGAAAGACTTAATTATAATCACTGCAGGGTGGACACCCCACACCATGGTTGCTGATGCAGAACAAGGACCAAAGAAAACAAGACAGAGTTGAAAAAAATCCATAGTGGATGGTAACCAGATTTCATATTTAATATCATTCTTTTTCAGTTGTCATAAAATACTTCACATCTTTTTCAAAGACAATGAATTAACAGGAAACAAACAAGACTTAATTTATCTGGATGAAGGGTTTTTTTCACATACTGAGGATTACAAATAAAAATTGCTTTCAAACTAAATCTAGCCTAGTTCCCTCACAAAAATACTTTAAAGCTTGGATTTTTCAGATGTAAACACCCTAACCACATTTCTACAAAATGTTCAAACAAATGGTACAAAAGAGCCAGTTGTGTTTGACAAAGTGTAACTTATTTCTGTTTTCAAAGGCATGATTGAGGTTTCCTGGACGTAGTTTATTCTTTTTGAGTCCTGAAGTCTGGGTACCTCACTCTCGATGGACCAACACAAAGAGACCCAGCATGAAGAGAACAGCATACTGCAGAATAAAAACACAAGAGGTTTTAACAAATTAGTCGTTCATGCTTAACCTTGTATTCTTAAAAACAAAAGTAGGACTAAAAGGACAGGTGGACCAACTTACTTTGAATTTGGGGTAATCGTTCATGAGAATGGTGACAATTCCAATGTATGGCACAAACCTGGAGATGATAAAAAATGCTCACGGTCAAGAAATTTCATTAAGGTCAGTTTGCAACATCAGAAAGTTGACAACTTAAGGAATTTGATTAGGAATCCTTCTTGACTTTTGCTGCACAGAATTTTTTCTGAGCAGCAGTCTGTTTTTTAGTTGTTCCCAATGAGGGGAATAGTCTCTGAGAGCACAAATGAGCAGACTAGCATTCATCGTATCAAATGTGGCAACGAACAAGTAAACGTTATTACAGTAACAGAGTAAATAGTCAAACAGTATTGTCCTATGTTGTCAAGTTTGAAATCATCCATCATGTGAACTTGTCAGCTAAATAACAAGTGTCCATCATGCTTTGCCCATCAGCAAAAGAGGAAGAGCAGAAAACCAGGATGTAGTTTACCAGCTTCCTTGGTAAGGAGGAAGAATTACATGCATCACAGCCATGCACAGGGGAGAAAGCCATTATAGTTATACTATGTAAGGCACAAAGATCGGCTTTGACTTTGATTTGTCAGATAGAAACAATCATAAAAAAGACAGAATAGGCCAGTTGTGGAAGAAAATCAGCTTGACAATACATGTTGCTAATGATGGTTGTGTTTTTAATCAATCCTCTTTGTTTCTTGTTGTTAGCAGTGTAGTCAACCTGCTGTTTAAGTAACAAAACAAAGCTCACAGTATTTTTTTTCTGTTTTCACTGAAGTAGGAAGCTCTTAAGGTTACTATCCTCAATCCTGTTATTTTTAATCGCAAAGAAGCTATGCAGTCATGCTCTTTATCAATTAGACCTCCCTACATTGCCTTGATAATGACTTGCCTTAGTTTTATCTTTGTTTGATATAAATTAACCAGCAGAGATCCTAGAACCCAAATCCTCAATCTCAAAAAAAAATTATGTGAAACTGTTGTTTTATGCATATGACCCTGTCAGTCTCGATCCCAATCCCAACTCGATCCCATTAGTTAATCTGAGTGTTGCTTTTATTGTTTCTGCCCCCTTCAGAAAAGCTTTGGTAACACATATTGTTTTATCTTGTCAATGAAGACTGAATTTGATATAAATTCTCTGCTAAACTTTTTAAACTTTTAGTGGCTGTAATTTTCCTACAGTTTTGAGTCAGTAACATATCTTACTGAGACTTGTGGCTTCTACTACATAGCAGACAAAGTTCTTTATCCAATTTTGTGATGAAGATATCATTACTAAAACGTGTTTTTTTTCCAGAGTTCTTACCCTCTGGCTCGTCCCACCACATCTTTTTTCTCCAGCCAGTGTTGGCCCTGCTTGTACAGTCCTCTGTCATCCACTGCATTGTTGTCCCCTTTGGTCAAGAATTTAATGTCTCCATTTTCCCTGTGGAAGAAGTATTAGTGTGCGTTTAAATGTCAATATGAAAACAAGTCCATCTTTTGAATGCCTTTGTGTCTGGATGAGAAGTTTTCAGAAACTTTTCAAAAACACTTTAATTCTACGAAATGGGATTCTCTAGAGCACAGAAGCCAAGAGTGACCATGGTTGCTACTGTCTTTTGTCATTCCATTATTTTGTGATTACGTGAATTATCCCATGATTTCAAGAAAACAACCTGCTCCTCTACGATAGTGAGATGATTATTTTGTGATCTCAAGATAACAGAATGAAAAAAGACAGTAGCTGTGGCTTTTCTTGGTGTTCTTACTAGAGTTACTTTAAGGACAACTTGATGATGGAAAACAACACTGATAAAAAGGTATATTCATACTTTTCATGGATCTTTAGTACTCTGTGCACTATTGGGATCTCTCTGCCTTCTATCCTGAAGACAACAATCTCTCCGACTCTGATGGGATCTTCTACTCGGTTGGTCAGAAAGAGCAGGTCTCCTCTGTGAAAAGCTGGCTCCATACTGCCGCTGAAATGAATTGTATAAACACATTATCAAAACTATTAAGTACCACTGACATCACTGGGATTATATTGCACGCATTACTTAAATCTAATGGTAACATGACGTGACATAACTAAACACACGTTTCAGCAAAACAATTACTTCAATGGCAGATGGTCTGGCGGAACAAACATTAATTACGGGGAATAACAAGTCATAACATCATTTGGACAGCAGTCTAATCTTCCTCATCCTAACAGTGAGATCAATAGGTCAACAGCTGATCAACAGCATGTAGGTTGTACTGCTCACTTCTTATATCAGAGGCATGAATGAGAAGACTAATTTTAGCCATTTTAAAAAATAACTCTTACAAAGTGTGAGAGTTGTGTTGTAGAGGGATTCTACTTTGTGCTTGTTTGTACATAATACATATAAAGTGTAAAGATGCTGTAAGATGAAAGTATTAAAAATACTGTGCATGCATCATCTTTCTGTATGTATCATATTAAGTTTTTTTGGGGGAGTTTTTAGATATTAAGATAAAAAGGTTTAGTACGCTTTAAAGATTGTAAAGTGACTTGAGGCAAGTTTCATAATTTTGTGATAATGGACATTTTGAATAAAATTATCTTGATTGAAGTGGTTATTTTAACATTTTCTACTCCTACCAGAAATGTAAACCTGAAAACAGCTTATTTGCTAAAACACACACAGACTAAAATGTACAACTAGTTATACAATAACAAATGGAGGCAGTCATTATTTGCAACAAAATATAAATGCTTGATCAACAAAGAGATCTAAATTCTTCAAAACTGTTGTCTCCTTTGACTCAGCTTAATTCAGACTGAGGAAGCAGATGACTCTCATCATCAGATCATTTAAACTGATAAACTGCAGTAGATGAAACAAAATGCTTTAAAGTATCCAGTAAATCTTACTGAAAATGTGAAATAAAAATTAGAAAATCAATTACATTGTTTACTTAGGCTTCTCTAACAGATATGTGTTTTGTTACTATGTATTTTAAATGTTTGCACTTGCACCAAAAAGCCTTCAGCCTCTTACAGTCTCCAAATGATTCACAGCTACTTGAGCGGAGTGTTTACCATAAGCATGAACAATCTGCATACATCAAACAGTTGCTCCATGCCAAAGTAAGACGGACAACAACCCAACTCCCAACAGGTGACTAACTTACCTGAGAACAACAACGATTGGACTCTCACTGCCAGTGACAACCATCAGGCCTTTCCAGATCATCAGTGCAGAGGAAACAATCATACCAAAGTTCAGCACCTGGTAATAGAGCTACAAACAAAACGAAACAAACAATCTTAATGCACAAGTCTGCGTTTATATCAATAAATAAGATCATTTCCGGTGTGAAGTAGCTCAAGACCAACTTAGCAGTTGGGTTTTGCATTTTTAAACGATATGTTTAATACGAAAATAAATTCACTTGTGATTTATTCAGCCTATATGGCGTTTGGCTTTAGCTAACGGTGCCATAACAATAGACTGGATAAAACAAGAGAAATAGCTAGCTTCTCTGAAGTCTAGATAAAATTTTTAAAAAGGTTTCAATGTGTCTTTTTTATGCTTTAGCACAGAGGAAGCCATTTAAAACATACATGTGCACAAAACAGTTCACTTCACATGTTGCTAACAAGTGACAGACAGGCTGCAACGTTGAAAAGCGGTTCACGGCTAGTAAACGTTAGCTCCGAGGTCTCCTGTGATACCGTACAAAGAGGCGGTTAACATCAGAGTGAAATAAAGCTCTGCTACGTACCTGCCGCTTATTCATGCGACGAACATCGTCAAGAAAGTCTAAAGAAAGCATTGTGGTAATTACTACTGAGAAGAAAAAACACCTAAATCACATTAAAACGTTTAAAGTAAAGAGCATATGGATGCACGGTCAAACAGCGAAACTTGCATCCGAATCTTCCGGGTGAGCTCAACCGGAAGTCCCGCCCTTCTGAGAGAGCTGTGTTGAGGTGTCAGTTCAGGATACGAGAGAGAGAACTGAGGGACTTTCCCAAAGTGCCATGAAACAAAAATCAAAAATGAAACGTGTTGCTACTATTCAGCAGAGTTTTGAATGGTTTATAAGACAAACTGAGAGTATGCGAGCATTGCGTTAAGTGATACTACTTTGACTTTATTTTATCTATTATTTTTGCAGTAGCTATAATTGTTTTTTTAAATGATAGATAGATAGATAGATAGATAGATAGATAGATAGATAGATAGATAGATAGATAGATAGAGCTATGTCTGTTTACACAATAAATATGGCTTTAGCATTGTAGCCTGAGAAAACCATGCCTGCAGGACCTTTTGACATCCAAAGTAATCAACACCTAGGCAGCTGCATTATACCTAAACTGAGAAGCATAACATAATTGCCATTATTGTGATGGGCCCAGTGCAAATATTTTTCTTGTGCCCTCCATCCTGCCACACAACACATGCACACAAAATTATGCACCAACAAAGCCTTCGAGTGTAATACATAAGGTGGAGGATGGTATATATAGCTATTGCGTTATTGTTTAAGTGGTTTTTAATGTTGCTGTTGAGTAGCTGTTGAGTTAGATAATCAACTGAATAACTGATCTGCAATAATTGCCATCTCTATTGGGCCTCTTGTAACTTCAGGCCCCTGTGTATTGCATTGGTAACTCCATCTATATTTACAACATACCTTCCCTTTTTGTAACGCTAACTCATCAACAGACCTAAGGCTTACTTAAGTCAGTGTATTAACAATGAGACAGAAAGCTCCAACACACTCTGCAGAGCTGAGGGAAATTGCGGGGTCAGCAGAAGGCTCTCTGTGGGTTTTAGTCTCTTGAGTCTTTAATAAAAACCTTATGAATTCAGCTTTTTTCTAAAAAAAAAAAAAAAAGGCTGTTCTGTGTTAGCAAGAGAGTCACATAATAAAATTATTAAAACTACAGTTTAACAGTGATCCTCTTCAAGATAGGGCCTTAGGATAATCATGTCAATTGATAATATTTTTTATTTTTCCATGTTCTAAATCAAATTTTAAGAGAAAAATCATATTTCCATAAACGCAGAGCAACACCTGCATCAATTCAGAGTCCATTTTCTGTTACCTGATGAATGTATGTCCAATATTCACTTTACTCACTTTTATTACATTTATCAGCACTTATTTGTTGCTAACAGATACCTGCTGTGAACATGACATGTCAGTGACGGATAATGAGGTCACTTGGAGCAATTAGACTGATTCACAAAGCTGTTAAACTGTAAAAGTGATGAGCTGGATGAATTTAATTTGAGGATAACCTACCTCTTTCAGATTAGACATACTCAAGCCATTGTTTAAAAAAAATAGTAATAATATTGATAAAACATTTGCAATAAAAAAGTAGCTTTTTCTTTTATAAAGTCATAGAGTAAGGATTACAACTAGTGTCATGGTTATTATGCTCAGTGAGTATCATAAACCAAACAAACATCAATAAAAAAATTACCCTGGATAAATAATTTTAGACACATTAATGGCTGCCTTTGAAGGTGGTAAACTTCATTTTGCAAATAAAGTATTGCATGGAGTGGCTTTAGGTGGATTTACTTTCCATTATAACCATATTTTATACCTGGACAGCCTCTTAATCAAAATTCAATAAACTCACAAAAAGAAAAATCTTGGTTGACAAGTGAGAGGCGTTCAGCGGTAGTAATTATTAACTGCTCCCTTTTATAATGGGCCACAGCTAATTTCCTTTAGGAAGTGAGTCTGACTGAATAAGTGATAACATACAATTAGTGATCACACACCTGAAATCCACCTATTTTCACTTGTTGACTCGGCCTTTGGGGTTGGAGCACATATGTTGCACATGCTTGAGCCATCATTAAAGAGTCAGGATTTATGTTAGCATTTATGACTCATACTTAATTGTGTTTTTCCCTCCAGTGTTTCAAAGTTCACCTTAATAATTTCACAATATAATCTGAGACTGTGTGTTTTTCTGCATTGTGTTTTGTTTTCCCCTGATGCAATGTTCCTGCAACATTGTTTGGTTTTCCTGGGGACACACGTGCTCGCATGGACACACATTTGCATTGATAATGACAGACCCTGTGTCAGACAAACATGGTGTTATGAAAAATGACCAGCAAATGCATTGAAAAATGTAAAGATTTCAAAATAACTTTCAGTAGATTAATTATCTATGTCTCCATCGAAGAAAAACAGCAATTGCTGGTGTGTTGAATAATACAAGAGTATTCACCAACAGTGTCACTGTTACAAGAGTATCCTAAAAAATGTAATAAATTACTTTTTGTTCTAGAGCTTGATTTGTAAAATGAAGATGGTCTCGCCTTTCAAACAGGGACTCAAGTTACCTCAAATCCTTTAGAATTTTGTGTTATAAACTTTAAAAAAGTCTGATCTAATTCGTAACAAACCCTGTAGTTGCATGTGTGATCTGTGCTGCATGAGTGAACATCCCAGTGCTCTTATGAAAAAATGGCAGCTGTCAGGTTCCCACACACTGCAGAGTTCAGTTATTCATTAATGCATCTCTTTGACAGTTTCTAATCTGAACCTATTTTTGGAATTCATCTTTTTCTCTTCAATGTATATATATACACATATATATAAAGTTCCTCAATGAATTCAGACTGCCATACATTCTGAATCAGAGTGTAAATCAACACATCAGAGTATTAATGCTGTATGCACAATTTCATTTCACAGCTGGATTATTTTGGCTTTACACTCCATTAGATTATTTTGATGACTGAAAATCTTGTTGATACATTTGCCAGGCTTCATACAGAGGATGTTGTGGTTGCAGCATATCCTCTGTCAGTTTCACTGCGCTCCTCCTCCTTTGAACAGAGGAGGCCAATAGATGTGAAGTGACGGCCACTGATCTCGACTTGTATTTTTATTTCTTTTAACTACATCCCACTAAAAAAAGCTAGCTCATTCACAAAAGCTGGTATCCACAGACACTGGTGAACTTCCGCAAAAAAATAACTGTAAAGACTTTAGTTTCATTTAGCAGCAGCATACTAACTACTGCTGTGGTTTCCTTCTCGCCTCCTCCAGCAGTTTGAAACGGAGCCTGCTTAGCCCTGTTAGACAGTGCTACGTAATGTGCATATGCATGCATAGAAACGACCCTGATTTTATTCAGATGTAGCCTTTGAGTTCCCCCATGAAAAGAAAAAGGCAAAGATATGCATCAGAATGTCATTATTTTATGGTCAGCAAATGCTTGCTATGATATGGCAGATTAACTCAGCACTGACAATCGACTTAGCAATGGCACCGAGACCAGCAGCAGCCCGCGACTTTTGGTGGCCAGCTGATAAAACTACTTTTCAAATGCCAACTAGTCTGTGGCATTTAGGGACGTGTGATCCTTTTCATATAATCTGCCTAAATGGTCACAAATACACTGGCCAGCCGATGATAATTGAGGTCAGGAACAACAATGTGAGGTCAGAATCACAGGCAATCTTATGAGAGGATGGAGACACTACACTTACCAGCCACTGTTTTTCTTTGTTTTCTCTTCTAATTTAATGAAACAGTACTGACTGTACATTTTCCTTTTTGCATCTGATGTGCAAATAACGTCTGGTTGACTGTAAAGTTCTATATCCCGGTTTAACCTTGAACAGCTTTAGCAGACCAATTTTACCACAATCTGTTTCTGTTGCTGCTCTGTCAAACTGTCAAAATGAAATGCAAATATGATTTTCTGTGTGGAGCATATTTTTACACGTTGCAACACAATGAGCTTGAATGTGAGACTGAATGTGTTTAATGCACTGAAGACCCTAACTATGAAAGCGAGGTTGTCACATCACCTCAACATCATGTCCTGTTAAATGAAATGGCAATTACTTAGCCGCAAATGTACACACAAAATTTGTACAGTTAAGGACTAACAATTCTCTCATTTGCTGTTTCTGATAATGGATGTTAATGCTGCGATTACTGTGAGTGATCCAGAGCTCTTTATGACATTCCGTCAGAGCTGGTCAGTGCAGCAGGAAGAGCTGTGCCAACGCATCTTTTCTCCGTAATTTCCGCACTTTGCTGATAATTTTTTCTGCAATGCCTTACGAGAAACTCATTTGGATTAAGATATGCCCCATTGTCTGAAATTATTCCACTCAGACAAATGTAATTTTTCAAATAGACAAAGATACTGACTGTGTAAGAGATGTTACCTTACGAAGTGTTTATGATGAAGTATGAGATCATTTATATTAGTTTCTTAAAAAAAAAAAAAAGTTCTGTGGATAACCCACTTATACTTTGAATCCTGTTTTTTATGTTATAATGAATTTCGGTTTTGGAACCCTTTAACGTAGCACAAAAAATGTAATAGCAGCATTTAGCAGTGAGAGATTGCAGGTTAGCAGGTTAACCACTTTCCAGATGAATCAAACCTTCACCTTAGTATTTCCAAATAGAGATGTCATTTGTGCAAGTAAAGTCATTGTACCTGTCTTATTTTCATCAACGGTATGGTGATTGAACTAACAGTAGGTGGCAGGAGTGTCTTGTTTCATGATAGGTCCTCTCTATGTTGTTATCACCTCTCAGTTACACTCCATCCAGTGTGTTACCTCTGTGAGTCATTGTCCATGATGATGTGTGGCGTGTGCAACGAAGAATTGAGAGCACCAGGTTCAGCAGCATGTGGACACTCTGTGGAAGCTATTAAAAGAGAATCATGGGCCTGATGACGTTCAGTTTGTTCTGTTTAGTGTAAAATGAAGGTATGTTCTGGTTTTTGCACAGGATTGTTTTGGGGTTTTTTGCCCATAGCTTAAAACAATTTGGAAAGTTTGTAAATGTCATGAAAGTGTTATCAACTGCTTTTTAGGTAAATATAACACATGGGCTCCCCCAGAGGGAAATACGGACATTTCAGTGGCTATTATAGGAAAACTATAAACAAAGAACAGGAAAAAATACAATTATACATAAACATCTGCATGTCACTAAATATGTGACAATCCATATTGCAACGTGGAAAAAGTAAAAAAAAAGAGGCGTTTAAAAACATGTCTAATATACTATTACATGTCACTAGGTATAAGCAGTATTGATAAGTAATAAAAGTATGAAACATCTGAGATTTGTCATGATAAAACAGCAGTGATTATTTTTGTGATATTTAAAAGTAAAATAATAATATTGGGTTTATAATACAAATAAGTGGGATAGTTCTTTTTTATGCTGTTCTATATTTATGGTGACAGACTGCCTCTTCAACTCCTTAATTTGCATTTTGAATGCATTTAATATGTCACAAAAGACAATAACAAAACGGTATGAGAGAATTTGAATGAATGATTGTATTAATTGTATTTCAAATTTTTTGTAGATATACTGATCGTATTGTTATCATGAGTTGTTTGGCCTTAATTATCTTGTTGAGAAAATCACCCTATGAAACTTGATAACACTTGAAATGTACAGTAAATGCCAGAGTAGTTTGGTGTGATTACATTTTTTTAAATACCTGTACTGTAGACCAACAGACTAGAAGGTAAAAGCTATTTTTTCACATCAATTTTATTTCACTTTGGAAGTGCAATTTCTAGGCAGGTTTAACACCAAGAGTTGAACGAAAATGAATCGTATTGAACAGGCAGTCTTTCTATTTTTCTTCTGCTGTTAACACAGTAGATGTGTCACAGCTGATAAAAAAATGGTAGCGTGTAAGAAACATGGACTAATTAACAGAAGCATCGGCTCCCTCCCACCTCAGTCTGTCATCTCTTCCTCCTGGTGACAGCGTCTGACCCTCTCATGTCTTTCAACGTCATCTGAAGTGACACTAACTCAACTTTTCTGTTAAGAGCACGTTTAGTTTTTCGATGCTTTTCACACTTGTGTGTGAGCTCCCTACTTACATAAATGATGACTCACTAACGACCGGGACTCACAAATGATTATCATGATGAAGTTAGCCTTTCACCCTACACACGCTGGTTGCAAACAACACTTCATTCTCTGATATATGTGAAGGAATCGGATTTGCCCTCGAGTGGTCCTGCTATCGAGCATGCAACAGCTGACAGAAGGAGCCTTTTTTCACACAAGCCATAATGTATGTGTTTTCCCATGTTAGATTTTCACTACATGCTATACTAATAAATAATGTTTTGCATTTATTAAAAATGTATATGTTGTTCTAATTCAAATATATATGAAAACAAACTAAAAAAACATGCTAAACTATTTGATTGATGGTCATGAAATATGCTCTAAAATTGCTGTTTTCCAAAGAATAAATCCATTCATGTTTTTGACAGTATGACTAATATAATAATAAAGGCTGGTAATACTACCTCAACATCTAGTGCAGTGTTTTCCCAAAACTCGGGTTTCAACCCAAAATTGCAGAACTGTCTTTAGTGGCACAACTTTCCCTAACTAAAATATAGAAAAATTGCTTTTCTGTTGCACCAGTCTACTAGCAAATCATGGCGTATTTTTTTTACCTCTTGACCTGTAAGTTTGGGAACCCTTGATCTGGTGCCATCATTAGGCTAAATTTAAATTGGTCCAGTATTTTGATTTTTACCTCACAAACTCAAGATACTCCCCATCTGCTTCAGCTACACCTTGTGTTGAGTGCTGCTTAGCAAACGCTAAAGGTGCTAACAAGTTGTACCTAATGGGTTTGCACAAGTGCTTCACTTAATCATTACTGGGCAGATACAATAAAGGATACCATAGAATCAAACTCTTACACAGCCTTGTAGGTAAGCTTTGAAATCTTGTAAAATTATGTTCTAGATGGAATACTAGAGACAAAAATAATTGTTTTACGAACATTGATAAAAAAAATCCATCCAAATGTAGCAATACTTTGAACAAAAAACTTGTGTTATAAATAATGGGTCAAAGTCAGCATGAATACTGACAGATAATAGGAGTCCTTGAGATAACACCAGTTAATTACCTTTCTAGACAAAATATATGATGATAAGTGACTGTAAAATATATTAGACAAACTTGGCTCTCATGACAGTGACTCAGCTAAGTCTTATAAGAAATGACACTCTGAGTTTTAAAGGCATATCATGCACCTTTACAGTGATCCAAACGTACAAGACATAATTATATCTTTTATTTTACAGCCAGTTACGTTTAAAGGTGCAGTTCCTAAAAATGCAGTGCAATGTAGAACAGCAATAAACATGACAGGTTACAGTATAAAAGCACAGCACCATTAGCCACTGTACAACAGTGTCATGTGAAGCTACAGTTGGCCTGATACATTTCTGACAACAAAAAAAGAGACAAGGGTTGCTTCCAGCCTTAAAAACATGCTGTGCAACAATGAAGCTTATTGTATGCCACATGGTTTTACTTTAGTTGACATATCTCTCCTATATTCTCACTATATTCTCACAAAGGTGACAACAAGTTACAAGTTTGTGCTTTTACACCGAAAATTACACATACACTACATAATGCCACTTCAGTTTAACACATTTTTGTCTTGCACATCCATTTAGTACAAACACACTGACCTGAGATTGGGATTCACAATCTGTGACCTACAATGGTTCATGGATTGATAGAATACAAACCCAGGAGAGCTGCTACTTACTACTACACTGTAGTTTCAAGCCAAAGATTCGCTGAATGTAGGACACAACAGAAAATCACTGCAATGTGTGAGGGCATCAATCCACAGTAAGTGATAATGACGAGGAATGGTAGATTTTGAAATTGAGTAGTTAAGTCATATTATTTGTTATTCTTTTTCCTGGTTTTCAATGGGTTTTACACCTCCCTCATTGAAACAAAGGGGAGTAATTAGCCTTTTTTCTTTTCTCCACTACTCTCTAGAATGTTTTTCTCATACAATTCCAACAGTAAACCATTTCTGATTTATGACAAGATTTTAATCTAGATACTGTTAAGGAAACCTGTGATCTTTTATGTCTTCTTAAGTGACCATTACTCCACTCTATCTTAAACCTCTTTGGGTGTGTCAGCAGCTTTTTGCTTAGTGGGGGTCTTTCTGCCCTCTTGTTCAGTCTTCCTGGGCATCCTGGGGCTGACAGCAGCTTTCCGGCCAGTCTGAGGGCTGGAGGAGCCAGCAGCCATTTTACGCTGAAGCAACGGGCTCCTGGAGCCTTTGGGCTTCGTTGGTGTCAGTAAAGAGTCCATGACCTTAAGTGACCGCAAGCTGAGCAGACCACAGAAGTAGTTACACTGGTGCTGGGAGACAAACTGCTCAAAAACTTTGGGATTTCCTTCAACAGATAGACCTTGATGCCTGCAGCAACAACACACAATTAAACCAAATGTTACCACCATGATCACTATAAATGTAAATTACCTGTAAAATTAGTTTTTCACAACACGATTTACAGAAACAACACAATACAAATATACTTACCCTGTTGATTTGACTGAAATTCCAACATTGGTGATCTTAGTGTCAACACCTGCAAAATAACAACATGCAATTACATTACCGTTGTTTGGGTTAACTTGATCAGATGTAACAGATATGCAGTTTGAACTGTCACCAAATTTACTCCAGCAAGGAAAACTATAAGAGATAGAAAAAGTGTAGTTTATCTTGTTAACTTAATATTGTCAAATAAAACCAGTGAAGGGTCAACTCATGCGAGTGGGACAAACCTGGAGGTGGCAAAATAGGAGAGTCCTCACTGGCTCTGAGATGCTGTTTGCAAATGAGCCACAATCTCATTGGACTAAATCTGTAGCAAGTTTGTTTGAACTGTAGATACAGTTTGACAGCAGTGAAACTTGACCACTTTTTATTGAAGAATGACAAGAGTTTCTCCTTGCCACTGGTTATTACTGCTTCATGCTACTGCACCATATATTATTTTTCTAAAACGATACACAGTGCAGACTGGTGGTTTTAATGGTTGACTGACCTTTGAAACCCCTTGTGTATAACCCATCACCAAATTTTGGGCCCTATTTTAATTTATTTTGTTAAGATAAACCCTCTGCTCAGCTCATGACACTGTCTGCTTACCTTCAAGTCGAGAGAGAAGCAGATTCCCATTGGTCCACTGGAAGATCCAGTGCTGCAGGGCACAGCACTTCTGCTCCACCTCAGAGCCAGTCCTCATATCTATCCTGCCTGTCCGATCCACGACGGAGTATTTCCGATAGACTCCTGTCAGATCAGCCTCCACTGTTGCATAAGGGACAGTGTTTGCAGGTCGATACATCAAGTAGACAGGAATCACCCTGTGTAACAAAAACTATCATGAGTGACCTCCAAAGAGTTTTATGGTTTATTGACTGTAAAAAATACTTAAGAGAATGTTAAATGTTATGAACAGTAAACTGATCATACTCACTCAAGACAGGGGCCAAAGTTTTCGATCACTCTTGCCTCTGCAGAGAAAATTTTGCAGTATTCACGAGCCAAGTTCTGAATTTTACACTCCTGTATGAAGAACATTGGAGAAAAGCCAGTAAAGATAAGCTCAACCTCCATACTTATTCAGTTTCCATTTGATTAAAGCCACAGTAATCCTATGTGGGTGGCAAGAATTTCATCTGACTGATTTTGTTGAATTTGTTAGTTTATTGAAAATCACATTTTAATTGAAGAAGTCACAAAGATACAGTATGTCAAACCAAAGCTTCCTTACAAACCTGCTTGACAATGTCCAGGTTCCTGTCTATAAGGCAGCTTTCTCCTTTGCCCTCATAGGCGATGGGGTTGCGTGTTTTTATGATACATGTGTTTCCAGACTCGAACACAGGCTCCAGACCATAGATGACTTTTGCCCTCCAGACTTTATGTAAGCAGCCGTCACCAATCTGAGATTCCTGCATCATTACGCGGCCAAAGAATTTGTTACCCCAGACACCTGAATCAGTCACGCCCTTGCTGAATATCAGAGGTGTCATTTCGATTTCTTCTCCAACTGCATAAAGAATAAGGTAAGAAGGGCATTCAGAAATGTGTTTGGGCACTGACACAAGAAAAATTAAGATCTAACAATGTGAAATCTCTTCTTACCACCGAGGTCCTCAAGCAGGGACATTCCAGCCAAGACTGCAACACAGTGAGAGGGAGGACAGAATGAGACCAGCTGTGGCCCAGAAAATCAAGAAAAGCATTTATTTTATGCCAAATGTAAGATTAAGAAGCACATACTTTCTGCACTAAGAAGACAGTCTGTTGAATCTGTCCCATATTCATTTGTGATTGTGCATCTGTAAACACCAGAGTCTTTGCTTGATGCTTGAACAATGGCAAGGCTGACCTGAGTCTCATCCCCTGCACTGAGAGACAAACGAAGACAAAGAATGAACGATTTGGAAAACTTGTGCAATTTTAATTCCTGTGAAACTGTATGTGCATGTGCGTCAATCCAAAATGTGTTTGTTCTAAACTTTGCAGGGACATTATATTTTCTTCAAGGGCGATCGAAATTATGTTAGTGCGTAAAAAATAAACACGTCAGTATTTTATAGGAAATAACACACTTGTACATTTTTTTCAATCAATACATCTTTACATGATGACAAATTTACGTAAGATATAGTCTGGAAACTTACTTTCTTTTCACCTGAGCAATCCTTTCTTCATTTCTGTACCATTCAACTTTAGAGTCACTGAGCACGTTGAAGAACTGACACCACAGTTTAAGGTGTCCTGAGGCATCTGAGAAGGTTTCACCTCTGATTTTACGAATAACTTGTGGGGCTGCAGGCAGAGAGACCAAACACAGACAATGACAGACAATGACAGAAGATAAACACTCCTCTATAACCTAATCAAGCAACAGTGTGTCCAGACATATATTGCATGTTCTTTACTACCCATACTGCACATTATTCTGGGATTGTACGATTAGTGTACAGAGACAGTCAAAACAAATACGGTGAAATGAATTCAGTTAGAATGTTGGTACACTATGTACTTTACTGGTGGTGTGTCTTATTAAAGAGGCTGTGACATGGCTCGAATTATAGCTCTAAAAATGATAAAACAGCCAATTCAATATATCTGCCAGTATTAACTGAATGCTCATATATCAGTATTTGTATATATATCAGGTATAAGTAACAACATTACAATGTATAAATGGCAAACCAGTTTCAAGGAAATTAAAAAATATGGTTTGTCTGAGGCTGATGAATTGTTGATGAATTCTGAAACTGAAAAATATCAGTATCAGTGTTGGCTTCAAAAATGAAGTAATGGCTAAGCTGTACAATGATAACAAAATACACACAACCGTCTCGAGACAGCAAAAACAAGACTTGTGTTCCTGTGTTTCTCTAAAGAACCATGTTTTTATTTTTCTTTGGTTTTGCTATATAGGAGCTTGCTGATGTCACATCTCAGCTCTAGCAACAGGTATTTTTCGATACCACTTTAGGTGACAAAGTAGTGAAAAATTCATGCACTACACAATACTGACTACTTTTATTAAAGAAATGAGGTTTTTAAGCAACTTCTAAATATACTGTCATATATTGATATATGAAGGTTATTTTACCTTTGAATGGATCATGCTTGTCCTTCTCTATAGGTTTCTCCTCGATCTTCAGGGTGTGGATCTTCTCAGGGGGCTGCTGGCTTGGTGCTTGAGTCTCTGCTGTCGTCTTCCTCCTGTTCAAAAGCGGAGAACGCCTTTCTGTAGGAGAGGTTTGCTCACTAGGAGGCTGCAGGAGAGGAGACCGTCGTGACATACTAGGGGATGTAGAGGGGGTTACAGGACTTACAGAGAGCTTGCTGGCAGAAGCATCCTTTTTCTGGGTTTGGCTATCGACTAGTGATGTGGCCTCTGAGGCCTCTTCAGGTTTGGCCTTGGATGTTAGGATTTTGCGTCGCGCTCCAGAGGCCAGCTCTTCTGCAGTAGCAGAGGGAATGGGAGAAACACAATTTCTTTTCTTTAATGATGGACTAGCCTCAGGAGGTGAACTGGCAAAGGAGTTGGTCCTTGTAAATTCAACCATGGAGCTGTCCTGTTGAATAATTGGAAAATGATTCTCCTGTGTATCTGTGCCAAGTAAACTTTTAGAGGGAAACTTTTGTTCAATCGGCAAAGAACTTAATTTTGGGATGTTTCCTTCCATTTTTTCTGAAGGTGTTTCAGTAACCCTTATTGTAGTTTCGTTGTTGAGTTTAATTTCTGGTTTTGACTTTTGAACAAAATCCCTGTCTTTGTTTAGAAGGGGTTCATCTTTGGCATGTTCCAAATCAGTAGACTTTGACTCTTGACTGACCTTTATAGGTGTTACTGTAAATGGCATCCCACATTCTTGACTGACAGTTCCAGATAAACTTGAAACCAGAGCTCTTGCTCCTGTTTCCTGGCAAATGTCCGCAACACCTTCATTGTATTTTTTGGCACTGCCTTGAAGCTCTGTAGCCCCTATAGTGGTAGCAGTGTCTACAACAGAGACAGGTGGGAGTACAAGAGAGTTTTGTGAAGCTTGAATAGGTGGTAAACTTGTATCTTGAGTTTGAATTTGTTCCTGATCATTTTTATGAAGCTCAAGATAAATCTCCATCAAAGTTTCCTTGATGTTTTTAGGAGGAGCATCATCAATTTTTTTCTCAGCCTTTCTGTCGGGCGTTGACTTCTTTGCTTCCAGTTTACATTTGCTGGCATCATCTTTTAACTCCTCACATGATATCGTAGAAGTTGTCATTGAATCTTGGTCAAGAGTCTTTAACTGTGCTCTCAAAAGTTCAGCTATTGAAATGACCTTGGTAACGGGTTTTTGAATTTCTTTGAAGTCTTTGATTTGGGGTTGAGGGAGTTTTGCATTTTCTGGAGGTTTTGTTGGGAGTGGAATAGCAGGTTCAGGTATATTTGACTTCAAATCATGTGATTCTAAATGACTTTCCCCCACCTTTTTTAATGCCTGCTCATCCTTCTCAGTTACTTTATCAGATGCATCCACCATTGAAACATCAGTGTCTTTATCTGTTGCATCTTTGGTCTTTTCTGTTTCAGTGTGTTCAATCACAGACAGGGCAGCGCTTTCAGTCTCCATCTCAACTATCTTCTCACTTCGGGCCACAATGTCAGACTGCAGTAATAATTTACCTACCTCATTAACCTCTACCTTCTCACTAACTTGTATTTTTGTCTCTTCAACAGTTTTTATAGCTGTATCAACTTGTCTTTGCTGGGCTGTCGGTGTAACGTTAGACCCTCGGGTGTTCTCACCACCAACAGGGCTTTGGAGGGGTGACTTCTGTAGGTCTGTAAAAAGGGCTGTATGGCTTTCATTTGATCCCCTGGAATGATCAAATGCGTCCTGTGTCGTTTTGTCAATGGCTGCTCGAGGGCCGCAGTGCAAATAAGGGGTCTGGATGTCAGCTGTCGAGGTATCTCTCTCCGACGAACTCTTTTGTGGTGGTTGTGCGTCCATTGTAGGCTGGTTGAGTGAAAGCTCAAGGTTGACAGGTGCACCATTCCTGTTCTTCTTTGTAAGGGCCTGTGTAACCTTGAATAATACAAGCAGAGGTTTCCATTGCTGTAAATACTTCTTCCCTGATCCCTGGCTATACTGAACATGGATATACACATGTAATTTTAAAATAAGCAACCGTACAACCAACAACAACAAACAGAGAATAGATTAGGAAGGATAAAGAAATGTAGAAGAGAGGAAAACATATCAGTGATAGTGAGATAAAACCTGTCCTTGTTCTATTTCAGTTTTACTGAAAATGTTCACATGACTGTCAGAGAGAAAGGTTCAGGAGCTTGAAAACCTTTCTAATGTTTGCATTCTTTTCAGCAGATATGAGAGAGACTTGTCCACAAATCTCTAAACAACCTTCACCAGAATTGATTTCCTAACACTTGTCTGAGATTCTATTTTTTGCTGTGGAACCACAAACTAAAAGGCAGTATCTAGTTTAGTAACACATAAGCATGATACCCTGCCCTGCATACAAGCATGTTTGTTGAGTGTGAAATCTCAATTCAGTCTGTTATTGAGCAGAATCTGTTTTTTAATTTGGCATGAGAGGTTCCCTATGTGATTTATAACAGGTAACTTAAGCTATAATACAGCTCAAGGGTCATTCTCTTTGCCTTTATTCCGCCTTTGTTTAATTTAAAAACTGAGTATTTAACTATTAAAATCACACAGCATACAGGTCATGTCATTGTGAAAATATCTTTGTATGTAATTCTGACAATGTAAGGCCTATTCACACGTAAGCTGTTTATTTTATGTTAAAGAGTGGCCAGAAAGGAATGCAAATCATTTCAAGAGGTGCTTTAGCTGTGCATTTGGTCTCAGCTCTCAGTGCCGTCAGCTTGCAGCATGCAGCCAGAGTCAGGCGTTTGCATAAGCAGTTGACAATAAGGATTCATAGTCTAAATACTGTGACAGAAGAGTGTTTGACTCAAAGACAAGCAAATAATTTAATTTTCTTCATCTTTTGCCTGAATATAATGTATTTGGATAGTTACATGGCTCCTAATTAGCTGAAATTAAACTGAATTCTTTGTCTGCTTCAGTATAAAATATGCTAAAGTCAGCAGCTGCTTTCCTAGCCAGGCACAAAGAATTGAAAAAAGAGAAAACAGCTGGCTTGTCTCCATCAGATAACAAACTTGCTATTGTAACTCATTTGATTTATTCCCACAAAAACTGAATTGTAAAAACAAATAATCATCAGACAGAGTCAGGATAGCCTTTTTCCTGGATGTCCAGTACTTGTGTATTGCAGGAAATTTGCAAGATCCATATAGGTTAATATTACTATGGACCTTAGACGTGCTGAATTTGTATACCTGTTGCATGTGTCATCATGTGTGCCATGTAATTCTTGTCACACAGTGGGGTACAGGTTATTTTTCAAAGCCATAAATAGCTCAGGTTGCTTGTGTTGCTGATTAGGGTTACGTCGGTAGCACAAAGCACTCATGAGCTCATGCAAAAGGCTCACTCACCTCACTCATCGGTGCTGGCCGAGACACAGACACATTTTTTTGGCAGGGGCTTGTTTCCCTCTCAGACAGCTGATCTCCAGCCTGTTCACACGGACGCTGAGGTAAAGCAGTGCTCCTCTCACATGGTGCATTCACCGAGTCTCTGTGTGCTAAAGATGGAGCAGTAGAGTTATTTGACTTCTCATCCACATCCATGACCGCAACATCTTCTGTTTGAGAAATGTTCTCCTTTACTTTGCTACTGCTGGATGCTGGTGCAGTGCTTGTCTGTAGCTTTTTTGAAGACACATGAGGACTTTGGGTTTGCATTTCCAAATTTACTTCTGTATCTTCATGTCCAGCTGCCTTCTCATACTTTGTAGTTTTTTTGCCTCCAGTTCCTGACACAGTATGACTTTTAGACATCAGAGCAGCTGGGGGTAACATGGCAGTTAGCAGCTTTTTCTTTGAGGGTGCAGTTTCCTCAGCAGATACATTTTCATCCTTTGAAGGCCTTTCAACACGCAGCGCTTCCTCTCTTTCTGATTTCTGCTGTAGTTCTGCCACCTTTCTGAAGTTTGAGTCCACAGCTGATGAACTGACAATGTTCTCTACCTCCATTACTTCCTCTGAATTCCCTTTAGACTCTACTGACTCTGTGCAGGTCAGAGCCATGGAGGTGGAGGTCTCATCTTTTGCCTTTCTCTCCTCAGATGCTTGCTCTCCTTGTGTGTCTGGTTTTGCAACTTTTGCACTGTTGGAAATTTTAATCTTCTTTTTAACAAAGGGAGCTTTGGGTTCCAGTGCAGTAAAAGCCTTCTGGGAAGAGTCATACACATAAGTCCCACTTTTTGTACCATTTTCAGTAATGGCTTGTCCATTAGTTACAGCAGACATTGCTGCATTAGTGATGGGGACTCGCTTGTGTTCCACCCCTTCCACAGTTACCTCCTGCAACCTGGTCTCAGTCTCTACAGCTACAGCCTGATGGCTCTCCTCGTTGCCTTCATCCTCCATGGAGCTCGGTGTGCTGAGGAAGGCTTCAGTGGTGGAGCGGCGTTTTCTCTGTGTCCGGTCTGGGCTGATGGTTCGTAGCGGCTCCTGGTTTTCTTTACCTTCCGCTTCCCTGCGTCTGTTGTCAGCCTTTTGTTTCAGCTTGGCAAAGTAGCGCTGATGGATCTTGAACTCATTCATTTCACCCACCTCTAGAACTCCAGAGCAGGACACAATACCTTTACTGTTGCTGGCTGAGGCCTGGTATATAGCTGCATCTTCCACAGTGCAACTGCAGAGTGAACCAAATTTAAGTTGTCTTAATTAAAATTATATCCACCTAATTCATATTTGACAAAAACAAAAGTTAACATTGCTGACAGGGAAAACTGCTGTATGGTCAAAACTGTTTAGAGGATAAGCTCTTTTCTTAATGTGGGCATGAAAACTGAGGCATTCTTTTTATATGTTGGACTACTTTCAAGCATAAAGATTAAAATTACAGACTATGCTTTTGTTGCCTCCATCAGATTGGCCTTTGCTGCATACTCATTCAAATGTCTTTATAAAGAAGTTTTTAAAGGCTCTTACAATGTTGATCTTGGAAGTATCTTGGTACAGCAAGTGCAGTCAGATGTCATATCAGTGTTTCCAAACATACATACTTGTAAATGTGCAGGGAATGGTTTTGTCCATTGCGGAATATTTCATATTTCGGCAGTCCACAGTATCTGTCTAACTGCACATCATCCTTATACCAAATAACCTGAGGAACAGGGTGTCCTGAGGAAAAATAGCAACCACAAGAAGAAGAAAAAAATTCAGGGCAAACGAATGGTATATCAACTGTAACAGGCTGCAATTTAGTTTAGCAGTGTAGCTCGAGAATATTGCTGGTAGTAAACTTTTTTTTCACACACTCACTTCATTTAATTTGTTAAATCCTAACAGGAATAAGACTTGCTCCAATTTACTTCCATTTAGTTACAAAATATGGCGTACAGTCTTGCAAAGGGTTAGCAAACAGTGCACATCATGTTTACCTGTAACCACGCAAGAGAACTTCACGTTGCAAGTCTCGGACACAGCTTTTGACTTGAGGGTAGTTTCAAATGAGGGTTGTGTTTCCTCAGTTAACTGGGCCATCATGCTGCAGAGTGTGCTCCTATGCGAGGAAAGGGAGCGTGTCAGCAAGTAAAGTTTTACTTTATTCAGAAGATGCTGCCTCGTCTTGGTGTACATGTGCAGTTTTCAGACTATTTCAATTCAAATAGCTATTTTCAATTTCCAATAGCTACAGATGGTATACAGATGGATACACAAATGTTCTAAACCAGTTCCCCACAAGCTTGGCTATTGCTGGAACAAGACAGCCAAAAAATGTTTGAGCCTGATTGTATGTAGATAAAGCTATAATTACATTATATGTTACAGGGATTTAAAGCAGTAGTCTTATTTATAATTCTGCTTGTTGTTAAAATTCAGCTGTGTTTGAAGGTATGTCTAAACTCATCCATAACAAACTAAGACTAGACTAGGATTTGTTGGCAAGAAGTGTTGAGAAATTTACAATCTCATCTTTACAGACAATATTAAAAAAATACTATGGCTGTCAGTCGATTAAAATTTTTTATTCGCGATTAATCGCATTATAGTGTCCCGAGTTAACGCGCGATTAATCGCAAATTAATTGCAAAATTTTTACCCTGCTCTATATGCAACTTAACAAGATATTTATTGTGTTTCTTATACTCTAGGAAAAATTGGAGAGGAC
>JAPZDV010000001.1:22127543-22161377 GCA_029814665.1 Acanthurus lineatus | reverse complement strand
AATAAAATAAAATACATGTTTTGTATTACAACCATTAAATCTGTCTGTATTGCATATTCAAACCTTAATACCATTCCATAACAGACTGATGGATACTTCCAATGACCAGAATTTCTGTAGAAAAATGTAGCCGACTAAAATCTGCTAATATTTGGTCTAAAATATAGACCAAACTAGACTAAGACTAAAAGTCGTAAGACTAGACTAAGACTCTAAAACTCTTATGATATTTAGTCTACTAAAACTAGACTAAGACAAAAATATTTCAGATGACTAAAATATGACTAAAACTAAATGGTGTGTTATTCAAAAGACTAAGAGTAAATCAGAATTTGCTGTCAAAATTAACACTGGTCAGAGATCAACAAATCCAGGATTAAATGTTAACATTTACTCCAATTATTTAATGCTGGCATCAATTTAAAAAACAAAAAAAAACAAAAAAAAAACATGCCTGTTTATCTTAAGCTTACAAAATCAGTATCCTCTAAAAACAAATTAAAACGTGTTTTTAATAAAAGTTGTTTACATGTGATGTCTGAGAGCCTGGTATTTGTATAACCATGTTTTACTCTGTGTTGATTTTTAATTACTCATGTTGTTATCATTATTGACCCAAGTCTGGAGATGTCAGTGCTCTACCTCAGCCTTTCATTGCACTAGCGATACATAAATATATTATTTGCAACAGCAGTATGGTCCTTTCAAAGCCGACTCAACCTTACTGAAATGTGCAGGGGAGTTTCACGTTGAGAAAAATTGGACACAATACTGCCCCCTGTGACCGCACTGAGTAACACGGAGGATTCAAGTCAACTCCCGCGCAACATGCCTGTCTCTACGCAGCCACATGCCATGACGTGAAACTGAACATTTAGGATTGTAACAATAGCACTAAGCAAATCAAGTTTATGCACTACAAGCGTTGTAGTATTATTTTGCCCTAGTCACACAGTCCAGTATTTCAAAATAGTTGACTGAAATTAAAAACTAGCTTTGCCATTTACAACGTCTAGTGCTCACATGTGTCAATATGAGCAAAGGTTTTGTGTGATCGCTCTTTGAAATATATACATATATACATACATATATATATAAAACTTACCCCCCAAATATAATATTCAAACTTATGAGACAAGATGTAGGAGTTACTGTTGTTTAAAAGTTAGTTAACAGGCTTCTTCGAGTAAGCTCTTTAGCATCTGCAGAACATAGATTAGCTTCTTTGGGTGCAGTTGTTTGCATTTGGCTAGCTTGACATAATGTAAACAAACAAGCGATCGCTTAATCTGAACAATTTAATACAAGGTACCGTTAAATACGGGCCTCGGTAACGCATCTTAAAGTTGTGGTTATGTTTTTTAGAGTAGAAAAGTGACAAATAGCTGTCTTACATTTTTTCATCAGTGTATTAGCAGGCTATTGAGTTAGCTTGCAAGGTCATGCAGGATTACAGTTTATCTGGGTTCACCGTTTAAGCTAGCTAACCCGGCTAACACTGCATGACTACATGAGCATTTGGGATGACAACAGTAATTTTGCGATGTATGCTATCCAGTTACTGGGTCTATGGTACAACAAAAACCTAAATTAACGCTTATTAATATCGATCCCTTAAGTTTCATCATTCGGGTTAAATTTAGTTACAACAAAGTCGGGGTAGCTAGCTAGTCATGTTTCTCTAGCTAGCGTAAGCTAACGTTGTTACGAACGCTGCCGTTGCAAGCCAGTACGAACGTTAGGGATGACAACTAACAAATTTAATTCATGTAGCATATTTAGTATTCTTTTTATTCATTTTACCAAGATTCACAGAGTAAACACTATACTATAATTTCCTTTCGGAAGGCAATAACTCTTTTCCTTACTTAAATCTGAGATTTTTACTAAATCTTCCCTCAGCTCTAACTGGAACAGTGCAGTCAAGCAAACTGTATTGGTCTGGCAATACAAAACTAGCGTGTAGCTACGGGCGCAAACACAGTAGGATCGGTCTTCATTGACAAGTCATGTTCTTAATATAAATCTTTTTGGGTGTTTATCCAGCCCATTTGAGTTTAGTCAACTAGCCCAGTTAGCTGTCTCCTAACTATGCTGGAAAGTGTGATGCAATGTGCCGCTAGCTGCTACCAACGTTACCTTTTAACTACCTGTCTGAAACTGACGGCTTTACCGGAGCCACGAATGTCTTGATTTCCTTGACGTTTCCCCGATTACTTTTCTCCTGTGTCATAATACGCTCCTTCTCGAAGTACGAATCATGTGTAGAGCCCTCTGCGCGCCTCGACTGGCTTGGAAACGCGAAATACTCCTACTGGCGTCAGGCTAGTATATCTCAGAGCGCCATTTCCACGGTGGGGAAGTCTTCCGTGCGCATCTTCTTCACTGGCGTTGATTCTGAGTACAGGCGACAGGGCTGTGCTGCCCTCCCCTGTTTGGCCGTAGTTTCGACACGTAGCTTCGCAGTGCTAAGAGAAATTTGCCGAACTCTCGTGAGATTTGTATGATTTTTTTCTTCGATGTGTACGTTGTACCAAAAAATGTTTTATATGATGACACTGTACTTAAGATCTAGTTAAGGCTAGGAAGAAAAAAATATTATGGAAAGACCTCAGTTAAAAAGTGTGTTTACAACCAAATGTTATTCTAATTAGTGGGGTTAGTTACACCATTGGCTACTGCACAGGTGTGCTCACTACAAATTTAAATTTATGTAAAGCTAGCCCTGAAGTAAGACAGGTTATTGGCTTTTTATTCGGACATGACAATTACAACGTCTTTTCTTTTGATACTTCCCATAGTTTGATAGTTTCCTTCTGCTTTTCTGTAAAATAAGGTAATGTGTGTGTATATATAAATATATAAAAAGGTATCTCTCAACTCCCAGCACATCTTGAGAGTGATGTCATATGCAATCAAATGCAAGAGTATGTTGCAACATAATCTGGAATAAACAACCCACTGTAATATATAAACATAAAAAAAATGAAAAAATAGTTTATTTTCAAAATGTTGTCTTTGAAGTCTTTGGATCAGATTTAACAAAAATTCAGTGTTCTAAGGCTGTGATTTTTTCCTCATCTGCCGCTCAATCATCAAGTCAAACTCTTGTCTTTCTCTGAAAACAAAAAAGGAGAGGAAAAAACAAAGTAACTGATTATATTCAGCATTTACTGTCATTGCTCATTCAATGTTTAAATTCAACAGACTCTTTTACCTGTTACTGATACATCGTCCTTTCAGGTACTTTTCTTCTGCCTTTTTCACTGAGACATTGTCCACTCCTGCTATGGCATAGATGATGGCCTGTGAAAAAGGACAAACATCTAACAATACCTCTACCATATAGACCAAGAGCTGCAGATCAGAAAACACACCATATTCTGTAATAATAAAGCAGTGCTGATAATGGCTTTAGCTCACTTCAGGAAGAAGCACATCCAGGACAAAAGGGACACTCTCCATGAATTTCACCTCAGTCAGGCATTGGGCGGTGGCCCTGGCTGTTGTATAGAGCTCACTCAGGTAACAATAAACCTGGTCCAACTGCTGGTCATCTTCCAGGTATATGTTCACCACCCGTCTCCTGTTGGCACTTAAAAAGGAGCGAAGCCATCTGGACTGCTGCTGCCCACGGATAACAGCCTGCAAGTAGAGTAATACCAGAAAGAGTTGTCTTATGCATGTGGGGATGGGCATTCATCTGGGATGCTTTTTTTAGCACAGCAAACGATGCATATTTAAAGGATCAAAAGTTTTATAGCCTTTGGCTAAACCACAACAATAGACCTGGCCATTCAGAGGCAGTTGTACATGTAATGCGATTAGTAGTGACAACATGTTATCAAACTTGCTGTCATTATTTACTTATATACAAGTTCTTAACTAGTAAAGTAACTATATGTCCAGTGCCTAGGACACACTTGCAGTACGTGAATCGTGAACGTCTTGCTTTTCATTTATCCATTTATCCAGTTTATCCAGTATCAATGTTAACAGATTAGACCAGCAACATGGCCCATCTGGGCAGCTAAAAGCAGAGCCTCATCTAGAAATTAGGTAGCATATTATTATTATTATTATTATTATTTTTATTATTATTATTATTATTATTATTACTTCCATCTGATGCACACAGCTCCCAGCAAAAATAGACAATGAAAATGATCTGCTGACACTTTTACATGTTGTGCCACTCATAGCTGAAAGTCCATCAGGTAAAATGTTTTTTTACTGTCAATATGACACCAACACATTTACTTCTGTCTGACTTCTAGAACACTTCCACGTAAGACATCCACTGGTATAATGCAAGTCTTTGCCAATGCAAGAACTATAGATAATACATCGGTACAATAGGCTCTATCATACCAGAAGGTGATCTTCCACCATACGCTGCTTTACGATGAAATGTACAAGCTTCTCATTAGCACGATTGTGGGCAGCATGACTCCGATCTGGCAACAGCCTCTTCACAATCCTGCTGCCTTCTTCCTTCTGTTCACTAAAGCTTTCCTCCTTCTGATCGTCCAACAGCACCTCCACCATCGAATCGCTAGCAATGCTTATTCTGTCTGAGGCTGCCTGTGGGTACGTCCTCCTCACTGGATAGCCTGGATTAATCCAAGACAGACAATAAAGAGTATTTTTAGGAAGTATGGCTGCAGGTTTATTCTTGTTTTCATTCTGCAGGAGCCTAACATTCTGTGGTGCCATGTTAATGAATGTAATACAACAAAACTTACTCATGTCATGAGCAAAGTACTCAATAAAAGTGCCAGAAAACGATCCGCATGCTGCAAAGACAAAACATGATTACTGCTAGATAATTCTGTGGTATCAGAACAATACTTCAATGTATGTAGATATCATTGTTCTTTATTATTACTGTCTGCATGAGTGTTAAATGGACAGTGCTTACCAATCCGTATTCTGTAGTCTGTTATAAGGTCCAAAGACCACTTAATGGCAGCATCATAATTTTCTTTGGCCTTACACTAATGACAAATATGAGAAACATGCATTGAGTTCCACTATGTTAGGAAAATACATATATTTTTAAAAATGAGTATATAATTCATGATCAATTCTTACCACCAGCTCATTAAATTCTTCACAGTCAAAAGGCTTGAGGGTTTTTAGAGCCACAGTAAACCTTTAGGAACAAAAACTAAAATGTGCCAGCCATTCACACATCACAGTACACAAGGCTTTTCCTACCACACTGAATTCACAGGATGTCTGCATTGTATCATTTATTGTAACTCATTGTGAGGCCTAACTGCTTCTCAAATAGCCAGGGGTTGCCTACACAATGAAAAATCTGTAACTCCGTGGCACAGTATCATACATTTTAAAAGTTCAGAGACATTCACTAACAAATCAGTGAGAGAAAATACATTTATTTCCTACCCTTTCTTTTTGTGAATCATTGTGTCATCAATAAAGATAACACTGGCTTTCTTCTGCTTACGGTTCACACTTTTTACCTGCAGAGTAAAATAATACAGATTTTAATGATTACAAACAATAAAAGCTTTCAGGGTTTTCTTTATTGCAAAGTCTTGATCACGGACCTTATTCTGATTAACCAATATTTAAGGTTCATTGTAGTCTTTCATTTAAATGTCCCTAGAGAATGTCAAACTACTCAATTTAAATTGCAGGTTAAAAATATTATGATAATTTTGCTAATGACTGAGTGTTCCTGCCATTGATTGAGCAAATATTTCACAAGTTTAAGCTTTTCAAATGTGAGGCATTGCCATTTTTCTGAATCTATGCAAAAATTGTAGGATTAAATTGTGTATTTGTAACTTCTAAAAATACATGTGCAAATGAGGAAACAGAATCACAGAGGTTTTTTAACTCACCAATGCAGGCCAAAATGGATAATGTCTAAATCTGTGCCAAACAAAAACTCCTTCTGTAATGGAAGGGGGCTCTGAAAAGAGAAAAAAAAACCCCATTTCAATAGTGTGTGCACACAAGTCCACACAAGTCCATATCTAGTCCTTTTAGATTTTTGTTCATTCAGTTACTTAAATCTCTCACTTTTGTCCACCTGCATCAAGAAACTTGGTAGCTCTTCCTCCTCATCATCACTCTCATCTTCCTGGAATGACAAAGATGGCAGCTGCTCCTCATGGTGGCTCAGCTCTATTGATAGATCTGAAGACAGCAACGACTCGTCTGTCTGTGCTGTTTAAGGAGGTTGGGGACAGCAATAAATAGAATTAGAGAAGATAACTTTCCACCCATTATCTGTCAGTTTGTACTTTGCAGGGACATAGAGGGATTATGTCAGTCCTTGCTGACATTTGATGAGCGAGGGAGGGGTAAAAACTGGATAGATTTATCACAGGGCTTAAACTTAACTTTATCACTAAACCTAGCCTGCATGTCTTTGGACTGTGGGAGAAAGCCTGAGCACCCAGAGGGAACCAACACAGACATAGGGAGAACATGCAAACAGTAAGGCCAGGTTCAACCCAAAACCTTCTTGCTGTGAGGCTGTGCAAACCACTGCAGCACTGAGCTATGTGCCAGATAATCTAGCTAACTTAATTTCTTTAAAAAACATGAGCTGCTTCCAAAAGGCAGTAGTAACTAACATAATAGTTTTAAATCCACTGCAAGGCCTTTCCAACCAAACTTGGATTTGTTTTTAAATAATCGTTGTCTAAATAACTGTTCTTTCTTTTTAATCAAATATAAATTTATTTGAAACCCAAAAAGTTAGCTCCTTGCTGGAACAAAAAAAAAAAAAATTGGAGTTTTCCTTTGGCCTGAAGTGAAAACCAAAGTGGTTGTGTTTTATTCCATAGGTCACTCGGCATTGTGCATACCTTTGTTTATGATATATCTTTGATTACAATGGCTACACTCAAACCTGGTAGAAATGCAGGATGGTTTTCTAAATAGCACCAAGGTTTAAAGAATCCTTAACAGATCCAGGTCAAGCAACAGAGTGAATTTGGTGTAAAACCACCTGAAGAGTAGAGGACAGACATTGCTACCTTGCTCTGCTGCACCAGGTTTCTCCAGTTCAAATCTTGGTCTTGAGCGTTCAGATGACTGAGTAGTACTTTTCCCTGCATCGATCTTCCGCGTTCTGCCACGGTGGCTCTTTCCTGATGCACCGTTGGTTTTACTGCAGGTCTGCGTTTTCTCCTTTGCCCCTCTTTTTCTAACTTGTCTTGGTTGTGAAGCTTTACTCCTCCCGCTGTTGCTTTGAGATTTTGATTTGGAACATGATGAAATTATCTCTGATGTCTTTAACAGAACAGACAATAAATGAGTTAAAGAGTGTCACTGTAATTAATTGTGCAGGGTAAAAACTATGTGGTTCAAAATGCAGAAACATTATTTATTAAAAAAAATTTTAATCAAAACCTTAAATTGATCGATGAGTTCCGTGCATTCTAGCTCCACTTGATTCGCTCCAGGAGACAACTCAGAAATGTTTCCCAGACGAACAGTGGACGACCTATGGACTGGTGTGGAGGTCAGGCAGGCTTCTTGTGTCTGTCGTGTTTGTCTCTTGCCTCTCTTTGGAGTGCTTGGTAAGGAACTTGAATTGACATGGTTGTTGATGACAAAATCATTGCCTGGCACGGCATTTGTTTCCTCTGTGGCTTGAGATGAATCATTGTCCGAGGGACTTTTCTCTGTTGATGTCTTTTTACGATTCCTTTTCGATTGTCGAGGTCCACTTGAAAGCTCATTCACACTCATATTTCTCCTGCCACTTGGCAGTGTTTCTCATGTGGTTTCGAAAACACAGGTTTAGCTGACGCTCTGAAAGTGAAATGACAAGATTACATATGAAGTCACCTTTCCTTGTCGTATGAGTTTATTTAGTGCTCTCTGCGAAAATATTTCCTCTTGAGTGTATTGAAGCCTTAAGATGCTGTATTAATCACATTTGTCATCCTTCACCTGAGGGACTTGAATCTCCTGCCCTGTCTTCAAAAGTGTCAGACATCTAAAAGTTTTGACAGCTGTGTTTCACTGATCAAGGTAAAGAACAGTTAAGGGTATTGTTCCACCAAACTACAACAATTAGGTTTCATTGAGTACGACATATTTTTGCTTTAGAGATAAGCTTTGTTGGCGTTGAGATAAAACGTGCTACATGCTATCTTCTCTCTGCATCGATGACATGCTTTAGTGGTAACGTTACAGCACAGAAAAGCCTGTTGCCATAGAAACGGGAGCAATTCATTCAAATTAACCACGCAAACTAACTTTGAACACTTTGTTAACATAACATATAGTAATGCTGACGACTTCCCAAAAAAGCACGCCATGTATCAGTACAAGACTGCTCCGTCACGCTGCTCAAGCTTTCATAGATGAGCTAGCACTTAAGTGTTTATCGTTAAAGTTAGAACCCTATGTGTGCAAACATCATACCGAAGCACCAAAATGTCACGGCAAAACGTTTTAATGATGCACCTGAACACATCACAAAAATGTACTGCAAACAAACACGGTAGTTGGACAGAGTCACGATAACTACATGCTAGCAAACAAGCTGCAACATAAATTGTTTTACATGTTGGTAAACAAAAGCAGGCTCGGTAACTTACAGCACTTACAGCAACGAACGCTGTTTAAAGTCAACGCATTTTAAGTAACAGAAAAAACAAAAACAACTTGTTTCCTTGTTGTTTAGAGGATTCTAAACGCGTAACCTGTGGCAAATTGTCGATGCAACCTACACAACATAACACACAGGTGACATTACCGAACATTCAAAGCAACGACATGCACGCCTTAAAACTTGAAGATGAAGTGATTAAGTGTTTTGACCGAACGTGAAACAACATGGTAAAATATTGACTAACTTAGCAACTCGCCTTAAAATGATAAGCTCAGCTCCTTTGACAGCTACCAACAACAGAAAAGACGATACCTGATATTGTTGTGTTGTTGTGCCCTCACAAAAATTCTAACCCAAAAAGACACCTGATTTGCTTTAGAGTATTAATTGTATTAATAATGTGTTAAAAAAACAACAGGTTACATACATAATTCCTGGATTCATGGAGCTGTCGCTTTTCGCTACATCCCCCTATCATACCATCTTTTTTCTACTTTGTAATGCTCGAGAACCAGCATAAAGGCGCAATACTGCCACCTGCTGTGTTGGAGTATGGACCAGAGTTCGCTACCCCTATATCATAAGGAAGAACCAAACATCTGGACAATTGTTTATTTTCAATTGACTTTTTCACCCACCACGTACTTGAAGAGACTCCTAAACCGGATGGAAATGGTTAGGAGTTGTTTCAGAGCCTATTATGCTAATCAAAATTTCAAAATCCAAATCCAAAATCCATTATCCTTCATCCCTCTGTGAGCATCCATATATTCATCTTAGTATTCAAATTCCTAAATCTATAGTTTCGTATACCCATTACCTATATTATGCCTACTATGAGAAGTAAATGATTGCAATTACAATTCTGCAGATGATGAATATTGATTTAAAAAAACGTTTTCTACCTCCTGTAATGCTGCTGCATTTACCATCCAACCATGACTGTAACCTGATCATTGACAAATGATCTGATATTCTCCTTTTGACAGAAACTTGTAAGGCTGATATACAAAAAGAAAATCTGTGCACCCTGTATTAGATTTTGTGGATCTGTCAATATGCATACTGCACACTCGGACAAACATTTATAATAATAATGTTTGTAGTCTTTATTTAGGACTACATTATTTCGAAAACTTTTCTAAAACTATATTTTTCCAGAATATATTGACACTGAGGGAAACATCTAGGGTGGTGTTACTAGTAACAGTATTGCAGAGATTTATCTTTATTGACTTAGTGTCATCTCTTAATCCCTCACAGCTCCATGTGAAACTCTCATTTGACCCTTTCTCTCCCTCATCATAGAAAAAATACCTCTGTTGTTGAATGACAATCTTCAGAATGCCTTTGAAGATTTACACAGTAGTTAATCATTTACTGATGGCATCCACTATGCAGGAGCATTTTGCCCCCTCAACCTGAAGAGCAGGTTTTAAAAAAACCACAACTATGGCTCTAAGCTTGAGTTTGCACCACTTTCAGCTTCTTCAATAGGCAGCAGGATCTAAATGATGATACAGCAAAGTTTTTATCTTTTATCAGAACACTGGTGAACTTTTGCTAAATCTGTAGCCCCTTTAACGTTAATGTCCAATAAAAGGGCCCTGACTGCCATAATAGATGAGAAATAAAAACTTGAATTACAACTGCCATTTATTGAGTCAACAAACCTTGCAGGTCATAAAAGAATAAAACTCTGGAGGTGATCTAAAAGCTATCATTTGCAAACTGGTCCCTCCCAAAGGCCCAAAGAGAAAACCAACTTTTCTGCCTTCTGCATTCTTTCTTCTTCTACCAGTAAGAGTACATCCAAAACAGTTGTCTTTGCCTACAGACATGTCTCTCTTGGTAAGACAGTCATTTCTCAATTCTTGACTTATAAAGGGACTATGAGCTGTGCAAAAGTTATTTGATATTCTGATTTAACATGATTTGAGATCTTATTTTATTAAATTAAGCTATCCTCACTTCAGGATTTTATACAGAGGCCATTTATTAACACTTTTTGAGTTGCTAATAACATGAAAACCATTTTTGTGTACGTATCTAAACTGATCTTTGCCCACATCAAGACAAAGGGTAAGTTGAATATAAAAAAAGAAACTGAAGAAAGAGGTTCTTTACAGTCCCCTCAAGAAAAGGAGAAGCAGAGACATTAATTTACCAGGATACTAAAGTTTAATAATGATGTAATTGAAATGTACTATGCATTATTCAACATGTTTAATTTGCTATCCATTATATTATATTATATTATATTATATTATATTATATTATATTATATTATATTATATTATGTAAAAATAATTTGTGACATGATTGCCATTTTGGACATTTTTTAATCTGATACATAATACATCAGATGCCAACACCCCTTAGTGACTGAAGAAACTCTGAATCCACTCACGGCAAAGTAATGTGGGCGTGTGGAGCTGCTGTTGTGAGAGACAGAGGGAAAGAAAAAGAGAGAGATGTGATGTCCAACAATTCTGAAAGAAAGAAGCAATCCACAAGAACATGGTTTCAATCTGTTCTGTGCCTTTAATTCTTACCTGATCAGTGGGAACCAAAAAAAACCTAAATGCACCTGGGACCTTTGCCCAGCTGTGACAACTGTGAATTAAAAAAGCAGCAATATCCCTGTATGTTGTTTCATGGAACTCAAACTAGAAAAAACAATTTCTGTAGGGCAGCTGAGGAAACTTTTTTTTTTTTTTTTACTTTACAAAATTTTTTAACAATGTAACAATCTTTAATGTCTAATTTGGAGTTTGAGAATCAAACAATATTTTTAAAAATACCATAAATTTTTTTACATGCTGGTTAGCTGTGTTAAATAAAGGTAAAATACATGTAAGAATTGTTTTGTACAAATTTTCGAGGACTGTCAAACTACACTCTCAGTTTCTTGTCGTCTGTAATGTAATAAGTACTCTGAATTATAAACTCCTGTCTATTGTCTTGTGTCTTTATCACCCTTTTGAATCTAGATTGGAGTTATCAAAAGTTGGGTGCTTAGCAACATTATTGTTAGAAGCACAGGTAAGCTGGGTGTAGAAAAGAAACCAGAAAGACCGCAGGCTCAACATGATCAACCCCAAAGCTTTTGTGGCTTAAAATGCGCATAAAGCAAAAACAGAAAGAGCACCTGTTCCAAGAGGAAAAACTGATTTCAAATCCTGTATGAACATCAAAATAAAATTTAAAAATTGCATTATTAAAAAAAAAAACAAAAAAAACAAAATCACTTATGCATTTCAATGCATCTTATGAATCTTAAAATGAAGGTGGAGTGCTTTGCTGTGTTGTTGTTAAGTTTATATAATTGAAAAGAGTGTTACTTAACACCAGGTGGTGTTTAACTAGCAAGCTTCTTTTGATTGTATGTTAAATATGTGATGCAGGATCTTGACTTGGAAAAGTCAGTTGGCTTGCTGTTATTGTAAGATTCCTGAGGTTGGCAGTAGAGGACCATTTATAAATTAATTATTCCCTTGAAAAATAAAAAATGCAAAAAATACAAAAACACCATGTCCACTTTATGTGACACATTTTTGAATTGTAAAGATTTATTCTAGTTTTGGTATAATTGTGTACATATTAAAGTTGATAATGCTCAATGTACTTGGTAATAGTATAATATTATCTCATTTGAAGGTTATTTTACAAAGTTGAATTCTAAGATTACAATGCAGAGACTGCAAAGTTTTTCAAACCAATGTTGAGAAGAAACCAGGCATTGATTTAGGCCTAGTAGTTTTTTAAATGAAAATTAATCTATAGAAAGCCCAAACGGTCGCATTTTGCCCATATGAACCATGAGAGGCCATCAAGTGTATGTTTTTTTTTTAAAAAAAAAAAACCCTTACTCTGTGTAATACCAAGTGGTGTTTGGTTAAAAAAAAAAAAAAAAAGCTGCTACGCAATTAGAACAGGATTTGTTAGGTGTGATGCAACCAGGTTAATTAACGCCTGTCTATACTCTTAATTAAAGCCTGATAGCCTTTATTAAATTTCTAGTAAGGTTTCATAAATATTTCTGCTCTTTCATTTTTCAATCAATAGAATTGCAAACACTTCATCAGTAAAGAAGAAAGGCAAACCACTGTAATTAAGGTCCAGTAGACAATGTCATATAGGCTCAGGAGGAATCTGGAAATAAGCAGCTAAATATGTCACTTCATGCCACAACCACAGAGACAACCACTATTTAAAAAAGCTAGATATGAATGCAATGTAACTGTACTTACTTCAACTTGACCCCACCATCTCCTTTTTTTTTATGTTGTTAATTAGGGACCAAGCCCATAAGGCATGGACTCCTCTAGCATTGCTGAGGGGGGCTCTGCCCACACTGGCCCATGTGGGCCTGCAGTGTCTTTGGAAAGTGTGGGTTTATTGTGGGCATGTGTGGGTAAGGGCAAAACCACACTAATCCAATGTGGGCCCCCTTTCAGTTTGCCCATATTGGGCCCACAGCGGATATGCCCTCGAGGGGCAGTAGTTTTGCCCTTGAGGGGCCAAGGCAGTTTTGCCCATCGGGGCCCCAAATAGAGTTTTCTGTAGGAAACTATCTGTGAGCCTGCCAACAGAAACCTCCAGGCACCCCTTTAGATTAGCATATGCAGAGCCAGAAACAGTTTTAGCACCCCAGGGGCCGAGAGTGTTTCTGTGAATCAATACATCACAGCACAGTTAAAACATTGTGTTTACATTACAGATGTTCTATGCAAAACCTCAAACCTTTTTTAAGAGTTCCCATTTGAATGTTACCTAGAGTAAGAAAGCTGTAGGTATAACAAGAAAATTTTAAACACAGGTAAAATGTCATTAAATTTTACATCAAACAACAACATCCACAACTATTCATTCAACAGCCCACTGTGCAACTAAGACAGCCCCCCGCTAAAGGGCCTTCTGAAACAGTACAAGATAGCAAAAACATGTAAACACAAGATTTATTGGTCAAAGTCTTGAGACTCTTAAAATTTGAATTAAGTCTGTAGCTAAAAGTATGTTCAACCAGTCCACACTCACACAGGTGTGGGTTTAATCAATCTCCCCATTGGATTGAATGTAGATTTCTGTCTGCCTGCATATAAGACTGATCCATGTCTATCACACTTTGACCAGCTCACTAGGTCAGGCTTTGGACTTTCAGAGTAAAAGCCCACAACACTTTCAAAATAAAAGCTTTTACCTTAAAAAAAACTTAAAAACCTCCGAAATTGATTTATTGTCTACACTTTAATGCAATAGATGCCATGACCGACAAGCCAGAGTGAGAAGACCTGACCAATTTTGCTTGCAGCTTTAATTTTACACTAGTATTTGTCTTTTATTATCCCTACTTTTACCTATTGATAGAGTAGATATGCCATTTAATCCCATGTGCTGAGTTGGAATAGATTTTAAAATTGTTTTGTTTTAAACTAACAAGGAAATTTAATTTAATTTAATTTAATTTAATTTAATTTAATTTAATTTAATTTAATTTAACTTAATTTAATTTAATTTAATTTAATTTAATTTAATTTAATTTAATTTAATTTAATTTGTAAATGGTCCTCTGAGGTCAATTTGAATGTAACCATAACTGCAAGCAAGCTGACTTTTCCAATTCAACACCCCAAATATCAAATGAGATCAGTGTTTGATTAGTGGATCTGCCCATCTTCTTTACTGATTGGGTGATAACAGTTCAATATAATGGCCATAAAGTAGCAGGTTGGAGATTATTATCAAATCCCACCGGTGGTTTAATAAACGCCATCAGGCATTACTGAAATGCAGCCGGGTGTTTACGAACGCTTGGTTGCATTGAATATTGTAGCCTAAATGTAGCTGTTAAAACGGTGTTTATTTAACAACTTCTAAGGCGAAATGTGACCCTTTTGACTTTCCATCGCCATCGGGGGTTAATGAAAGCACGGCGTTTATTGACCACCTGCTTGCAGATGAATGGAAGCGAAATAGGACCCTTAAGGCTTTCGATACACTCGCCATTCACCAGTCTCAGTCCGCCCGGCAGCATTAGAACGGCATAGCGACGGCGAGGAGGCTTCGGGGGGTGGTTGGGTGAGGGGTGTCAGTCTAACCGGACCAGAGTGAGAGAGGGTGAGAGAGGAAAGGAGAGAGAGAGAGGGTGAGAGACAGAGGGAGAGGGAGGGAGGCAGCAGCAGTAGCACTATTTCCAATCCTCAGTGACTGAAGAAGCGCGCCGTGTGGTGCCTCAGCCAGTCAACGCTCACACACTGATAACAAACGATGCACCACCGCCGCCGCTCCGCACACTCGCTGCTGCTGACCAGGTGTTGGACCAAAGACCAGGGACATTGTTAACGTTACAGAAGATCAAACTTATATGCATGCACAGCGCGCCCTTCTCCCTGGTCCCGTGCACAGACGATCGAGAAGATGCTGAGCCGACTGATGAGCAGCAGCATCAGGAGTCTGGACAGGGAATGCAACTGCACTGTGAGGCTGCTGGACGATTCGGAGTACACCTGCACGATTCAGGTCAGTGGGGACCAACATTTCCTGTTTCCTAAATCACCTTGCCGGTGGAGGACGGGCTATTGACACGTAATGGGGTGGGGATCAGGTAAAATGACTTTCCCCTCCAGCACATCCTTGTCCCAGTCTGCTCCTTACATACGGTCTGATTCAAGGGGGTGTCACTGAATCCCCCCTAAAATGTTGTGCTTTGCCTTTGTGTCCAGACACGGCTCATCAATGGGGCTGCAGACGTTACCTGTGTGGACATCATGACCGCATGTGGCGTGCATTGCGTAGCAAATTCAGGGATTATTAATCAGCAGTATTTTGCCTTTACAACAGAAGATGGAAAATGACAAAATAAACAAAAAATACTATCATAGTTTAATCTGTTGTCATGTCAGCAGCTTCATACATGCCTTGATCTGGATGCATTACGAAATAGATCAGGATAATCTGATCTTAAACGATTTCAATGGAGAGCTCAGGGAGGATATCTGGATCCTCTGGCTACATGAGACACACACGAGGTTTTTAGTTGCAAGCCAAGAAAGGCTTAATGATGTTTAGATGCTTTTTGTTTAAATAGAGGGTGAGAATCCTGAATTGTTTTAAAAATGCAGATGTCATACCCTCAGTTGTCAGTTTGTCCTTCAGACTGACCCTTTAGTTGACCATGGTGTCACTCTGCTATGCTTTTGTTGATGCATAGGCAAATTGGGTCTGCTTTATTGGGATTGTCTGTGATAAAACCTTTTAATTTCCAGTTTTGGTGATCAGGTGATTTTGAAAAAAATATTTTTTTATGATAGTGCAACCAACTTTAAGCACAAACTGATCTAAACCTTCTTGGGACCATGGAGGTTTGAAGCTTTGGCTCAAATATACTAATGAACTGAGGTTTTTGCTATGTCCAACCTGTCTTTGTTTTACCATTTTGATAGAAATTAGTAGCCAAAGCAACCTGTCTGTTAGGTACTCCCATCACTCAAGACAGCTGACATATTGCAGAAGAAAGAAAGAAAAAACTTTTGGTCAGACTGAATGTTCATGAATAGCTTTAAAACAAGCAGTTTTTTGAGTAGGCCTAGTTTAAGTACCTTTAGTCTAACACTATAGTTGACTAAGTCTTACATCCCTCATTCTTATTCTGTGCTTGTGGTTATTTGTTTTGAATAATATGTAAGTTCATAATTGATTTTAATATGTGGTTGATGAAGCAGCATTGATTCTACTTTTTGGTCACCTCTGGGGCTGATGTTCATAGTGAAATAAGATGGACTGTGTATGGTAGAATTCAAAGCAAGTCTTTTTTTGTTGCATTGTAAAGGGTTTTTTTTTTTTGCTGGTTTCTTGGTGTAGATCAGTGTCCTTTGTCCCTGATAGATTAACTGATAGGTCTCCCATTTAATCAGGTGATACCGATTAACTCTGCACATTGAATTAGTCACTCACTCAGTGAGTCCAGTAGACTTGTTTGAAGCATTTCTCTTTATTTCTTGCAATTTGATCTGTCTAAAAAAATCAATTGTTAAATTGACATGGATGAAGGCAAGGCATGACTAGAGTCAGTAAATGGACTGCGTGTATGTGTGTGAGTATGCAACAGCAGAGGAGTAAGCAACTGATTCATTTCTATAAGCTCCTTTGTAGATCAAGTGTGTGTGTGTGCGTCACTGTAACGTCTTAAGTGCAGCTGCATCCATTGAGAAGTCTATCGTGCATCATGTAACCTGGTCCTTTGAGCTGCTGGAGCTGCGCTTGATGCTTGTTTCTCAAAGGGATTCCACTGCAGCTGAATTAGAAATGACAGCACACAAAGACCATCACCACCTGTTTATTTCTAGGATCTGACGGCAAAGGCAAAGCAAGCCTTTCAACATCTAATAACTTAAAGAAGCAATACTCTGAAGATAGATGAAATAGTGAATTTCCAACGGTCTTTTCCCTGCCATACTTTCCTGTCTGTCTGTCTCAAAAAAAAAGAGAAAAAAATCAGTGACAAGTGGGAGGGCCATTACTCTTTTTAGTGCTGTAATGATTTTTTTTTTTTTTTTGTATTTTTTGTAGGCTCTGGCTTGCCACAATAAATTTTATATGATTGACTGTGATATTGACACTTAAAATGCTTGCTCTGCTTATAGAAAACTCTGCTACAAATTAAATCATATGTTTCCTAGATAAACTGCCGGCCACAGGAGGGTGAGCAGATGCACAAACAAGTACAATGAATGCATGGAGACAGTGTACAACAGACAGTGAACAGCATACAACTGTTCACTGTGTGCAGGCATGTTTTATATTGATGCAAAGATTTTCGAATTAGAAGGAATGTAGCAAAACATGACTGTGAGAGTAATGCTTTCACATTTAATGACTTTGTCACCCTAAATGAAAGGTAAATTTCCCTTATGCATTATTCACACAAGTTTGAATGGGTTATTTGTTAATTCCACCAAACAGCAGGAATACTGTACAGTAGTTATAAATTAATGGGCATTAGCAGGTACAAAGAGTGTGAGAGTATTTGTTTTAAGTTCAGCCTCTCACTGAACTCAGCACTTAACAGACTCCTGTTGTTTCAGTTAAGGCCTTCCAGTCTTTTCTTTTTCCCTTTTCTCTCTCTATTGAATTAAATTACATTTCCTCTCCTGTAAGAGGTCAATGCAGAGGGCCTAATAACATTTAACGGTATTATGGGTCAGCAGTCCGAGGCTCGCTGCTGCAGTTAGGTTGAACTGAAGATAAATCCACTTTGCAATTCCAAAAGTTTAAAAACTAGACTCTGACCTGTCCTCCAGACGGTAAACGTCTCTAGATCAGAGCAGAATCTGCTGAGCCTCCCCATGTTTACTCCTCCAGGAGCTCCAGTCTGCCCCAGGCTCTCTCCTCTAAAGCTCCCCTGGCTCTTAGCAGCTGTGTGCCGGCTTCTGTCCCTTCACTCCTCCCATCCTTCCTGCACAACACACTGCAAATCCCCGTGATACCAATGATAGCCCTACCTTTTTAAATGCTGAATTCAAATGTCAACAACACGGACGAAGCTCTGAAGCTTCAAACCGTTCAGTACAACCTAAATTATTTTTCATAAGGTTCCTTACGTAGTCATGTGTTTTTAATGTAACACTGTAAAATGGTTGGGACAGTGACTTTCCATCCCAAAGTGTAGCATCCTGTCAAATCCATTCTGAGAGAAAAGAAATGCTGTGTCATTCATTGAACTTTAGCTCAACTTTTCAACTACGCTTTCAGTATTCATGTAAATGATTTACACGCAAAACGCTCTGTGTGTTTTTGCCTTCTGTTTGGTTAGGGGTGCACCTTGTGTTTTTTGATGAGTTGTGTTTACCGAAGTACAGCCCGGACTTGTTCCCTCTTGACTTCTGAGCAGCTCCTTGATGATTCAAAGTGCTTGGCTGTCAAGATATGCTGATCCTATCTATCCAACAACTGAAAGCACACAACAGGGGCAGAATGCTTAATTTCTCGTGGAGCCTCCATTGAAAGGATTTAGCTTTCTATTGGCGTATTTCATTATTTCCACCATGGGAAATAATGAAATATGCCATTATTTCACACTATGGGGCTCTTCAGGAGGCACAGCTGGTCTGAATGGAAACATAAATAGGATCATCAGGGTAATCAATTGTCTATTGTTTACAGAAACAACAGCATTTATTTGCTGGTATTTGGATGTGTGAACACAATATTGAGGGATTGATATTACCTGTTTTACACAAAGAGTCTTTAAAGCTAAATAAACATGTGAACGTTTCATTTTCAGCTGTATTAGTAAAATGACAGTGACCTTCTTGGGGTGGGACAACATTTATGGCTTGAAAATGGGAGGGGAAGGCTGCTGTTTTTTCCTACACACCTTGGAGATGTGGCCCAGAATAAAGGCCCCTTGTGGGGCTCTACAACGGTCACACACTCCATTTAGCTCATTTAGCCTTCACCTTGAACTGCAGTCATTATACTAGAATCAGATCATGGAGCAGTGATGGTAGATATGACCTTCATAAATAAAAAAAAAATGTACATATATATATATATATATGAATATATATGGGTGAGGCAGTATAAAATGAAATAGGAGGACAATGAGGCAAAGATGAAGTATACAAGTCCTGTGTTTCAACATGGACATGTTGCTCCAGACCATACAGAAGGCCATTACCATACCATTGAGTGACCACATGTCCCTGTCTATTGGTCAGTCCCTGTTCCTGGGCAGATCCGTCCCCAGAATGCCCCCATTTATAACTGCACAGACACAAGACACAAAGTGAATCAACATCTTGGTGGCAAGAAAGACCAGGCAATTGAGATTGTTGTCTCAATTGTGATGTGCTTGTTAAGTCCAACAGAGGGAGCCGCCCTATACTATACAAACTGTTTGCTTGCGCTAGCTTTAGAGTTAAATTGAGAGGAAGGAGAGGATGAAGACTAGGGGTGATTATTCCAATGTTCTTAAAATAAAATCCAAAATTGGCGCAAGCAATAGCAAACAAAGTATTTTATCTGCTGTACTAGTCATCATAGAGACTGAAGAGGAAGTAGAAGAAAGTGAGAAAGACAATTTATCAGTATTGGAAATAAATCAAGCCTATGTTTACTCAAGTATTTTACTAAGGTAAAATAATAATAATAATAATAATAATAATAATAATAATAATAATAATAATAATAATAACAATAATAATAATGATCCATAATGAAAATCAATCATTTATATAATAGTATAGAATCAGTCTATGGATTTTATTTGATTTTTTTCCATTAAAAGGGACTTTAAAGAGCAAGTAGAGTGTAGAAGAGAGAGATAGAAAGGGGCTTAAGGAAAGAAGAGGCAGAAAGAGAGGACAGGTATGAAAAGAGGAGCAGAAATAGTTAAGATTAATATGATTGACACAAGCAGAGACAAGAAGAGCAGACAGAGGAGGTACAACAGATCTTTCCAAGAAACTTGCAGTCTGACCTTTTCTCTATTGACTGTTCCATTGTTTACCACAGCTTCATTCATTATTGTACAATAATGATGATTTTCTGACACATTTTTCCAGGTTACTTAGAACCAATTTTATCTGTCAGCCTGAACCACAGTTAAGAACAGTACAACAATTACTGTGGCCAAAATACATGAAACCAGAATTTCCTCTTCTTTTTAATGTGTATTAACAGTGTATATTTTAGTGATATCTTGACTTAAGCTCAAGAAATTAATTTCATTCTCATTTCAGAAATCAGGTCCTCTGATTCTTGTCCAGCCTCATGATATTCCACCACCCATGCTGTGAACCCCATGTCATACCAATGACATTGTTGCACATCACATCATGACCCTGCAAGCATGGAGAGATGTTCATTGATTTCTCCTTTTCTTTCAACACCATTCAGCCTTCCAGGACATCCCCACGCTTTTCACAGTCAAAGTTCATGATGCAATCTCGTATAGCCTCAACCTAGGTCTGATGCACAGCACTGTTTCTTCAAATAGAGAATATGAGAGTGAGTTCATCGGTCAGGAGGCAAGCAGAGGGCTGGCTGTGCATCTGTGCTGGGGTGGGGATGGCAGACTTCTGTGAGAAGGTGAAGCACCATAGACGCTTTTGAGAAGCCCTAGATGGGCACTTGATGGTCCCAAGTTGCAAGGAAAACAACTACAACGGTACTGTTTTTAGCCACATGATCATGTTGGTGAGCATCAGAGAAAATGTCCACCTATACTAGAACCAATTTTAAGACAGGATTTGGAAGACAAAAGCTACAGTGTAATGAAAAGTGCTGTCTCACTAGACATGGGCTTGCAGTCATTATGAAGCTGCTACACAGACAATGATGCATCATCCAGTTCCTCAAAGTAAAAGTGTGGATCCTCCCCAAGACCTGGAATCTAGTTGGAGCAGGACCTGCTTTCTTCCATGTCACTAGGCTGAGCAAAGCAGAACTGAGTAGTGTCTATGGGGTCCATGTAGGTCAAGACGAGGCAAGGATTAGAGATTTGCATTGACTTATATCCAGAGGGGGCGATGTGTGGTTCAGAGTCTTGCTCAAAGGCACTTCGATATGTAGGCAGAAGATACCAACTCAATCTGCTGAGCCACAGCTAACCCCGGGTGAGAAAAGTTAAACTGCAGCTATTCAGCTTCTTACACCTATTACTTGGTGATGTAATATAACAGGGGAGAGAGTTTGTATAGGGGAGAGGTTGTGGTGGATTAGTGGATCAAAGAATGAATTTTTTTCCCCAAGAGACAAATGTTCAAGGTTTCTGTGAAAAAAAAGCTTTAGACTCAAATGTCTTACTGTTATCAGTTAGTTTAGTTTAGTGCAGTAAGTAAGGTTAAGGCAAGAAAAATTAACAACACAGGTGCAAAATAATTGTTTGCTATAAACATGGGTGCAAATAGAATCTTTCCTGAATTTAAAAAGATATTTTAGTTACACACAAGCCCTCTGACTCAAATCAATATTCATAACCTGAACTATATAACGTAGATCACACGTTTCATAGAGTAAACATAATGTGAAAAACGGTTTACTGTCAGGGTGAGAATATATATTAATAATTCATAACTCAACATAACATACTGCACACAGCTCATCATTCGAGGATGTACCACAGCAACCAATCAGGGAGTACTTTTTCAAAGTGGACACTTTGGTCATTTGGTCTATATTAATAGTCCTACTGTGAAGCAAAAGATTTATATCAAATATTGAACGTGAGAGGAATGATAGGACAGAATTGATCCAGAAAGCATACCTCATCACTGTGAGTGAGTGCTTCAGTCACCTGGCTCTGATTCAGATGGTGTATAGTCTACTAATGAAATTAGGGCTGTTCTTTTGAAGCCAAATGCAGAACTGGAAGGAGCTCCTCTTGTTATGTGTTGTGAATGCATAATTGAAATGGGTTGCTCTTGTTTTGTTAGTGGTCTCTCTGCATATCTTATATTGTTTTCATTTTAGTGTGCACTGCTAAAACTGGAGGGGAGAGTGTACCATATTTTGTTTTCATGCGTGCAAGGGTCTGCTCTTCCTCAGTCTTCACCCCCTCACTAAAATAATGATGATTGCTAAATTTAACAACATCTACCCCCTAACATAGACCAAAGGTTTTATAATTTCAGTTAGTCCACACCAAACCTCACCTGAACACAGATGTGCAAATGCCTTTTTTAATTAATCTACTCATTGAAGCCCAGAGAGAAACCAAAAGTGCTGAAGCATTTTACATTAACAGAGCAAAGTTAAAACATCATTGTATTATTCTTCCCTCTGGTTGTTGAGTATTTGAAAGGTTCTAATGCACTGAACTGATTCATCCTTGATATATTACAATCCACTTCATACTGGGGATGTCAATGTCTGTTTCTTTCATGCCGGGCAAACTCCTGCTCAGAATTGTTGTGCTAAAATAATTAGTTAATTCATTGATCACTCAATAAAATTTTTAGAAGTTTTAATTTCTATTGAAATAGTTTACAGAATTGAAGTTTTGCTGGTAATGGTCATAAAAACAAGTATTCGACATCACAAAATTTGATCTCAAGATGGTACCAAACGAAAAGTGACCCAACTGAATACATGTCATCATGAGGAAACAATTGTAAGTGTATCAATTTTTATTGCAGTTCAGTAGTGATTGTCATGACACTTGACTCAAAAACACAAATGTGGTAATGATCAGAGGATCCCTAAAAGTCATTAAAATGTATCTTAATTAACATACACAGAAAATTCAGCGGAAATTTATCCAGTGTTAGCTCGTTTCAGTCGGGACCACAGTGGTGAACACCAACTGACATGGTCACCCAAAGTGCCATGCCTCTGGTTAATAAAAAGGTTTGCCATTGTATCTGTTGGTCAGAAAATTATTAAATTTCATTGAAAACAGTCAATGTGTAGGCAGTCAAGTGAAAAAGTAAACAAAAGGTTACTCAATATGATTGGACTGCCAAAATGTTGAGACCTAATGCAGTCCGTAGACAACCAACCAAACTGTGCATTCTGCACCCATGTTTGATTCTTCAGCACTCTGCAACACGCATGAATGCTCACACTTCACTCAGAAACTGCTGTCAAAATGTCTTTGATCAAGGCTCTTAGTCTGAGCTCCAGTGGATCTGCTCAGCAGCTGATAACAGAAATCTGTATGGATTGGGAAAAGAGCAAAAGGAGCTAAATGGGAAATATTATAAGGTGTTCTGTCTGTATTTTTAGACAACTAAATAAAAAGATCTATATTGAGACTGTTAATAGCCTCTCTCTCACACCACAGCTAAAGGTGCCATGAGTAGCACCCAGAACTGAATGAATAGTGGTGCTAAAAAGGAGCATGTGTGCTCAGTCAGCCTTCCTTCCTAAAGGTTTAGCATGAAGTATTTAGAATAAAGTAAGTGGATAGATAAATCTGAATTTCCTCTGACATCCAAACATTTAGCCTGTGGCTCACGAGCACAGAACTGGAGAGCTTTATGCCCATAATAATCCACAGACTGGGAATGCTGGTACCCTAAGCAGATTTTTTTTCTTGAAGGCTTGATATAAAATAAAAGTAGGATGAGCTTTAGACTGTGCTGCTTATCAGCTTTGATGCCAGCTATGTGCCGCCCTGCTAAAATCTGCTAGAGACATGTCTTCCTGATGTGAAGGCACCGTGCTAAATAATACATTAATCCATAATGTGGAGAAATGGTTAGATATGGTAAGCCCTCCAGGCTTTGGTGTGCTTTCAGATTAGGACATTCAGCTGTTGGCCATGACAGTAATAACTATGACTGCAGTGATGTCATGTCTTCAACTCCACTCAGCATGCTGACTGGATTAGTCATTATGAATGCTTTCATTATAGTAGGGTAAAGATTCGTAATCATGAGTTTAACCAACTGATTAAGTCCAAAGTGAAATATTGTGCTCTCAAAGTTCGGATAATGACTATGAGAGTAATCAGTGAAGATTATTAGTTCAGTTTCATCATTTTCAGTTGAGCATGTGGACTTAAAACTACTGACCATTCCACAGTTAAATGAGATTGTGTATTGAAGTTGCTGGGTTGTTGTCTTCAAACGTGTGTGAGACAGGAGAGAATACGTTTTGCTGGTTATCTTTGATGCACATGTTTGTGGAGGTGTTTGATGAGGTCAGCCTATAGTGGTGCAGAAGAAGCAGCGATGGGAGAGCCCGCCAGCATTTGGCTGTGCTCTGTGAGCATTTGGCTGCTTCATAGTGCATGCCTCTAGATTTGCTGTACAGACGCATGAGGAGGAGCCACAGTTTATAGTGAAGTAAAGCTTATTCTGCGTCCTCTTACTCTCTCTCTTTGTTCTTCTCTGTCTTTTTGCTATCTTTCTCTCCTTTACTCCTGTTCAATGTCTCTTTAATGCTTCTTTTCCCCTGCTGGCCCCTCAACTCCGCAAAATCCCCCTTTGTTACTTTTCACTTTCATTTCTCCTTTTCTTCTCTCTGTCTTTTTCTCTCTCCTCTCTCAGCCGGTAGCACTGCAGCTGAACAGATTAATTAGCTTGCCCTGACTGAACCTGACACCGGTAGACAACACTGCAAAGACATGCTATACATGTCACAGCATCAAGATAGCTAGAGGCATTTCACTGAATGCTTTACGCATTGCACCCATTGTTAGAGACTTAAAAGGCTGTAAGCAGGCAACTGAGTAAATACTTTGCAATAATGGGTCCCAGTTCCAATACAATGCATTCCTTGTTTTGAGCTGCGCTAGCAGCATGGCTATAAGGATGGCAATGTTCATTGTTCATACAGGCTTTCGTGGTTCCCTGAGGATGTAGCCCTCTGCCTTTGGCGATCCCCTGACTGTTACTATAGTGCTACCATGAGGCTCATTAAATTTGGCAGAGACATTCATTCTCTGCCTGGAAATGTGATCTCTTCAATTTCGATCTGGTGGTACAGTGCTATGGTTGATGAGCAAATACTGTATTTGAAAAAATAGTTACATTCCCATCATCAAACATCCTCATGATAAAACTGCACAAGGTGATAGTGCCTCTCTCCCTTTTTTTGTCAAACATGAGGATGCAGTCATCTTGTTTGACAAACGTTATTGGAATTTTAACTGTAGATAACAAGGAGGTTCAGTGTTTACATTTAGTTTTTAAGCATCCAATGGCCAATTAAAGGACAACACAAAATATCAATACAATCCCATTCTTTGTTCAGCACATGTGATATTTATAATGTATTACAGTCTGTCTCTGAATTTGATTTAGCATTGCTTTAACAAAACCAGCCCTAAATTTTCTACCAAACCCCAAAAGTTTCATTGCAAGGAAATAAATGGAGGACAACAAGTAAGGTACAATATATTTTTATTCTCTGTGTCTTTTTTACGGTGATGAATTATGTCTCTCGGGGAGGTGTTGTGTCTTTGAGGTTGCCTTTGATGCTTTGAGAAATAAAAATGGGAGAACACAGTGGTGAAACCATTCACTGTTGGAAGTCAGTGAAGACGAGTCTGTCGACAGCCCGTTGACACACCAGGGTGCTTAAATCCAAACAAACACATAAGGACATGAAGTCGTGATTGCATAAGATCAAGAGCACATTGAGTCAAGCTGAGATTCGTTGCTTTAATTAAAATGGTAACGATCAGTAATACAGATTTCCCGCACTGCGTAGTATGAATAAAAGTCCTTTGTATGGCTCCTGTTAATTTTGCAGCTAAAATAAAATCAAGTAATATTGCTGTCATATTTGTTGGGCATCAAGGAGACTGTGGATTAATGTAGCAGCCAGACCATAACCAGTCAAGCTGAATCATCCACTGCATGTACAGGAGCAGTTGCAGCTCAGGGATTATGTGGTACGACGACCACGGGACTGGGGAAGCTCAAAAGGAAATAGGTCTGGAAACGGATGTTCCTATTTTATAATTCTCTCTGTCTGTCTTTTTTCCCCAAAATTTTCAAAAATGATTTCTTGCATGTCTCGCTCAGTACATTCTGTCACTGCTCCATCAACAACATTTGGTCCAGCTGCAGTAAGGTGTTTGAGGTACACTGTGTCTCTAGAGAGCTGCAGGCTCTGAAGATTAGCAGAATGAACGTGTATTAGCCTCTAAACACTAGCGCAGGCTTTACAGCAGGGAAATCTTAGAGGCTTCACAGAAATAAGAGCTGTTTCTTGTTCACACTGGAGAGCTGCTCCTCTTCTTCTTTTCTCTTTTCGTTCTTCTTTTATGTCAAACTTGAAAGGGGAGACGAGGCTTATTTTGGAAAGTCAGAGGCTTGCTGTGAGGTTGAGGACGTCACCCGAAAAGAGGAGTTCAGGCACAGTGTAGACCAATGTCTGCCGCACTGAACTTGGAAATCAGTCTGTTGTGATTTTTGCTCAGACATGGGCCTCATGTGTTATTCATGATCCAGTTCCTTCTGGCTCTGTCGCTATTTAATCACCATACTAATGATGTTTTTATCAAGGCACTCTTAATTTTGGTGTGTGTATGTGATCTCTTTACTTGTGTGTTCACTTGCTTATCAGATTTTTTTATATGCAATATTTGTGTGAATTTATGCATAAATAAAAGATGACACAAAAAGACAACTGCTGGTGTCACATGTCCATTAGGGTAAGAGATGGGTGCTTTGTAAAGAAAAGGCAAAAAGCTTTAATTACACATAGATGCTGACGTCCTGTAGGGCTGCCTGCTGGCTCGGCACATTATAGACAACAATATCCTGTGTGTGTGTGTGTGTGTGTGTGTGTGTGTGTGTGTGTGTGTGTGTGAGCACCTGCAGGTGCTTTAGGAAGGAAGGTTTACATTGGACAAGAGAAAATGGAGACAAAACCCATAAAGATGACTGTAATGACTCCAGGGCTCTCACAAAGGTAACACACTGTGTCTGCTAATTACTTTGCAGCAGATTGACAAAATGCAGATGCACTGTTTAGAGATGAGTATCAGCAGACCTCCCAGTGCAATACAATATAGATTTTAAAGATGTCAATTCATTGGTTGTTAAGTTTGGGTTCTTTTAAAGGGCCAGTGTATGGAATTTAGATAGATTTGTTTTCATTACCTGAAAATAAATCTTTCATTTCTACAGAGGAAGCTGGTCCTTCTCTCAAGGAGCACACCATTTTGCACAGCCATGTTCCTACAGTAGCCCAGAACAGACAAACTAAGCACTGGCTCTAAACAGGACCTTTCACATTTTTCTGAAATTTCATGGCCATGTGGGCTCTCTGACACACCTGGAAGGGGTGAGTTTGCAATGGAATATTCAAACTTCACCACTAGATGCCACAAAATCCTACACAATGTTACATAGTTTTTGCATTTTGTTGGGATATATAATAGTGTCATAATGTGAGCACAAAAACACAGAACCTTAGCATGAGCAGTGACAGCTGACACTGACATGTCTTTTGCTTTTTTATCAAATTTTATACAAGTTGTTAGATGTGTGTGTAGTTCATAAAACTGATGTAGCACGCTTCTCTTTGAGTGGTCAGACCAGACTGTGTGTTTGCGGTCTGTGGGGTGTATGTTTATGTGTGTTTGTGTTTGTGGTTGTCTGTTGTCTCTTGGGAATGTCTGAGCTGCATTGGGGGATGAAGCTGTGCTCTTCCTGCAGGATCCACAGTGTCAATTTATATGCAGGGGTGGAGGCCTGTGAGTATGAGGGGCCGTTAAGGTCATTATTCAGAAATAACATGCATATACATGTACTCTTCCTCTCACATCCACATATGAATCCATTTTACTGAAAACCACACACGTGAAGTGCTTTTACAAACACAACACTCTCACATAAACAGACATACACAACTAAAAAGCCCTGATGAAAACTACTGAAAAGATTTCACACATACGAGTAAATTGTACTTATATATTCAGTTGAAAATGTTGCTCTAACATACAAATATGACACTAAACTGTCTGCTTGTTTGTTTGTTTACATTTCATTGTTTAACATACAGCAGCTGCTTGTCATTTTTTTATGTTTGCTTACAAACTGGAAGGTTTGTGTGAAAAAGAGGTGTTGATTCAACTTCATGTGTATTTTTAAGGCTGTAGTTTGTGTCCCTCTAGAAATGTATTCTACCGTTCACGGAGATGTTTCCAATATTTTGTGCGATCCTTGTAAGGCAAGACATGCAGACTACATATCATTTAAACAGTCTGAACAAAGACTAAACATTACAACCGTTATGAAGGTAGAACTCATTCCATTGCGACTGGGTTACATGCACATAAGAAAGTGAGTGTATATCACATCATACACAGCAGGAGAGAGAGAAACTTATCATGAGGTTTTGCTTCTTGTATCTTGTTTTGACACATTGTCTTACCTTGTGCTAAACTATAATTTGGTAAAGAAAGCAGTAGCTGTTAAAGAAGCGGAAGATTGCATTTATTGTTCAGTCACCGTGTCCTGATGGTGTCCTGGGTTCCTTTTATAGCACAATTAATGATGGAGAGCTTCAAGGTAAGAAGCACAAAGGGTATGAATCAGCAGATTCATGCACTTTATCCACAAAAGCTGCACTTTTAAATCCTCACTGTTGGCTGTGTTATTCTGGTTTACACTTGAAAAAATACCAGTGAATGAATTTGTTCCAGATAATGTTTTATAATAGACTTTTTTTCACATGCCCCAAATGTTTTAGTTTAAGCCTTTTACTGCAGCTAAATAAACAGAATAACCAACAATTTGCTGTATCAAATAACAATGGTTACAGCAAGCACAGCATCAAGAAAAAATCCCTCCCCACACTTCCATATGGACTGCCCAGTCACTGCTCTGTGCAGTGGTCAGCAAATTTAGAGCTCCCTTCCTCACACACACACACACACACACACACACGCACACTTCTCCATGTCTCTATACTCACATTTTGCATATTCTCAAATAATTCCATTTTATACTCTAAAAGAAAAACGGATATTTATTTAGATTACTTTACATGAATCCCTGTCAAATTCCAAACAACTTTCTTTGGTTTCTTTTGAAAGACATGAACATGAGAGGAGCAAGAGAGGAGATGACACGGTGCTTTCCCCTACTGCACTCGTTCAGACACAAAATCTGGGCCGCCCAGTGTTCCCCATCAATAATTAGGCAATGTGTCCCATACCCCTGCCCTTTTTTATACAACATCAAAGATCTGCTCCCACTTATCACTCTCACTTTACATATTTCTTACTGTCTCTACATATTACATAAGAGCCTTCTACTAGCAAAACACCATTTTCAGTCATTTTACTGTGAAGCAGCCACAGCAGCATGGCCATAGTCACAGATGATAAGTAAGTTGTTGTTTGATTAAAACCTGTCAACTTCGTCACCAGATCAGAAGGGCAGCCAAAACAACATCTTGCTGCTGACCAAAGTCTTTCAGTGATGGATGGACAGACATGGACAGATGCTTTTGCAAGATCCTTCCCATGGTGGAATAATTATTTTGTTGTCCTCACTTTGCCTTTCTCCTTCATCTACAAAATATTTCTCTTAGCTCCACACTCAAAACCTTTAATTTTACTTTTTAATGTGACCTCATCTTTGAGGATACAATAGCTTTTTAAGGTAGCTGGGCTGTTAGACGTAGTTTAAGTACCGTGAATTTCTGTGGTCTATTCTGGGGAAAATAGAGGAACAGAAGTAAAACAAACCTGTCTAACCCATCTGCAATCAGATTTTCATTCAAGGGTTCAACTGGGAAAAGAGCAAAACTCAGGCTGCAGTTTGCACTTAAATAATTTGCGTCTAGGCTTATCAATTTTTCACAGGGCTTTGGAAGAGAGACACTGTTCATCTGCAGCTTTTGTTAAATCTCTTTGGTTGGTCCCGTGTGGGTTATAAGGAAGCAGTTGAATTAGGCAAGTGCAGCAGATAATTCTGTAGAATGAAACACTTCAGTTTATTATTTTATACTTGTTTGAATGTAGATTTTTATATGGTGGCTCATGGGGGAAGTTGTAATTCAGTCTGATAGCTCCTTTGCTCTTAAACTCGCTTGATGTTGATGAGCTGGTCTTAGTCTCTGTGTGAGAAGAAATGTGCCATGCATGCCATAATGCTCCTTAAAATGTTTTTCTGTTTATGCATAATGCCTCTATCTTTATCTTGAAAAACACTATTAGAGTAATCACTTATGACACCGGCATGAATGTGGTCAAGAAACCATGGATGGAATCACTGGAATTGATCATTAAAAAACTTAAATGCCTGTTAAAATCAGGAATTAGCCATGTAAAGCTAACAATTTAGAAAAACTCAGTTTTTCCCCCACCAAATTTAAGAATTTTAAACAGAAACTTCAAAAAATAAAAAAATTCCATTGGGCATTCATTTGTGGTTTCATAGGGTTTTGGATAACTAAACAGCTAGCTTTAGAGGCTCTGATTGACAGAATTTGTTTCCTTTTGACAGAGGAAGACTAGCTTTTCCCTATATCCAGTCTAAGTTAACTCGCTGCTGGCTCTAGCTTCATAAATTTCTAATAGACATGAGGAGGGTGTTGATTTTCTCATTTACAGTCTCGAAGCAAGAACACAAAAAAGCATATTTTCCAAAATGCTGCAGACAATGGCTCTATGCCAGTCTAATGGAAATACAAAATAATAATACAAAAAATAGATCTTACAATCATAATTGGAGAGACATGAGGTCATTCAGGAGCACATGAAAAGAAAATAACCCAAAAACGCTGTAATACGTTTCATGCCTTTATTTTCCTCTTAAGAAGAATGCTGTGTTTTTTCTCACTCTTCACACCAACACAAATAATGCATAGTAGATGCCAATGGTGAATCAGAGCAGATGTTATCCTGCAGTGCCATATCTTTATAAAGCTCTATGTTTAACAGAAGGGGTATGGTCAATAATTACCACTCCCAAGGGCAGAGCCATCCCTCCTTCACCTCCTCTCGTCCTCTAGACCAGTGTGGATCCTCCTCATCATACGCGACTGCACACTCTTTTTAGCTCGGCTCCTCAGTCCACAAGTCTGCTGCTGTCTATTTTTAAACTCTTGCTATAGCGGAGCAACTGTATGTGCGTGGAATATTAAGCACTCTAACTCTCTCTCGCTCATCCCTTCTCTAACAGTGGGTAACTCTAGTCATCATCAGCTCTCCTCCATACGCAGAACAGTGCACACTTCAGTCAAGTGCCAGCCAAAGAGCCCTCGCTTTTCCTTCGCGGCTCTCTTGCTTTCCTTCCCGCACTCTCCCATGCACACATGAACACACAATCATTTTTCTGTCTTTTCCTCTGTACTGTATCTCTGTCTCTTTCTCTCCTCTAACCTTTATCATGTCTCTAACATTCTCTTTGTTTCTGTGCTGAGTGTAGTTTCTTCAACCTGTTCTGTGAGGAGTGAGGATCAGTGAGCAGACTGACGAACAGGCTACTTTGTAATCTCATGATGTCTCACAGAGAGCTGCTGTTGTGATGCGCAGGGCTGATCGTCACTGCCTTTGGTTGAGTGTGTGTGTGTGTTTGCTAAACCATGTTTCTTCTGAGAGGTGGACAGCATGAGAATGACTCACTGAGAAAGACTGATCTCCCAGGCCTGATGTAGTCTACTCTTAAATATTGGCATTCACTACATATAGCTACTGACATTTTGTGCAACATGATGTTCTATGTTTGGGATGTTTGTGGACAAAGCTCAGCTTTTTAAAATGTAAAAGTCTTTGCATCTAATTCCATCCAATTGAAAAGCTCCATTCAGGAGGCGTTTAAAGAGGTGTAATGAAGGCAGACAGTTGGTCTTCTTCATCTCAACAAAAAAAAGAAGGAATACGAATTAAGTTAAATTAAACATGTAGGATGTAAAATTTCCACATCAAAGTGTATAAAAGCTACTGTGTCTGTTGTACATTTTGCTGGGTCCAGAGACCTTTCCTGCACACACAACAACAAGCAGATCTCAGACTTCCTATTGTATCATGCTCAGGTATTTGAAAAGACACATTCGCACATGTGTGACATTCACTGAGAAATAGAAACAAGCACGCCACGCAGTCAGGACCATGCCTGCTGTCATTAGCACCGAGGCAGGCAACAAATCTATTCCAGACACATTTTTCATCAGTCTCTGCAGCTCAGATGGTCACACTATGAAATATTGATTTGGACATCCACAGGAAATCTAATTGGTTATATTAGCAATCAGCTTTGATGAGATCTCTGTACCTGTTTGTAAGAATCTGTCTTTTAGGATGTTCATTAAGACAAAGAGGGAGCCGGAAAGTGTACCTAAGTTACAGGAGGCACCTTTCTATTGAGCAGCTACCTAAGCTCATTTGACTCTTTTAAGGGTTTTAAACTGACTATGAGGATCTTTGACAGGTAAATTATTACATCCAGCTCCCAAAAAGCTTTATTTGGGCTTCCTTGTATGCCATTCTCACACAATCAAAAACACTGTATTTAAAAATTTAGGTGCTAAAATACTTATAACTAAATAAACAACAATAAAAGTAAAAATTGAGATACATTTTTTTGATCTCTTTCACCTATTTTTTTCATTTGAACATGGAGACATGGGACTGATGTAATAATCCCAGGGAATTCCCAGTAATAATCATGGGTGCCATGGAAAGAAGCATATCAGAGGCTGGTGCTATAATTGCTGGAATCAACAAAGCTAACCCAGAATTGAAAAGTGTGCTGATTCATACAAATTGTTTTTGCAACAGCATTATCTTTAGCTTCCACATGCTATTAGCGACATAGGTAAGCTTAGTAACTTGATGTTTCCTTTGCGAAATGAACTGCTATCATGGCTCCAGCTCTGTCATTATCCCAAAAAACCTTTTTCCCAAAATAATGCCAGTGGCCTGCATATCCTTGCCATTACTTTAAATATGGTCATTACCTACTCTGTTTTAAAAGGTCAGCTAAGTGCAAATTTTAGGAATTTTATCTGCTGGAACTCAAAGTTAAATACAAACACAAAGCAAACAAATATAAAATTTAAAAAATTACTGTATGCTTGATCGAAATACCTCAGCATCTTCTCTAAGTGTTAAAACTTATACTTGAGTGACTTTGTGGCTGTTAAAATGGATGAGGAGAAACTTACTGTTAAGGGAGTAGAATACCCAGATCTCTATGTCCCTCAGTCCAGGCCAAAAACTGTTCATTCCAGCAAAGTATAGCTGGAGAGGCTGGCTTTTAAGATGAGGAATCAAGTTTAAAAAAACACCCAAAAGACTCCTGAGTTCAGTGCAGCAGTTCAGCTAAAGTGGGTGCCGTATATCATATAGGTACACAATATACTTTGCTGACTTGTTGGCTTGCTGCCCCACAGGGCTCCTGTTTTTGTTGGGACACAGTTGAGACTTTTGAGGCTGGGTGGATTTGAATGACTTATGTAAGAATTAGGGCTGTCGAAGTTAACGCGTTAATAACGCGTTAACTCAAACTCCTTTTAACGGCACTAATTTTTTTAACACGTAATTAACGCACGCACGGTCTGTGCCTTGCCAGCTCCCGTGGCAGAAATGGATACAGAAAAGGGACTTTTAAACGGAGAGTTTAGCTTTAAAGTTTTGCCCGATGGTTCTCTTGTCAAAACAAAAGTAATTTGTATTTATTGTAAATGTGAACCAAGTTACCATCAGAGCATGTCCAGTCTTAAATACCACACGATGGCCAAGGAATTATTATTGTCCTCTCCAATTTTTCCTAGAGTATAAGAAACACAATAAATATCTTGTTAAGTTA
>JAPZDV010000001.1:22109886-22127443 GCA_029814665.1 Acanthurus lineatus | reverse complement strand
CCAGTCTTAAATACCACATGATGGCCAAGGAATTATTATTGTCCTCTCCAATTTTTTCTAGAGTATAAGAAACACAAAAAATATCTTGTTAAGTTACATATAGAGCAGGGTAAAAAATTTGCAATCAATTTGCAATCAATTTGCGCATTAACTCAGGACACTAATGCGATTAATTGCGATTAAAAATTTTAATCAACTGACAGCCCCAGTAAGAATTAAACATTATCTTGGACTATTCTTTGTATAATATATTAGGGCTTAAACAGTAATGATTGCCAAATTCTCTGAAGCAAGTACAATGGCACGCTGAGCCTAATAATTCTAACAAAATCTTTGCTTAGGGTTATCATGCAGTTATCATGGAAACAGAAGTTTAGGTTGAGTAAGGGGATATGGAGGAAATGTAATGTGCAGTTTTCTGCAAGTTTGAGAAAAGCATTCATTTTGCAAACATCATCATCACATAATTTTTCAAAGGCATGTCAAGAGTGTCAAAGATTTTGCTTAAGTGCAACAGTAAGAGTCAATAGCATCTTGCTTGACATGAAAATTCCTTTCAATTATTATTTCATAACAACTGATTAATGCATGCATTTTTTTATTGGGGCAGGTAGATTTCTGATTCCCCCTTTAAAAGTATTATGTCAATCCCTTTTTATAAATATTATCGTCGATCCCTGTATTTATTGTTAATGAATTTTAGTTTTTAAAGAGTAAACATTCAAATGAAAAATATAAATAAAATAAAATTTAGCCCTCAAATCATTATTCCTCCTCTAAAATGTTTTCACATACTACATGTTCCTAATGTAAACAGACACCTAATTATATTCCTAAGCTTGTTTTCTGGGCTTCAGACATCAAGGCGAGGGCACTATTTCATTACAATCTTTTGAAACAATCCTTCGGCTTTAACTGATGATGAGTTGGAGGCTACTGTGAGCTCTTTACTTCTCCCCCTTTTCTTTGTTTCCTCTTGGTTTCTTTCTCTCACGTTTTAGTCCTTTACTTCTGTGTCTCTTTCCAGAGGCTCATCTGGATGTCAAATCATCCAAATCAAAAGAATGAAGAGGTTTTCTGCCTCAATTAGGGGGGAAAACCGACTGAGAGGAGCACATAATAGACAGGTTGCAGATGCAGATTCGCTGTGAAAACTTTCCTCCATTTACATTTGCTCTATACAACTGATGTGATGCAAAACAGCAGAGACAAATTTAAAATGCAGGGTTTTTCCCCCAATCATTCAACCCTCACTGAATTCCAAGCAGATGTTTGATTATAAGATTTACCTGCTGACTACTCTAGCTGAGGATTTAAGCAATCCTAACACAGCTGTTTTGACAACATGGCAAAAGCTGACAAGGTCATGGAGATTTAGCTCCAAGGGCTAACTTTTTTAAATGAAAAATAATCTTTTTCTGGTCTCTGTCTCATAAAGCAAAAGGTCTGTTTCTTAATGTGTTGTGTTGTTCTTCACAGTGTGTAAGAATTACACTGGAGTGTGTATTCTATCATATTTTCTCCACTGCCTTTAAAATTTAAAAGATTTTGTGCAACGTAACAGGCCACCGTAATTTTATATTGCACACATTATCTTGATGAGAAGTGAGTGAAGTCAGTTCAGATGCCTGCGTGTTATTGGCTGTATTGCTTCGTCACAGCAGTACTTTGTCCCAGCCAGCCAGCCCAGTGACTTTCCACCACCCTTGGATTTTTGGAGATGCAGGGGAACCACGGGTCTCCATGGCAACAAGATTATTACATCACTACTTTCCAGCTGCTATCGTCAAGCTGGTGTTTAGCCAAGCTCTGCGGCAGCCCGACAGTGACTCCACACACAAGCATACACACAGACAGACAAACACACACACACACGCGCCAAAAGCTTCAGTATAAACTCTTCCAACTAGAAGAACATGACCATATGTTCATTTAGGATTTTTTTTGTAGAAACAATGGTTAAAATGTGGGAGTGCAACCAACCTTTAGCAATCCGTATATACATTTGAACCATGACACTGCAGTAAGATTTAAAAAGAGATTAATCATTTTTGAGTTTGGATCAGAGCAAAAATGTAAAACACCTAATGGTTCCAGTTTCTTAACTTTGAAAATATGCTGCTTTTCTTTGTCTTACATTGTAATAAAGTGAAATTTTTGATTTGGCTTTTTGTACTTTTTTTGCTGTTTCACTGATTAAACAATAGTTGATTGACATACTGAAGAAAAAAATTGTGAGGATTGTGAGTACAATAAGAAGAAACGCTGATGATAAGAAACTAGTAGAAAGGAAAGCAAAATAAAACAAGAAAGTAGCAAAAAATGTAAAAAATTAATGAATAATGCACTTTTTGAGGGAATGAGGGAAGTATAAGGGATTTAAAAAATACCTGACAGCCATATATTGTGATTTCTTTTGCTCAGTGTCACACTCTGTAGCTGTCTTCTCCACTTATAGCCTCCTTTACCCCAGTTTGGTTTTTCGCCTAGGGGAAGGTTAGTTCTTAGAACATCTGACACTGTTTAAATGGGGTTAACTGTCTGTGTTAGCCCAGTTTTCAGTGGGCTGGGTCCCTGTGGATGCTGTGATAGATGGCCACATGGAAGCATCTTACCTACAGCTGGCTAAGATGTGCATATTCAGAGGATGAGGTTGTGATTGGCACAAAAGGTCCAACAACACATCTGGCCTGTCATTTCTGCAGCTTTAGTACAGCTCGCTCTCTTTTCTGAACTCCTGTCCCTGTCGGCCAGGTTGTTTCAAGTGCAAGAAGGTTGTCCCTCAGTTACATCATTCATCAAGTTGCCATTACTGTGTATCCCAGAAGGCCTTGTGTACTTCCTGCTTCAGTAGAGGTCAGCATGACCTTGCTGCCTGACTGAACCCCTTTCCGCTCTGACTGCAGTCCCTCAACTACTAAACATTTATGTGTGGACGTCGCACTATAGGCCCTGGGGTTTTACTCAGAGGAAAGAGTTTGGGACAGATGAGTGAGTATTAGGTGAGCTGTGATTTGAATGAAAAGAGTGAAGGAGATGAAAGAAGAGAGGATGGAGGGGAGAGAGGAGAGGTGATAAAAAGCTCCAGGCACCTGACAAGTTGCAGATGTGATGCAGTCTACTGGACATAACAGAAATTTTTACTGAAGTAGAATCATAAACTAGGTAAGTAAAATTAGTCATATATATTTTAAAATACTGTTAATTACATGCATGGATGTTGCACCTCTTGCCCTTGCCTGTCCAGAGCAAGTCTAAAATAAGCGTTATGATGTCAGCACATATATCTGCGGAAGAGTCATGGGTGGTGTGGATTAAAAATTCATATATTGTCACAAGGTGGAGGATAATGCAGTAGAATGAGAGTTGAGGGCCGAGCAGATATTGGTGGGGTGACCAAAAACAGAGGGGACACAGAGAGGAAGAGAGAAAAGGCAAGAAAGGAGGGAAATATATAGGATCATTACGCAATTTTGTGTAAAAAAATTGCACAGCTGTGATTTGTTGAGCAGGATTTCTGTACTCAGAGTTTTACCTGGTCTAAAAGAAGAGATTATGGCTAACCTTTTTCATGTCAACATCCATCCTTCACAGTCACATAGGCCTAATGACATTAACTTGTGCTTGGCTTTGGCCCCACGCAGTATGAGCAACTTAGGAGACGATAAGACTCCAATCTGGCATGTCATCTTGAACTTGATCACATTTTTATCACAAAAACACTAAACCTTTTTAATTGACATTTGTCTGAATGGTGCTGTATCATTTGTGTCCAGGCTGTACTCAGAAAATACTGGCAGTTATCCTAATTACCCTAAACAAGCTGGAGCCTGGAGAGAGGTGATGTTAGACAAGAGCTCCACTCCATCCACCGCTTATCCATTCTTTACTTCTATATTTCAGTATCAGCAGAGGGTTAGGAAAATGAGTATGTATGTATGTATAGCTTTGACATTCAAAGTGACCTTAGTTTAAATCTAAAAAAAGCAAGTGTTCATTCATCTGCACAGCTAGACAGGACATAAAAGAGGTGATAAATAAAGAATAAGTGGCTGCTGCTCAATTAATGAAATGTGCCCATTTGACATCAATTTACAAAGACATTCATCTTAAAATGGGTAAATGACCAGTAATGTCAGAATCTAAAATGACTCCATAAATTAGCACATCCTCAAAGTTAATATTCATAAATTACAATGTATTGTCCTGAATATTACTTAACATTGGAGTGCTTATTTTTGTTGGGTTATGGAGGGATTGATTTTTTCTTCTTTGACACATAAACATCTCTACAGTTCACTTCAGATACGAAGCAGGTGGCACTGCAGTAAATAAAGTGGATTAAAATTGCAATGATTCATCAAGATTAATGTGTTCTTGGTGCAATTAACATTTTCCATTAGGTTCCCTGCTGGAATAGGATCTAATATATGCAGGTGGCTATATTGTTTGTTGTTGTTGTTGTTGTTTTTTTGTTGTTTTTTGTGGGGGTTTTTTCTGAAAAGATGTGTCTTTGTCTGATGAATTGACAAAAGCCTCTGTACCAAAGCCCTTGCCTTGTACATTATTTACATTTTCCCTGAGCTCTTCTCCATGCTGTTAATGTATGGCTCAGCTGTTGTCATTCATTAATTAGTCAGTGAGTTCTGACTTTGCAGAAAAGCCTGACCTCAGTTTCCTACAGTCCTGTCTGGATACTTGGAGGGACGGTTAATTTGCTCGTGTGGGGATAAACCACCTTCGAGGTGCTTTGCATGAATCGTGGACCATGAATCAGGGTGGAGGAGACTGTATTTGGCTTTCTCACCCAAGGACAAGGGGATCAGCAGTATTTTAATTACTTGATTTGCATTTAACAAACTGTAAAAAAATTTGTTGTGCTTTAGTAAAGATGCATACATGACATTCTAAGTATCTTGTCTCTATCAATAAAGCAAAATAACACTGGTAAGTGCAGCCCCTTTGTTCTTATCTGTCTCCTGAGCCCACCCACCAGTCACATTCAACTCATTACAGTTTAGTTCAGCCTTTATTATTGCCAGAAGGAGAATGAAAACAAAATTTGGAGTTTACAGTCATGTTAACAGCTCATTTTGGCATTTTTCACGGCCACCATAGGTTCTCCTATAGGCTGGGAAGGGTGGGTGGGGAGGGTTATTCAGTGGGGGACAATCTGGAACTTCACTGAAAGATGCCACCAAATCCCACACAATGGACCCTTGCAGCTCCTTGACAGACTGTTGACTATTTATAAGACTAGCATCAATCCACTTTCAGCACTATTCAGTAAGGCTTGTGTGATATTTCTCTTGGGTAAAAATGTAGTATGCTATTTTTGCTGTCAGTAATTATTCAAGAAAAATATCAAAAATCCATTATTTTTCATCAGTGGCTCGATGCATTACAGGGCACCTGTTCATATTTTTCCTTTGTATGAGAACAATCTGTATGTCAGTCATGCTGCCCCCTGCCTCTGTGGCCAGCCAGGCTAAAGACATTTAGAATGCATCTAAAAGTCAATTACCTGGTCAAAAGATCAATAATTGCTCTGTTCTTGACGGAGAATAGAGTCACATAATGATACTGGGACCTCAAAACCCAATTTTCTCTTAACTAATCTCTCATTTTTTTTAAACAGACTTGCTCCCAGTCTGGTGGGCTGTTTCTATCCAAACATCACATCATTTGTTCATTTGACATTTGGTTCAATATTGAAGCAGTCTAGCGATGATGAATGTTTATCAAGCCTGACTGTTACTGAGAAGCACTGCAGCTCTGTTTTTAAGACCTCACAGCATATTTGACCTTTATGACCTGTTATCCTTCAGATAAAACATTAATGTTTGCGCAGACATGGACGCAACGGATATCCTGTTTAGACAAGGCTTTTTATGTGTCTATGCAGCTTACTGAAGCATATAAATCTAGAAAAATGACCAAATCAAGACAAAACAAACACTTTTGAAACATCAAGTGGAGGATGGGGAAAAAAAATGTTGCATGTGCAATGTCACAGAGCTGTTTTTGTTAGAATTAATGCATGAAAGGCCATGCAACATGTGATCTTACAGACCTCAGCAGTGAGCTACCATTTAAGGCTTCCTTCCTCTCCTCCATTGGGCACACTGAGAGTGATGCAATTATCAGCAGTTCCTGAAACTTTTAATTGAAAAACTTATGCTGGAAGTATCTTTCCCAAATGAAGTATCATCCAATGAGATTTTGACTCTTCCTCTTCGCCAGGTGCATGAGCTCAGCGGCAACACTTTGATTCTCTGTAGATGTTTACTTTTCACATTGCCAAAAGAGATAAGTATGGAAGGCAAACATTAAAATATAGAGCCCATTTGTAAACACTCATGGGCATCTCTGTGACGCCCCTGTTCGACATGGAGGAATTGTCTGATGAGGCAGGTGTCTGCTCCCCCAGAGACACTAAATGAGGTACTTAATGGACAAACACTAACATCACTGGCTGTTGTCAAGTTGAGATAACTATTTTTTCCACCAAAAGAGTCACAACATGGGGTAAAATAACAAATCAAAACATAACGCCACGCCCCCTTCACATACAGTACATGAAGTGATTTGGTTGATTATGAATATAAAAATATTTAAGCTGGTTGTAGTAGCTTCAAAGAAATACCACAGAGAGGCCACTTGTAATTGAGGTGAATTTGTAGGTAGCTGTTCAACAAGTCGGAAGGTATCCATAGCAACAAGCAAAATCAGGGTCCCTAGCAAAGCAGGTGGCCATGAATTTTAAAGTTGGGGTGTCATGACCATGCATGCCATTTTGTTCTTTGGTGTCAACTCAAAAGAGCAGCATTCTTTCACCTTATGCTTATTATGAAAAAATGAAAGAACTAATAAAAAAAGATTCCCTCTATGCTCTATTTTAATTGTCAAAAGGTCAAAAAGGTTGTAAAGTGCTACAATAAAGCACAGATGGGTATGTTAGAACAGTATATATTTTACTTTAATACTATAGAAAAAACATCTTTCTGTCTCCTAAATCCCCTCCAAAATGTATTTTCCCATTTTATCCACCTTAATTTTCCTCCTGCTGCAAACAGACAAACACTCGGAGGAATGGACTGCTCACTCCTGTTATGTTGGACATTGTGTTGGCTGAGGTCACCTGTGCTGTGCTGTTGGCCAATGTTAGCACTGCTTACAATGCCCTACAAGAGGAAGTTGGCATGGCTGCTGGATTTTGCTTGGCATGTGCCCTTATAGGAGGCTTAACCCACAATGGGACAGAGGACAGTGCCCTGTAAAATGAGCAGGTTTGGCCCTGTGTGAGATTGTGACTTTAAAAAAGCTGCCCCAGATGAACTATCCGGCTCTGTTTGACCTGCAGCTCTTGTTAGAATTACTTCTGCATCAAATTGCAGTTAAGGCTTCAGACTTACTATAGCAATCTTGTGGATGGCTAATTACTCAATGTTAGTTGAAAAGCAAATAAAACTTTGTAAGGTTAGGGGCTAAACTGTTTGACAAGCAACAACATCAATCGTCAAATAGACAGAAAAGCTACGGCTGCTCTGTAACGGCACCCTCTCCTTGACCCATCTGTCTTGTCGGACATTATGTTGGACCAAAACAAAAACAGTCTGAATCATGGCTCACGCTTTTCTCTATTCCACCAGTGTGGTTTAGGTGTGACGAGTGTGCTGTTGAGCTGAGGGCTGTGTGACAGGAATAAGAACGACTCGCGGTTGTCCTCTGAGGGGTTCAGTGAATCTCTGCAGCTAATTCTCTCCTCTGCTGCGTGTCTGCATTTTGAATGCTGCAGCAGCGTTGTTCCTGTCACAGGCTGCTGTTTGCTCATTAATTGAGAAGGTGCTGTCTCACCTTTGAAGATTTGAGGTCATATATTATGGAAAAAAAAGATAATTACTTTTTAGATATGAAACTCTAACATTCTCCAAATGTGTTTTTCTCTGTCTACAAAATGAAGCTAGTTACCTTACAAAAACTGCCAGAAATCAGAGGGCTCTTCCTAAAGTAAAGGTTGCATTCAAAGCAGTCTTAAACCTGAGTTATTTTGCTCTCAGGGATTACTTTTACATCTGCTTTATTATCTGACACTCTGTCCTCCTATACTGTAATATTAAATAATAGAAATTTCATAAGAGCTCTCTGTGTACTGTGTACTGACCAGTTTTTTCCATGGTCAACTCCTACTCCTGCTTTGCTACTCTTTTGGTTTTGGTCATTTTGTTTTTTTCTTCCTTAACGCATGACATGTGACATACAGAGATTTAATTTCATTTAAACTTATACTCAACATCCCTCAGCACATGTTTTCAGTTGTTCAATGTAAAAATGAAACTGGTCGATACTTGTGACTAACAAGTGTAATATGCTGGCTTTTCTTAATTTGTCAATGCTTTGCCTTGAATAAGCTGAACACTGCTGAGTATATATATGTGTTTATTTCTGCCTGGCATATTTGCTGTGTTGCAACTGAGTTGCATTTTAATGACTCAGCAAGACACATTTTCTGGCTTCCTGTACATCCCTCTTGGTATTTGAAAGCCGTTGTGATTGTGTACACTGCCAGAAAACACTTTCTTTGAAGTTTTTGTTTTAACAGACTCTAGTGGTGTATTTCTCAGTGCACTGTCCATTACAGTATACACAAGTATGCAACTGTGATTAAGTTAAATTGCTGAGCAGGTCTGTCGTTTGGGTAAAGGAAGAGGTCATAAGGATGATGGTTTTGATCTCCAAAAGACAAGAGTGAAGGCACACTATGCAAGCTTTAAAAACTTCAGAAAAAAAAACATTTTCAATAAAAAAGTGAAACATTTTATTATGTATCAAAATGTTGAGTCATCTTTGCCTCAAACCACTGAAATATTTAATGCTTTTTGGTTATAAAAAGATTTCTTTTCAGGCAAGGTAAGATTATATGGCCCCATTCAGACTTAAGCAAATTAAAGTGCTGTACAAGGGCACAGAAATACATGAATGATGACTTCAGGAAAACATCTGAATCACTTTTATTAGACAACAGAAATAAAAAATGAAATATAACTAGTTAAAGATTACAAAGAAATTACAAGGAAATTGTAACCCTAACCTCCAACGAGAGCGAGTGTAGAGCCTTAATATCTCTTGATTTAAAAGAAGTTCTGTATCTAACTTAATGGAAAGTCAAAGCATTCAGTGGTGTTTAAAAGCCACATTTCCACGCAGTTTTGTTTGTGTTCTTTAGTTTGTTCCAGATATAGAGCAACAACAGCCCAAGAATTTTTTTTTTTTTTTTTTTTAATGGATGTTTTACTTTCAGTTCGGCCCATGTACCATCTGCTTACATAATGGTGCAGGTTGTTTGACCAGTAGTGTGGCCAGCCAACCAGGGGTGATGGAGAAGTTTAGCGTTACTTTTGAGAAGCTGTCATATTGTCCCTCTTTTGTTTTTCTTCAAAGGTATTGACAAAAATCTGTGACTGGTGCAAGTGGGCGTGGCCGAGTGCACTTGCTCATAACTAATGTCTTGAAACAGTCCTGATTAAGCTAACTGGACACATCCTGTGCTGTCTACAGTCATATACAGCGGTTTCATTCACAGCTGATGAAGAGAGGGCAAATAGTGGAACTTTTAGAGAGCAGTTATCAAAATGCTACAGCCTTTGTTATGATGAAACAAGTGTGTGGTCTCTTTCTTTCTTTAACAGAGTTAAAGTAGCTCCTAAAACTTTGCTCACATTTGAGGAGCCTGAATCTTTCTTGAAATACTCCTTGTAGCTTTTATCTTGGCCAATTTTGTTGCCTCCTTCCGTTGAGCACAAAATGGCTTACACCTGTGAATTACTGTGACAAATTCTAACTGATTTGTCATCATCGAGACTTGACCAACCTTTAAAAAGCAGCTCAACCAACCCCACATGTCCTATTGCCTTGCTCTCTCCACCCTACTGTCCCCAACACACAACTTAACTGGTCTACATCTGAAAGGCCGTATCTCCACAGAATTCAGGTTGACATACATAAGCCATAACAGGTTAAACTGAAGGTGCCAATCCTCAGCCTTGATTAGCCAACATCTAAAATCATATCTGGCAGCTATACTGGCAGCAGGGCTGACTGAACTTTGGAGAGCCGCTGCCAGAACACAGTTGAGTGTGCCAGAACTCAGTCGCAATTGGCCAAATTCCAATTCTTAAGCTTAAATATTGAGTGAAATTTTAAACCTGCGCTAAATTTCCACTTTTGCAAAGCATTATGAGTGCTTCTTAAGAGCTCCCTCGCTAAAGGAACCCAGCAGGCTGACATGATGTGACTAGACGCTCATCTAGCTATATGAGTTAATTTGAAGTAACTCCTGTCATCAGAAATATTTGATTCTGATGCCAGAGATATAATGTGACAGAGCTGGGAGATGATTAGAGCGGCAAAGAAAGGCAAAAAAGGAGTACTGAACTCATCCTGGGCACTGTTCCAAATGCTTAAAAATTTTGCAGTGTCTGCACCTGCAAATACTTTGAACTTTGTTATGATGATATGTCCATATACCTGCTGTAGAGAATATAACTATACTGTTGGATGTTGGTTTAAGTACAGTTCACTAAGTCCATGTTGCCATGATTAAATCTGGTCAATAAAGCATAAAAATTGTGCACCAAAGTTTTGTTATTAAGTAACATGTCTTCTTAGCCTCTGTCCTAATGTCCTCATGTCCTCATGTCTGTATGGAACAATTTAGGCCGAAGCACTGAACCATCAATTCCTCCTTTTGCACTGACTATGCTGTCTGTGTTTCTGCCCTGGCCTGTCTTAACTTTGATCCAACCTGCTACAACTTCCCCTGTTAGTGCCATTTATGTGCTCCTCTGTCTTCCATGTATCATCATTTTCTCTACATTAACTGTTTCAGAGACTGCTGGAAAGACCTGGAAATGAAAATGTCCTTTTGTTTGTTGTTCAGAAAAACAAATCCGGGGACAAATCCAGTTCTTTACAAGAAGAACATGTTTCATCACAAAACAAATCATTTGACAAACTTTAATAGCCTAGTTGAAAAGGTTATACTTTCAGAGTGCTGCCCTGTAGCTGACAGAACAGACTTTACACACTAGAGGTTGTGGATAACAGCTCAACAAGAGCAAAGGGAGCCTTTGATGGTGCTTCTTTATCCTGCAGGCATCTGCCTTTGACACGCTTTCTTGTTCAAGATTTCATGTCCTTTTTGTCTCTACCAAGTTTCAACTTTGAAACAAAGTTCATAAAAATATCTTCCTTTTCCTTGTGTGGATTTTTAAGGGCCTTTGTAGCAATGTCCAAATTTCAAATCAGGAGGACTAATTAACTCCTTTTCTTATATACATGCACACTCACTTTCTGATAGAGGATCAACTGCTGTCAACCTCTGTTGCTGTAAGCTGGGATCATTTCTGCTGTTCATGTTGAAACTGCCAGCTCCCCCTACACAGTATCAGAGCAGATGATCATGCTGTCCTCAGAATTTAAATCACCTATTTGCTCAACTATTCATGGCTACAGTATATGGCCCTCATGCAGAGAATTTCTACAGTGTCTAATTGCCAAAACCCACTCTCTAGTCATGCAATTTAAGTTTAATTCGTCAGTCCCATTAATTATCATGTCACAAACATCAATGCAAAATGCTGGTACTTTTGTGACCATGAAATGCACTTCTAGTATTTTATTCAGCCTGATGAAAACATTAAGGGGGAAGTGCAATGAGGTAGAATTTCTGTGCAAACAATACAACACAAGGTTCATTTTTTTGTCTTTTTTGAAAATCTGGCCTTTAACATTGCATTAAGTAAAAAAAGGAGGGGGCAAGTTTTTTAGAATTTTTTATTCTCTATTGTGGAACAATGACTTTCTTATTTCTGCATCACCAAGAGGTTCAGAATTTCATACTGAACAAAACACTCTCAAGCTGTGTTTTTTACATGTGTGTGTATGCAGTGTTAAAGGTCCTGTGTGGGTGGTTAATCACAGCACATGTGCTGAGGTTATATGGATGAGAGGAATACAGCAGGGGGCTGTACATGCCTGCAGGTTCAAATGAAGGAAAATACAGTAGTGTAGTATTGTTTGTAGAGCAGGGTTATAAAAAGACATTTTTTCATGCAAAGCATTAGATTTTCAAAAGAAAAGAGTAGATAAGAATTAATTGTTTTAGAATTAAGAGCATGTATGAATGTTGACCCTGTCTCCCAGATATTATGTTTGCATCCATGATTAAATTGTTGTGACAAATGTAATCTCTGTCTTGTTTATGTTCAGAGACAATGTTTCTTTTGTGATGGCAACAAATCGATACGCTGGAGTAGCAAAGACATAGATGGGCTCTATGGCATTCATACAGCATGCAGGACTGTAAAACCAGCATGTATTCAGGGTTTGTGCCTGGACTCCACTCAATGGTTAGGTATCAGCAACAAAAACACTTTAAGAGCAGGGAAAGATTATTTAGGAAAATGTTAGTAGAAAAATTTCTCGTCTCTTGTCCCTGTTGACTCTCACGCATTGCAAGCGCCTGAACATATAAATATTAAATGATGCTCTTCATTTAGATTAGCCTGCTTTGCAAGACTGTGTTTTGCTGCAAACAAATGAAAATCCATACAAGTGAACATTTCAGTGATATGTTCAGTATCAGCATTTTGTGATTTGCCAGGTCTGTTAAAATTTGATGAAACATTTCCTCATTTTGTTAAAAAAACAAAATACAGTCAACATATTCAAAACATATTTGCTGCTGCTAATGAACACAATACATTTACAGCTTACAGTTTTCTTGTCCTCAGAAAGTCCAGAGCACTTTACAATATTCTCCCATCCATACCAACCTGCTCATTAGGAACATATACACTTACACAGTGATGGAAGGGCCATCAGGACCAAATTGAGGTAACAGCCTGGAGACAGTTTAGCACACAGACTGGAGGAGCCGAGGATTGAACCACAGATCAAGTGATAAGTGGACAGCCTGCTTTACCACAGTCACCTCTATCAGAGCTGACAAATGTGAAGTGTAAGTAGATAATGGCAATCCTCAACCTGTAATTCAGGACCATTGTCATTGCAGTATGAACCTTCTGCTCCCAAATGCACTGTATTTGTATTGTTTTCAAATTCACATACAGATGTTCAGATAGAAATGGTGTGCATGCAAGGTGGCTGTTTTTTCTGGAGGTATATGCAATTTCCAGGGCAATTATGCCACTAAGAAAATCACTCTCAAGACAAAAATAAGTATATAGATAGGACCAATGGAAATAATTCCTTCAATTCAGTAGAAATGGGTATTTAAGAAAGTTGAGATTCAACAGATTAGCCATCAATTTTGTGCTCCACATGAGACAGCTCGTGCAAATTTGTGAACTATAGTAACTGACATATGCAGTTTGATTTAAACAATACAGGATAAATGTAAACTAATTTAAGTAACCAGGACAAACAAAAAAGTTCCTAGAAACAATCTTTTGTTTGAAAAAATCTTTCCTATCACATTTGGCTGCATTCCTGTGAATCACATGATCCCTGAGCATGTGTATGTGGAGGTCAGTGTTTCTGTAAGATGAATGCTTGTTCTTGAGGCATACAACAAACATCTACACAGGCATCTTACTTTGGCAGCCGATGAAATCACTGTTTATCTTTTTGTAGTAGGAAGGATGGTTCAAGACTTTTCCTGACATAATGCACCATCCTCCTGTTGTTGAGGGCTCTGTCCTGTTGCCCTCTCATTGCATCCACCCACAACAATGACAATGACTGTAGGAGAAATAGCTCAAACAGTTCAATGTGAGTTCAGCTGGTGTCATAACTGCCTGAAAAAGAGGTATCTGCCAGTTGTGTAAGCTTATTGTGCTATATTTTAGATCTAGGATCCTGGGTGATAAGATCAGCAGTGTTTTAACTGCGGCGCTCCTATCCTCCTGCTCGCCTCGCTAGTATGTCCATTTCTCTTCATCAACAAATTGGTGCTAATGGGAGGCTGTTTTACTGCTGCTCTGGCTCAGTTTTCCATTCACAAAACCATTCTGGCAGCATCCTCCCCATTATGACAGCGCACTTACGGTCACATTGTACCCAAAGGAAATAAACCAATTCATTCAATGCACAAGTGTACTCATGGTACATTCTGGGGAGCATGAGGAGAGATAATAAAAACCTTTTGTGTGGAGGATACATCGCCTCTGCATTGTCTGAGAGCATGTCTGTCCATGTGTGCACACCATCTGGGACTTTGATGAAAGAAGATAATGATAAATCTTGTGCATGCATGCCTGTTTGTTTGTGTGTGTGTGTGTGTGTGTGTTCCTGCATGTTTACATGTACATGTGTGTTTGTTTCAGATAGCACAGTCAAAGTGCCAGGTGAGTGTGTGTATGTGTGTGTGTGTGGGCTCTTAAACAACACAGTGTCCTTCTGAATCCTTGTCTGGATGCAAGCGCAGCAGATGCAGGGCGCCTATCTCTATCATGGATCGTGATCAGTAACACATTTGACCCGCTGTCTGCTCTGTCAGGGCAACGGTAGCAGCCGTGAACCTTTTTTACAAAAGGAACCGCTGTCTGTGGTGTCAGAGCTCTAAGAATTTTGTTACAGTCCAGGCCAAAGGCACCGATTATAGTGTGCAGCCAAGATCTTACCAGAGGAAAATGCATATATTTACAGAATGTAATGCTGTGTCACATTGTATTTTTTGTAGCATATTCTTTTTGTTCTACATGCCACATGAATTTGTAAAAAGGTTATTCTTTGCATGCCTTTCAAATGATGTAATACTTAGTCCTTTCTTCACTAATTCAACCACAATCTCATGCAGTGAATCGTATCGCTTACATTTCCACAGCAAGTCAAATGTTTGCTGAGTCAAGTAATAACATCTATGTATTGGCAGTTAATCTCTTAAATGGTCTGTCATTACAGGGCTCAGGAAGCTGAGTAGTTGTTGGGGAAAGTGACCTCTGGGCATTTACTGCAGTTAGCCTTCCAATGGTTAAACCACCTATTTATACCACTTTGTGTGACTGTAAAAACACAGAAGGCATCACCATGATAGAGAAAGTATTCATACAAATGCCTCTATTTTGCATTTAATTTGTTTTCCTATGTTCTCCTTTACTCCAATTTGTTTGAGCTTGAATTTGTTCACCTTGCAAAAACATACCACAATGAATAAGTCATTGTGTGGCACAGTTCTATTTTAGAAAGACATTTATGTTTTACACCGTTGTTACATAACAGGTGTCACTAACAGTATGCACTAGTAGATGCAAGTCAAGTAGACATCTGAATACAGAAAACGCCAACACTCCTAACATTTGAGGGAGCAGGCAGCAGTCTTTGCTGAATGTCACTTATGATTTGATATTTCAGAGAAAAGCACTGTGAAGTTATTCATGCCTGTAGCATACTCTGCTGTGATAAGCTTCTTATTGGTGCCTGTCTCAAATATATCTAAGTGTTTGCTAAAACAGCATCAGGAACAAAGTTGATACAGTTGATATAACATGGACTATTTTATTTATCTTATATTTTCCTACCCTACCTTAAATTAAAGGTTAAGTGTGAAGAATCTAGGGGAATATATATATGAAATATAACATAAATGGAACATAAAATTAAAAAATATTCAAGAGGGAGAGGGAACAGCTTCACCCCTAGATATTTCTAAATCCTACACATTGGAACTCTAGGTTTGGTCAAACATGTATTCTCTTGGATCTACAATTGCAGTTATATGTCTAAATTAGCTCCAAGACGGAAGGAAGGTCTCATGCAGAAAACCTCAGTCTAATAAATGAAACTGTGGAGAAGATTATGTTTCTATTTGGAGAAAGTCTCTTGTGATCAGCAGCATTGTTCCAGATTTATGGCACAGTTTGGTGGATCCAATTAAGTGTACTCTCATTTCTTAAAAGGCTCAGCTCAGAATGACAGTAATAGTTTAATGTGTGAAAAATTACATGTCAGTAATATCTTGAGGCTGGAGGCAAGTCCTTTGCTCTCTGGAACTAAAACTTATATCATTGTTGACCTGTAATCATAAACTTATAGTGCATATATTTAATACACCACAGTGGTACCTTTGTATTGTTTACACTCTCAATACTCGCTGATTTGATAAATGTAATAAAACACATTTTACTTCATACCCTGAAACTGTAATTAAGATCTAATATTTTATTATCTGGATACTGAATTCAATTAAACTCAGTTTTAACATAAATACCATAACTAGATATTTGCTAATCCTCCAATTAGCCAAAACAGCATAAAAAGTTTCAATTCACATATTAAACTAAATGGGAAAAAGAGGAAACTGCCACAACTTCTCTCTGCTGGAGGAGAAGAAGTTATAAAAAAATACACAAAGTGGCAGTTTCATTGATTTGGCGTATCCTGCACTTGTTATATCTTTCACTGTCATGCCAGTCATTTTGTTCGATCAACAGTATCAAGTTGTCAAGGCAAAAACTGCATTGTCAAATACAGCTGCTAATGCATTTGTTAAATCCAATGCATTAAACGTAATCCAGGTAATTCATTAAACTGTATATTTATATTCTGAGCAGAGCTGCCAGAGTCCTCACTAATGTCAGGAAAGTGGATCACCTCAAACCATTCTCACAATCACTCTGAGTTTGTCAAATAATTGATTGTCAATTACTAATGATGAATTATTAAGCGCTGATTGGTTTGGGGCCAGAATATGTTTCTGATCTGCTGCTTGAATATGAACGATCCTGACCTTTTAGGACAGGTTTACTTACTGTCCAAACAAGGAAAAGCAGCATTTAGTTTTTATGCCTTATGTATCTGGGACAAACTCAAAGAGAATTTGAAGTCTGCTCCATCTCTCAGTACTTCAAATGACAACTCAAAACTTTTCTATTGCCATTGCTTTTAAGTTAATTGAATTTGGAACAATTTATTCATATTTTGCTCTGAGCGGTAACAGCACTATAATTTTTGCTCTCCTATTTTATCTATTTAAGTTATTTCATCGTCTATTTAATAATGCTTTTTATGTTTTATGTGAAGCACTTTGAATTGCCTTGTTGTTGAAATGTGCTTTACACATAAACTTGCCATTTGAATAACTGAGGTTAGGCTGTGAGCCTACAGTGAAAATGTTGACGGAGCATACTGTACTGTACAGTGCTGCAGAGCTTGTTTAAATGCCAGACACGACACCAGCTCTTACCTTTCTCTACAGAGAGCAAGCAATCAGCCGCACTGCCACTTGACTTTGAAACAGTTCTCTGGTCTGAATTTTATTTTATTTATCATTTGCCTGTTTTTTTTTTAAATATTCCATGGCTGCAGTCCATTGACTCAGCAATGAAAGATAGTTGCTACACTCTAATCACTTGTTTGTAGCTAATCGCTCAAGATGTGTACACATCATAAAATCTTAACACAAAAGGCAACTTTTGCTGTTGTATCTTGATAGTGAGTCCTGGATCTTTATTGTTGTGTTGTCAGAGAGCTTTGATTTGCTGTCAGCAGTTATATGAGCAATGCACATCCAGTCAGCGCAAGTTTGAAGTCTGCT
>JAPZDV010000001.1:22073587-22101893 GCA_029814665.1 Acanthurus lineatus | reverse complement strand
TGTTAAAATAGTTTCTAAGTGAGGACAACATATTTATTTCTGAAAAATATTGATTGAATTATACATGTCAGTATAGTGACAACTACCACTTCAATAAAAAATACCCAAGACATTTTACTGAATTTGTTTTTTACAACATATATAAGGTTGCACAGCAACTTGACTTGTGTACTGTCATGCAACTTCAAGGTTATAATCTTAGCTTTTGTCCTTTATTTTTGAAGCATTTTAAGGGTACTGTAAGCAATATTCATAATCATAAGTCATAGTATGTAATGTAAATCCTAAGTATTATTGGGTATATAGGTAATTTGTTACAAGGTGTATTAGCTCAGTCTGGTCCAGAATGGACTGTCGGCTACAAAGATGGAAAAATTTAGATGGATTATTCACCTGATTACAGCTGATTAATTATTGTTCATGCACATTGGTGACAATCATTTTGGTTCTGAGAAGAGAGCAAGTAGTAAAAATTTCATCTAATTTTTGAATGAGTTAATTTTGAAATAAGCCCCACTTAACAAGTTGGCTCTGTGCAGTGCGCAGTTTGACTGGCATAGGTTTAACCCAGTCCAAAGAGGGGCATCTCAATGTGCCCTGACAGTGTTAAGCCACATGCTACCTCAGGGGTTTACGCTCTGCCATTTGATCTGACATGGAGTAAAATATGTGTGAACAGGCTTCATCTTAGACATTCTCACATTGTCTTAAATAATGCGTTTCAAAAAGGAATGTATCTGAAAATGATTCATATTTGGAACAATTCCTCAGTGCAACTATTCTCCTTTCCTCTCCTCTTAATTGCTGTGCTGTGCTGTGGCATGCTGCATTGGAACAGATTAATCAGTGTCAACTGGCCTTGCTTGCTCTCTCACTCGCACTTTTCTGTGTTTTCTCCATTTCTCTTCTCTTTTCTCCCTTCCATTCTCATATATCTGCCTTTGACTTTCTCTGGCTATGCAGTTTTGTGTCACTTATGTGGACACAGTGTCTCTTCTAGTCTATATATACAGTGTCATTGGCAAAACTGGAGAAATCTGTTAAACTCAGATGGATGCACACGCACTCACTATGTAAGCATGCATAAATCACCTTGGTGATGATGTAAGTAACTTAAGTAACTACACATGTGGATATGCACAGATTACAAGAGGTGAGTGAAAAGTCTTAAAATCTCAGTATCAATAATTTGAGGTTTACATGTTTCGCTTTGAATACAAACATAAGAGGTAGAACCTGACTATGCATTGACTCCTTAAAATAACAGCTTATGCAGAATAAAACCACCACCCTTTAAGGTTTAAGTAACTCCAGATCTGTATATCTGTATACAAGACTACTGATGGTTAGCCTAGCTTAGGAATAGCCTGAAAACTCTTAGTTGTAAATTACCCTGGTCTGTGCATATTCACTGACAAGGTGGCTAAAACTATTGATACTGTTACAAGACAGTAGCTGATTTTTTTCTGGCTAAGCGGTCCTGATCAAAGCTTCTAGTTCATGTACTATTTTATATTCAATTGCTGCCTTAATATCACATAACTTATTATTGCAGCATCCTGCAATCCTATCCTTAGAAAGACTTCAGAACAGGTTTTTAATGAGTCTTTTGGAGCAGATGCAACAGTGATTAGAAGAGGAAAAGGTGGGTCTGTTTCCTCTTCTACTCACTGTCACAACTGAACAAGACTAAACATTGCATTTGAATTTGTTTAGGTGAACAACTTAACTTGTTTTTCTTGTATCTTAACAAAGTTTTTACCTCCCAGTTCCTTAATGATACAAAAGATACAGAGAGTATTTGGAGGGGCCGGATTTTGGTAGGCTGACTGCAGAGCAGTGTCTTCCTCTTCTTTTCAGCCTGTCTTTTCCTTTTTACCACACCTTGTCTCAGTGCATTTTCATGTCTTTTTTCTCAAAGCTTGCACAGGTGGCTGCTGCCTCAATATGAATATTTGATAGCACTCATATTACTCCCCCGAGGATAGTGAAATATTAAAATATTTTATGGAAGCTGTTTTGATTTCTCAGAGGCTCTAAAAAGTGGACTTCCTGATGAGAGGGGACAAAATCGTTTTGACTTGACACTATCAATATGTTTACAAATCTTCTTCATTTCATCATTTTTAATAATGTTTGCTGCTCTACATGGACAGAGAGGAGACTTTGACTATGTTCTCATGTATGCATCACTGATCTGCTGGGGGTTCATTAACTCTGCCTCTGATATGCAAATATTGGGATTGAGAGGATGGGAGCTGTGGGGTCCTGTGACAAGAAGTTGCTATTTATTCTAGTCTTCTCTCTTTGAAGAAGCAAAGTGTAACACATGACAAGAACCAATTAACATTACACAAAGAATGTGAAGAATATTGGTTATTTGTGTTGCAGAGACTTGATACTACTGAAATAAGCATGCTAACTAGATAGCCCCAGTCTTTCCTGTCTTGAGTTAATTACCTTGTTAACTCATCATAGAACACACTTCATTCAAGTTCAACAGAAACAAAAGTAAATAAAACTTTCAAAAACCAACTCAGTTTGTCCGTTCCCTTTCCAACAATAAACACCTCTTGTATATTTAAAATAAACCCTTGTTTACCAAGTCAGATGTAATAGTCCTGGTCGGTGATGATCTTCTCTTTCTTGTCTGTCTTGTCCCTGAAGTCAAGAGTCCTTGTGGGAGCCACTGTATCTGACTGATCAGCTGATGGGGCAGTAGCTGCATGGCTATCTAAGCTAACAAGCTAACTGCAGCTTCTAGCTACAGCCAAAGAGAGCTACAGCAAGACTGTGTTTAGCGGAAATTAGTGCTTACTCTGTTTTACACATTGCACCTTTAATATCACTCAATAACATGTATATTATATTAATTTTCTCATATAATCTTTTTATCAGCGGGACTCCAAGGGACAGTACCTGTTTGACCTCATCTGCCACCATCTTAACCTGCTGGAGAAAGACTACTTTGGCATTAGATATGTTGACCCTGACAAGCAGAGGGTAAGAATTGATTTTTAATAATAATCTTAACTATATTTCAGTTGGATTTTATTCACTTAACTCCAGCAATGCCTCTATACCTCACCATAACTCATGATTACATCTCTGTCATCTCTAAATCTTTCAGCTTTTGCAGTTGTTCCTCTAACTGAAGCATTACCTTGACCTTTTCTGAGTGCAAATGAATAATTTGTTCCCAATGAATAAAAAAAAACAGTTCACATAAACTACACATTTTACCTTTCTGACTTAGCCAATACATGGACTAAATTTTAAGGATGAGATTCAAGGATAAAACGCCATCTGTTGCCACTAGCTCTGCAGCTGTTCTGTACAATGTCACATTTAGTCTTTACTATTTTGATGCTGTCTTTAAAAGTCTGTAGCTCATCAGCAGACTGTAAGTCTCACATTCAGTGATAAATACTTGTGTTCTTAAGTATAAATGCCATGTCTTAATGGTCTATTTAGTCTCTATATAAATATTCAGAAAAGGTAGGTATGCCTCCAGGTCAATTATGCAAGCTGGCAAAAGACCAGCCCCTCTGATATGAATATCAATCACAGAAATGAACACAGTCCTTGGTGAATTTACAGAACACTGACTGGGTATTTGTTAATCATGCACTTTTGAACTGGCAATGGGATTACAAATGCTTTCAAGGCTTAAAAATGTTATTCACATCACATTGCTGATACTCTCTGCTTTTTTCTGCAATGTTTTCAGCCAATTGAAAGACATTTTAGGAGATATTTAATGCAGGTGTAACTAAAAACAAATTATTCAAGCCTATGTCTTCTTTATCATTTCATTTAATTTTTTTCATTTCATTTATTAGAACCAGTTTGGCCTCGTGCTGTTTAGCACTCTGACAGAGAGAAGCACTCATCTGATTATCTTCCAAACAGCTTTCTTTCATCTCTTCACTGCATGGTGACTGTATGGGAGGGGGTCCAAATACACAGAAGGCAAGAAGTATTTCTACTGTGCCTTCCAGCTATAGGTTACAAGTCATCGTGCTCTGCTGCCGAGGAATTAGACCACAGAGCAGCAGTTTAGTAGCTAAAGACTCTTTACTTGTCTTTCTCTCCCTTCCAGCATTGGTTGGAGTTCACAAAGTCAATTGCCAAACAAATGAAATGTAAGTATTTTGTTTTACATGTCTGAATAGCTGGTTGAATCCAATTCCAAGTTTGACCAGGGTAATGATGTGCTAATTAAATAATGAAAAAAGACAAAGAAAAAAATCATGGCCATCACATTAGAAACAGCATTTGCAAAATTATTTTAAATGTTTTTCTTTCTTCCCCAGCCCAGCCTCCATTTACCATGTGTTTGCGTGTCAAGTTTTACCCACCTGACCCTGCTGCCCTAAAAGAGGAAATCACTAGGTAAGATTTATGATGGCTTGGAAGGATGCAGGTGTGGAGTGTGAGGTTGAGCCTCTGAAGTGATTTGTCTTGATTTTTCACTTGAGTCAAACCAATAACTGATTACAAGCAAACTCTACAAATGGCAGCGTGATAGAGCAGTGTCAGAAAAGAATATTCCATAATGTAGCATTGGTTTGTTGCAAACTGTTGGACTTATGATGGACAGGTTTTTTTTTTATTATTAAAACCAGTGCAGCAGAACCAAAGATATTGTTTTTCTTTCTGTGTTTCATTCTTCTTCCTGTCAAAACTTGGTGCTTTTACCCACAATGCAGCTCAACCACTGACAATTTGGTTGGAGATTTAAGCATGTTATGCTAATAGAAGCTAATGCAGCATTAAAATGCTGGTCTCATACATACATGAGAAGCAGGAAACAGAGGTTTGCTGAAGATCACTTCTTTCAAGCACTTCACATGAGATTCTTACCAATGGCAATGTGGCTGTTATTGTTTTCACCTTGTGCTTGTGTGCATGTGTGTGTGCGTGTGTGAGTGCGCATGTGCATGTGTGCATGTGTGTGAGTGTGTTTGTGTGTGCGTGTGCGTGTGTGTGTGTGTGTGTGTGTGTGTGTGTGTGTGTGTGTGTGTGTGTGTATCATCATTGCAAAACAGGTCCTTGAAATACCTATTGTAGTTGAAACTATCAGAGATGCAGTTTTGAGTACTTTGCAGGTGTTAAAATGTCTGTCTGTCTCTATGTGGACAGATATGGCCAACACAATATCGTCACAACTGTCTAAGAAGCAGTCATAAAACTTTCCAGGTGTGTAATTAAGATAAAAATGAGGGCCGAGATTAAAGATTGGTACCATCAGAGAAAGGCTGCCAGAGGTAGGGGGCAGTAAATTGGGATGTTTGTTTTAAGGCAATGTTGGAAGATGGGTGTGGTCCTACCCATATGTATAAACAACGTAGTAATGACTACTGAGTACTAATGGGTCAGAATATCAACAACATAACAACATAATGAGCCTAATTCACTAACAAGGGCAATGACAGCCAGGGTTCTGTATAGCCAGAACTACTATCCATGGATGTTAAAATGTAACTGCAGCTTGATAATAGAATTTAGGCCTGATTACTGTGTTAGAAATATCCTGATTATTGAATGTTGTTCCAGCTTAACAGAATCAGACTTTTTTTCATTTTGACTTTATTTGATAGAAAATGCCCCCCTATATTATCTTTATAAATCACACACTAGAATTTATGCAACTTCCTCTCGATACAACTCATATGTATTTTCCATGCATTTTCCTGTAAATGTTAGTCTTAATTAAAGTTGCTTTTAATGACGGTGATAGAGTTTGTCAGTGTGCAGTTTGTCATTATGCCATGCAGCCATTTATTTTGGCCATAGGATTACAGAGGGTATAAACATTATGTTGGCATACACAGAGGCTACTCAGGAAGACATGGCAGGTAAGTGAGCATAGCCAGAGGCTAAAGAGAAAAGAAGCGTGGTGATTGCGAGCACTGCCTAAGGCAGATTGTGACAAGTGTCACATCTCACACATAACTGTCATTTAAAAATTTCAGAGAAATTTAAAATTCCTCAAAAACTCAGGTATACTAATGCGGGGGTCTTAAGTAAAGCATCATTTAAAAAATGAAACATGCCAAAATCAACAGAAGAGGAAATTATCTCACGATGCATTTCATATCTTACATTATTTAAAATGGTAAAATGTGCACCAGTATTTTTTATGGGGCTAAGTAAGCACACATTTTTCTGCATTCAAGGGGAAATAACATCCAAATATATTTACAAACCTTTTCACAGACAACCAGAATATCCTGAGAAATCCTTCTGATATTGTTTTTCTCTGTTACTGCAACTTTGATTATTCATTTAACTATCCTTTTGGTTTGTTTGACATCTCACTAGTGGTATCAAAAAGTAATCTGGAAAAATTGAAGTATATTTTAGAGAAGAAATTCAACATAAGTGACCTATTAATAAGCCTTTTAAGCTCACATCACACACTTTTTTTGGAAGTAACAATTATAGATCAAGTCTGAATAGCATAAAGGTCAGTCTCTCAGACCACAGCACTTTGAGACTGCTTTTATTGAACCAAAGGGGATCTCTTCATCTTCTGCCTCTCTCTTAATTTTCTTGTCTCATAAAATCAAATCCAAAATAGTCATATATTTTATGTTAGAAATTTATACTCCAGCCAGCTTTTAGATAACTAAAAAAAGAATAAAAGCAGTATAGCTTATAAAAGGTTTTCAAGATTAGCATATACAAAATATAGCTTTTTTCTGAATTGACAATAGTTTTGTACATACTCCTTAAGTCTGGGATCCTTATTTTGTTGAGTAAAGAATGTGGAAATAGTTTAATAACTTTTTGTGTTAATGTCAAGAATAGAATTATGTTGTCAGCTTACTGTCCTTGTTATCGAGTGAAAAGAATGTCCTTTAAATAATTTCATGTAGGACTCAGCAATATCCTTATATTATATAGTTATCTTAGTATGGAGCTAATGATTTTCTTTATTATTATATCATGATGTGGTAAGTGTGTTTTCTTTTTGTCTATTTGAAGGCTGTATTACTGTAAAGTGATATGGGATTCTGAACCTACCAGACTATTTTAGCTGTTCTAATGTTATTCACTTAAAGAAATTTAAAAAACTATCTCCCTGATTTAATATTGTGTTAAAGCATAACTAGTAATTCCTTCAATAATGTTGGAAAATCAATCTCCAGTATCTGATTAAAAATACAGTGAAATCTGACTTTGTCCATATTGCCCAGTTCAATATCCCTATATCAAAATGTCTGAGAGAGACTTCATCTTTGATACGTCTTTTGTTGAGTTGTGTAATGTCATTATCCTAAATGTTTTCAACACAGAGAGAGAAATATTTAATTTTATTCAAGGTATCAGTGCATGTCATTTTGTGATTTGGTGCTAACCTCAAAGGTAACACCAGTCAGCAAGTAAGTAGGGAAGTCAGCAAATGTGACTAAACATAATTTGAATTGGGCTTTAATACATTACCTCGTCTGTGAACTTTCTGTCTGAGTCACTCAATTAAATTTTCATCTGCAATAGTGACTGTTGAACAATGAAATGAACAAATCCCATGAACCTACGCTACTTCAGGACGTCATCATACTACATCTTTTGTTTTTATTGTTTCGATAGTTTGAGTATTGAAGTGGCATGTAGTGATGCAAGCACAAAAGGGAGACCACAGTGGGCCCAGATGCAGGAGGATTTGAGATTTTTTTTTTTATAAGCTGAGTGTCATAAAGCTCCTTGTCAATACTGTGCTGCATGTGGCATTCTTGACAGCTGAACAAACTGCTGTGAGGAGTGAGCCAGAGAGCTACCGAGTGGACAGATCCCTGTTAATCACATCCCTCGACTGGTTGCCATGCAGTGAAATTACTTATTGGCAATCCAGCTCTTCTTGATAGAGCAAGTGCCAGCAAGAGAGAGCTCTACCGTCCCCTGCCATCTGTTCTGACTGGAAGCTTTCACAGACACACACATACATAGTAGATAAGCAAAACTATGAAAGGTAACAACATTTTGGATATATCTGTGTTGTTTTTAGATTGTTATTTTGTTCATAACTCAACAACATGGTGAAGGCCAGATGTATTAGTGATGAAACAATTTAATCAGTGTAACAGAAGGATACATGTTTTCACTGTGCAGCTTCTCAAGTCACTACCCGCTGTACGGTGAGACTGTTTACTGTAATTGACCAGTCACACGCTGAAGGTAAAAAATTATGCCAAATACTTCATCTAAAATTACATACAAAGGAAAACATAGTGTAGCTCACATATACTGAAAGTTATATCAGGTTATATCATGACGTGCTAACTTGAGCATTCTGTAATGTGAAATAGCTAAATTTACAGCCCAACACTACTTTGACATTTTCCATAGCAATGCTTAGTACTGCTATACTATTTATTGCTTTGCTGCTTTGAGAGAAGCTGACTCACAAGCACTTGAAATGAATGCTGGGCAGGAAAATTGACATATGAGTAATCTTTGGAAGTTGTGGACCAGACAGAAGATTGAGTTGCTCCTTAAGGACTTCTGTACAAGCCAGCAATCATATTTTAAGTCACTGCCAATTCTCATAATGATTATACTTTAGCTTGAGTGTTACCTGAAAGGTTGACTACATGTCTCATGTCTAATTTTACTATTAAAAAAAACTTTGCTCCTTGAGGACGATTCCCACCAATCCTGCGACTTTTTCTCTAGTGCCATCAGCAGGTCAAAGTTTTCACTTGTCCTTGAAAGTGTCAATTGACTGTTTGACAGGTGAACAGAGCTGCTGTGATATCACATATTGATTTGCTATTCTATTATTTTTAAGTCCCCCATCATAGCTGTCACCATTTTGTCTACTCACAGCCAGAAGTGACCTTAATCGGATGATAGGGGGAGCTTGGGAAGATACATTAAGTCCATTTTAAAAAGGCCGTTCAAGCGGGAATACTGCATCTCATCATTTTCGATAAAAGTTATGGTAGTTGGGGGGGGATCATTGTTGTTTTGCTTCTTAGCCAGCAAGGAACGGCGCCAAATAGACGTCTGTTTAAAAAGGTGAGCAAGCAAGCGGATACAGGGGTGTATCACTTGTATCACTCGGCAATGTGCAGTGTTAGATCTCAAAGCACCACTCTGCTGAAGTACAGCCTCACAAAGCTGCTAACATGGCTTTAGACTCTTAGTCTTGCTTTAAACCTAATACACATTGGTTGTAGGTCAGCATCAGGAACATATATGAAAGCACACGCACAAATACACACAAACACATTAGCACTCATTAACAAAACATAAATATCATGGTAATCAGCTTCAGGCCCTAATTTACTTAGTATTCTTAAAATATCTTTTCTCAACAGTCTCCTTCCCATACTTTCAGTAAACTTCTAAACTGTAAACATCCACATGTGTTTTGGTAAGAAAGGTAAAGTCAATACTGATCCTATCTAAATAATGACTCGAATCAGTTTCTCTGTGTTCCATTCCACAGATATCTCGTTTTCCTGCAGGTTAAGAGAGATCTCTACCATGGTCGCCTGCTGTGCAAGACATCAGATGCTGCTCTACTGGCTGCCTACATATTACAAGGTATGACAGAATATGGAGTCATCATTTCATTATAAATTGTGCTGCAAAGCCTTAAAACAGTCTACTTCATCTCTACTTTGAATCAAACTCTTGAACAAACAAAAATGTCCACACAATGTAGCCATGACCAAGAGGCCAAGGTGTACTCTGACAGGTGTGTTCGAGCCCAATAAATGTTATGTCTCAGACAACATGTTCTGTGCGATTTTTAACCCCGTTGTTTCTGACTGCAAAACTTCTGTCCAACTACAAATAAGCAATATAAAATTTTAAAAAATACATATATTGTCAGTTGTAATGTAGTGCTAGCTACACAACCTGAACCACATATAACATGCTGCTAACACCTGGCTCTAACATCTACCAGCAAAACTGTCAAAAAGAAGTGACCTGGTTTATATTTAAAAACATGGAAGTAAACAACTTTGCTAAAACAGAATAAGATCAAGCATATGCAACAAGACAGACACATAACTTAGTAAGCAAACTAATATTAGTTAACGTTACTTACTCTCATTTTCTTTTCCTTTCTTCCTCCATCAACCTCTTCCTCTGTACCGTTGCCTGTTGCGATGTCGCCAACGACAAAAATGTCAGTCTGACATTACTCTGGTCCAACCATTTTTTCTCTTCAGCATCCTCATCAGCATCCTCTTTTGTCTCTTTAAGCCTTTTTGCGAAGCTCCAGTCACCAACAACGTCCGACGTCACCCCTACACCCGCATCTTGCTCCATTTCTCTCTCTTTTCTCTGCTCCTTCAACTTCTCATTACTCTCAACTTTTTCTTCTTCACTTCTGTCATGATGTTAGAAGAGGCTGCCAAACAGTTTAAATTGCCTGTTCGGTTCTGTTGTCCATTTGTCCTGGCTAGCAGTATCCACTGGGTCGCCCCCGGCCCTCTGGTCCTGTGATAACGGTTTTAAAAAATGACAACTCACGGTGCAGTTAGCTATTTCCACGGCTAACAGAGCTAACTAGCAGCTACATTAGCAGCAGTTAAAGTTGACTTCAGGAAACTCCGTGAATAAGGGAGTAGAGGCACAGCAGCCGAGGCACAGCAGCCGAGGAACATCAGAAAAAAAGTATTTTAAAGAAAATATTATCCAGTTTCATCAAAGTCAGTGGTTGTTGCTGTGGTGTTGCTGGTTTGAACAGACTTTACCTGCTCCCCCCAGTGCATCAGGAACTGGCAATCAGTGCACCTGTTACAAGAAGTCCTGAACCATAAAAATGATTTTTAAGCTGTGAGTTCAAGGCAGAATTGTCGCACAATGTTGCTTTTCACATCACTTTAAAACTCATAAGAATGAACCCCCAATTAATCTTTTGTTATCGCAACATTTCACAGACAATTAAAACCTTGTTGTTGTTGCTTTTTATTCCTACCATAATAGCCTAGTTGTTATGGGGGCGGGGCTTGTTTGGACTGCCTCATCCCTGCTGCTGGGGGCTTCGGGGGATTACTATGCTGGGAAGGTCTAACATACTATTTTATTGGGAAATATGGGATTTAATTATGACACTCGAGCTAAGTTTCATGTGTAACTAAATGTGCTCACGACTCATAAATCTCTTATTTTTGTTTGTTAGGGACCTTGAGAATGTGAATTGGTTGTTTTACAATGAACATAAGATTTTAATTTTGATAACCCTTGGCGCCATAAAAGCCATTTACAATCTATTCAGAAACTGAGACGTAGTTAGTATGTCTTCCTTTGAGAAAATCTTACAGTTTTGTAATAAGCAGGTTTCAATTTAACAGGCTCCTCTGGGTGTCATCAACATGCAGAGAGTTGAGATGCACTGGGGAAATGTTTCTCTTTCACACACTGTGCAAATTAGCCATTCTGCCTTTTCTCTGCTTATATGTGAATGTAATTGTACTCGTTTGTCTCTGTGTGACCTGAAACACTACCAGACAATGCATCACTATATTAGAGCACATTTACTAATGCTGGTTTACCTGTTTTACCCACTGAGTAACATCTATCTATTCCTTTGTTCGTTTACGCTGTTTGGATAATTTGTTAAAAAAATAAAAGCACAGCAAAAAAAAAAGTTTAAAAAAAATTCCCACTGTAGCCTGTAGACATATGTACAAGAATAAGTATAAGCTGACACTGACAACATGTCAGAAAATGTGAGTAAGAGTAAGAGTAATGTCTCTTCTTTTTTTTCTGTCTAAAATGTTCTTTTCAACAATAATGGTTGCTTTCAAAGTGCTCCCCAGAGAGCAGGCAAGTAGCCAAACTCTCCATGTAGATTGTAGATTCTCCACCTTCTGCAATCAGATGTCGGTGGTTAGGAAACCTACAAAGGCTGCTAAAGCCAGCTCCAACAATCTTATATAAGAAATGCATGAAGACAAGGTTAAAAATTTGCAGGAGTTGTTGATGTTCTCCTGTCCAGCTGTATGTTCTTTAAATGTGGGGCCTGTAGATGGTAAGTATAAAATAGGAGCATAAATGGTGTGTTTATGACTCTTTTATGATGTATGGATCTTTGTCAGTTTGAGATCTGACTGTTGAAGCTCATGTTGATCAGCCCTGAACTGCTCAGTATACACAATCATTGATAGGGTAATTTTTTCGGAAAGATACATTTAAAACCTCGACTTCTTGGTCTTTGTCTTTTGCATTCAGAAAATTTCTGACATGGGCTTCTAAGTATAATCTTTGACTGCCGAGCACCACAGCACTAACTTGTTTTGATCAGGATAAGCACATACAAAGTGTAAGAGAAAAAATGACCTTGATACAATACAATGTAATGTTGAATAAACCTGATTTTAAGAAGTTACTGTAACAGTTTTTATCATCAAAAAAGTTTTATATGAAATATGAGTTTTATTATTGCAGCTACTCATTACTCAGCCTATGAATCATCTGCTCACTCAACACTTCTCAGGTGTGCATTACATATTATCTAAATATTCTACTGTATTTTGTACTAATTCTGATACCTGCAGCCATCATATAAGGCATTTGGAAAAACACATTCAAAATTGCATAAACTGATGAAAATGTCAGCATTAATCATGGAAGTTAACCCTTCTGTTGGTGTTTGTGTTCTCCCATTTTCCAGCTGAAATTGGGGACTATGACCCTGGGAAACACCCAGAGGGCTACAGCTCCAAGTTTCAGTTTTTCCCAAAGCACTCAGAGAAGCTGGAGCGGCGGATTGCTGAGATCCACAAGACTGAGCTGATGTAAGGTGACATCTGTCCATGTCCCTGTGCACCTATGTGCTCCCTCTTCCCTACAGCTGCAGTGCATGCATCACAGAAGCACATCTATCTGTTAGTCCCACAAACTAGGCTCTTATAATGCAAACTGAAACTGAAATGAACGATGGATTTAATTCTCCATGCGGCAACTGTGCTGTAAGATACTGAGGCAGTAACACTTGAGAGGATACGAGAAAGGTGCTATATGTAACATTTTAGCACCTATTATAGTGCAATTTCTCACTTAAACTCTCATGACTGTGTTTTCATGTAAGGCTGAAAAAATGTGATCCAATTTACTTCATTGATCTGACCTAATAACTGATGGGTTGCAATTAAAGCTGCACTGTTTATAATATAAAGTTCCTAAATGGTAAAGCAATGACGTTTAATTATTTTAGGTCCGGGTTTAACTCCTAGTATGAGAACAGCTTCATGTCTGTTACTCAATATTTATTACACTTCTTACACTCCTGTGCCATAGCACGTTTTAAACTAGACCACAGTTCTGTAAATACAGCACACAGTACTGTTTTGATCAATGCAATTGATTTGAATAGTATTCCTAACTTGCCATTATAGTGGGAAATTTCACTGGTACTTAATGTTTTTTTTCACTTGTATTGGCAGGATACATTCTGGTTTCTTTTTTGAAACCTTTCTTTGTTACGGCTATTACACTTGCCTTCTCAAAACAAAGCCATGAAATGTTCATATCCTCTACAATTCCCCAGTTTTGGGGGGTCTTGCCTCAGGCAAACAATGGCCTGTAGCCAGGGTTTGAACAGCCATTAAAGGTCTGGTAAATATTTGTTTGAACCCTTTGTTGAGGCTGTCAGGTCAAAGACTCTGAGCACAGTTCACATAACTTGATACATTTTTCAAACTTTTTTTGGAAGATGTTTATGGATGCTTTTCCAAGTTTTTGCTTTCTGTGAGCATTTTGGACTTTTGGGAGAACTGAGGCTGCTGGGATGCTGCATGTTCCCATTTTTGGCAGGAAAAGGTCAGCTGAAATGGCGGCAGTGTTAAATGTTACTCTCCTTCCCACATACAGCCACTGATGTTCAGCGTGCTGGACAAGTCTGAGGTTGGGCTGTCGCTCATTCATTCTTTTTCATAGTATGAGGGTTTTCCCTCTGCCTTGGTTCTCCTTTTTAAAGAGGTATTTGTGTGTGTGGTAGCCTACTGCACAATGAGCAGAAGCAGCTCTAACTGGTTCATAAGATTTGTAGTGTTTGCAAAGGCTGTCCACCTTTGGATCATTGTCTTTTCAGGATGATAGGTATGTCATGCTCCTGTATATGAATTGCTGGTTGTTACTCATGTTAATGTTGACTTGCCTTCTTGGTCTTAAACTGGTTAGGTGCTAGACACTTTGGGCCAAGGTCACAACCATGTGTCACAGCAGGAAGCAAAAGTATGAAAGGATTTGCCCCCTTTGGTCTTCATAGTTCTTTTAAAAGACAAAGCTTGTGTGTAAAAAAAATAAGGTAACCCTGGCACTGTGAGCACACACGGAAACCTCTAACCTTGTTATCCTGCTGCTCCTCCAGTGGAGAAGCCAATATAGTGACAGAGGTTGGCAGGGCTGTTTTCATTTTATGAAGATTTCAGTGTCTATTAAGCTTACTATAAAGCTCTACCTACACTTATGGATTAAATATTATACTTAGTTACCTTTGATTAATTTAAAGATAATTAACTTGAATCAACCCGGTTTGTTAGTAGAAACTATTTATTTTTCTCTGGTGTTTTCTTTATCTCCTAAACACACACACACATACAGTATATACATCACAGGTGGACACAAGCAGTGGTGAGAGATTTGATCCTACACTGCCCTCTATCGCACATTTCCACCTTTAAGTTTGATAGCACTTAACATCTCCTCACAGTTGTGTGACTCAGTAGAGTGACTTGAAAATCCTTATTTCTTTGCTTTAGTATCTAAACTGTGAATACAACAGATTTATCATGGTTAGTTACTGGTCAAGTCTTTGACCTGGGACAAATATGATCAGCCTGGTCTGTGTTTAGCTTCATTACTTTGACATAAAGACAGTATTTGATTAAAACAAGATTAACTGCTCAGTTTTCTCCTGGCAGCTTCACGCTCTTCTCAAGTGCTGGTTTAAAACCAATAAGTTCTAACAAAACAAGTTGTTAGCTTTATTTTTAATGCATCAGGAGTTTCTTTGGATTCCCTAAATGAGCATTGATGCAGAATAAATTAATGGACCCAGGCTTGTTTTGCAAGATGCTTTTTCCTCTATAGTACATAAAAATGTTTCACAGTCTACCATTTATTTTACCAGTTACATCTGAATCTGTGATCTGTGGGTCACTTTGCATCTTATCTAAAACATGACAGACTTTATTTGCAATAGACATACTACAATCAGTCTGTTAAAGGGTCCAATCAACATGCTATATACTCTTTGCCTGTAACACTCCTTGATTTCATTTATTTTTTTCTTTTAGAGGTCAGAGTCCTGAAACATCAGAGCTTAACTTCCTTCAGAAAGCTCAGATGCTGGAGACATATGGGGTGGACCCTCATCCATGCAAGGTAGTCTTTACAAAGAAGACTAATTCAGTTACTATAAGAAGCTTTCTTCCTAGTATGTGTTTATGCATAATGTCCATCTTTATTCAGCAAGCTGTTTTGTTTAATTTTTGAGTAAATTTGAAATTAGATATAAATTAAATAAGTAAATCAATTTGTTATTCTTTTGCCTTGAAGAGAATTTTTAAGAGACATCTCATTGTCACAAACTGATTCCACAATAAGAAAAAACATGGCTTTGTGTGCCTGTCAGGATGTGTCTGGCAACCCAGCTTTTCTGGCTTTTACTCCTTTTGGATTCACTGTGCTGCAAGGAAACAGGAGGGTCCATTTCCTCAAATGGTGAGTACAGATAAAAAGTTAAAACTGGGTGTGACACACTGGATGTGTGCATGTGTGTGTCCACATTTGAAGGCAAGACAGTTAGTGTATTTCAAAAAAGTAAATTTCAAAAATTATAATGAAAGATACCCAGCAGGCAGAAAACTTTCATGAATATACATCCTCCCTTAATTAAAAACTTGTGCAAAATAAAATGCCAGAAAACTCAACAAACTGCTTAAGAATGGAGTCCAAATTTTCAAGTTTTTACATCACCATAACACACAACTAATAATCTAGTACAACATAGCTACACTCTAATTCTGAATAACAGAAGCGCTTCAGAACATGTTAAACATGCCAGCAGGGAAAAAAGAAATAATAGAAATTACTCCAAAGAATTTGCTTGGCACAACAATTACACAGTTGTCCCAAACATTTGTTTGTCTTCTAGATTTAGATTCTTTATCCTACAGTGATTGAAAGAAATGATAAAATACAACCTATCAGGTATAAAAGTTGTTCAAAGTATGTAATTTAAAGTAAAATAATTATATAGTGTTTGCATGCATTTTAAATTGTGTATTATGATCATAAGACAGTTGAAACAGCAAAGACTTCGTGTTGAGAGAATACAGTACCTTTGATTGAAAGATTTTGATTCTGAGGCTTCAAGGGCCAAAGATATAAACAAAAATACGAAGATTCTGTCATTTTGGTTTCTGTGAAGCTTATACCAGTCTATCAAGCAGTGGTGCTGTACTTCAGCATTATGAGTAGTGTCATGACAGCAGGTCCTTTAACGTTCTCAAACTTGTTTCCAAACTCAGCTGTTTCCTTACTCACTTCTCAATTACAAAGATTTTAACTATCAGGTTAAATATACTCTTTATTCATTGTAAAAACCTCCAAGGGTTTTATTTTGAGCAGATTTTATGGTCATTATTATTAAAAACATCAACAGTATGTACTTGCAATAGGAAAAACTTGTTTATCCCCTGATTTAGTGTGACTTAATGCAAAGGACAAAGAAACAAAAAGTGACCAGTGATCCGTACAAGGAGATATTTGTAACCTTTTCAAGACAACTGAGTCAACCAACTGTGAAGCTCCACACACAGAAGTTTCCAGAGTCTGAACTGTTTGAAGTTGCTTTGTTGTTTAATCTTTTACAGCTCGTTTTTGCAATTTTCTGTAACTGGAATCAATGTGTCTAGACGATTCAGTGCAGAAATTAAACATTGCTGGCTTTATTAAAATGTCTTCGACCACAATTAATATTTTACTGCTTTATCAATTTCTGTTTCCCTTCTTTTCTTTATTTTTGTCTGTCTGTCTCTCTCTTTCTGTTCTGTTTTTTTGTTCTGTCTTTTTCTACTGTCTTCTACTGTGTCCATTTGTCATCATTGTCCTCTCTTTCTGTCTCTGTCTTAAATTCAGGGAGGAGGTGACCAAACTCAAGTTTGAAGCAAAGACATTCCATATATATGCAAATCAGAAGGAGGTATGTGTATGAATTATTAAAATCGCTGCCTTTTCTAGCCTGAGGAGCTCAGGAAGTTGAATGAGTGGCCTTGTTTTATGCATGCAGACACTACCACTGGGGATCTAATGTAATCTATCCCTAATGGTGAAGTAAATGGGAAATGATTGGCCATGGGTTTTAGCAGACAGAACAGAAAAGTAAAGCCACTCTTTCAGAGTTGATTATATAATGTATGTTTTACAGATTCAGAGGAGCTAATCATTAGGGGTTGCTTTGGCTGCTCAGTCCAAATGTCCTGTAGTTAAGAACTCAGAAACTTTCTGCCTATGATGAATGTGTCTTAAAAATTATGTAATGTATGTATGTATGTATGAATTACTGCACTGGATTTTTTACAGGATAAGAAGATCATACTGACATACTTTGCACCTACACCTGAGGCCTGTAAGCATCTGTGGAAGTGTGGAGTCGAGAATCAGGCCTTCTTCAAGTGAGTCACAAGACCTGAAACACAAAACTGCACAAAAGACAGGATTCATTTTGCTGTTTGTTTATGATTATGAGGTATTCTCTTCGCTTTTTGATCACAGGTTGGAGAAGTCGAGTCAAGTCCGCACTGTGTCCAGTAGTAATCTCTTCTTCAAGGGTAGTCGCTTTAGATACAGGTATTTGTAAAACTTAATAGATAAACAATTAATTAATATTATATAAATTATTCATATTTACACATGCAAAGAGGCCATGCACAACATGCTGTCCTTCTTGATAATATACTGTTTGTCCTACAATCTTACTGTGATGATTAACAAAAAGGCAAAGACCCCAAAACAAAAGCAGAATAAAACACAAAGCAAGCTTTAACACATGAAAGCTGATCAGCAAAACAAAACAGGGGAGCAACTAAAGAAAATATAAAAAATCAGAAGTCACTAAACTGAAACCAAACAAAGCTGGATAACATGAGGAGCACGAGAAAGCAGACACAGGACTGAGGAGTCGAAACAGACAACTTGATAAAGGAGGCAGAGACAAGAAGTACTCAAAAAAGGGGAAGCAATGAGACACAGGTGAAACATATTAGGGGTAACAATTACACAGGGAAGAAACTTGACAGGACATAAGATATGAAGCAAAACAGTAGAATGTTACCAAAATAAACCAGGAAACACAGGAAAACATAATTAATTTAAATACAAAGAACTTAGGTAGTTTGACAGGTCATGACAGCTGCTGTGTGATTGCTCAGGTTTTTTAATAATCACATATTAAGAGAATTTATTTTTGTGTTTGTTTAGTGGAAAGGTTGCAAAAGAGGTCATGGAACAAAGTGCCAAAATAAAGAGAGACCCCCCTGAGATCCACAGGTCAGGATTCCTAAAAATTTTACCTTAACATGATATGAAATATCTGTTCAAAATCATTCATGTATATGTATGTGTCATGTTTTACTTTTGGTTATATGGGGTGTGTGTGTGTGTTTGCATAGGGCTGGCATGGTGCCAAGTAGGAGCTGTCCATCCATTACCCATGGCCCTCGTTTGACCAGTGTGCCCAGGACCCGACGGAGAGCTGTGCACATCTCCATCATGGAGGGTAAAAAATACACTCAAGAAGATAGAGATACTATAAAAGGACTTTAGTGTTAGCCTGTGTACTCTCTGACAAGCTGTGTGAGTGTGCAAGACGCGACCTTCTTCAGAGAGAAGCAAAAGTTCAGTCAGTATGGCTGTATGCTTCTTAGTCCATGGACTCCACAGCCTCGCCAGATGAGTTTAAATACCATCACCAATCATAGTAAAGATGTGTTTTAATTTATTTCGGACTGAATCACACAGAACCATCAAATATATCTTCATAAAACTAAAAACTAAAATTAATCCAGCACCTTTTGCTACTGAAATCCATTTATGTTTACATGCAGTCTCCAGCATGACCCTGATATGTATAAATGATGTGTAGACACAAAACCATCTAACATATAAACTGGCAATCATGAAGAAAGGATAAGTGGTAACACATATTTCAGACCATGCATGCAAGTTTGTCAAGAGACTGCTAGAGCTGAAATGAGTTGGACATGAAATATATGGTGAGACAAGTAACTTCAGAATAAACCATGTTTAGGTTGCTTGCCAGTTTCATTGACAGTGTTATTCATTTAAAGTCCACCTAATGTTGCGTAAAATATCACTCAGGAGCGCACTTCTGAAATTAATTTAAAAATGTACCATTCTTTTGATCTACAATGAAGCCATTAGCCATTGAAGCTTATTCATGTGCGCTCTTTTTTTACATTGACTGAGATTTATAAAACAGAATCAGGGGCACTGCTTTATAAATCTGATGAAAAAAGAATGCACATTTATATTTTTGGCAACAACTTAACAACTGCAGCTGTGCTGCTGGTCGGGTCACACTCACCATTTTAATTCCCTCACACCATTTTAATACACTCATGCATACAAACATACCCTGTTTATACAAGTTGGCCTTTCCATGAGAACAACCCCCCCCCCCACCGGTGAGTGTCAGTCATTGTCTCCTCACACTGTGTGCCATCTCACTGTTGCTCTCCTGGGCGTTTGCTTTCTGAAAACATACACACACACACACAAACACACACACTCAAGGAGCACCCATCAGCCAGTGTTCACATGCATTATTTTGACATTAGAGAGTCACCCTGTCAGTTTATAAAGGCCATTTACTGCCCCCTCTTCCCTCTTACAGGCTATTAACCTTTTACCAATGCTGCCACTGTGAGTAAGTTTGCTTTCAGTTTATCAGCCTGCTGAAGCTAAATAAACTTAACGTTAGTGTACTCTCAACAACGACAACAAAAAAAAGTTCTTTTGTAAAAACTAGCCCCTCTCTTGTCATTGTCATGGAGAGCAGGGCTCTGACATTGCACCCCACTGTTGCAACATTGAAACAAACCCCCTGTGTTTTGTCCTGTTGCACTGTCTGCCCTGGTATTTCCACTGGTAATAATATCTCAGCCTAAAAATAGCTCCTGCTGTCACAGGCCATGCAGTGTGTGTCACAGCTGACAGCAGGGAGGGATGAGGTGAACTGTGGCACAAGTGGACCACATTCCTGGGCCTTGTCTTTCACTCTCTGTCCGTCTCTCCATTTATCTATCCTTGTCAGCCTGCCTGCCAGCATGAGGGGAGCTCACTGTAGAGAAGGTAGGGCTGTGTAACCAGCCAGTCGGAGACAAAGACAGACGGCAAGAAGATAGAGAAGGAAGGCAAATTCAAGAAAGACAGAGATAAGGAGAATAGAGCAGCAGAAGTCTGTTGGAACATTGTTGAGGTTAGACCGGCATTTTCTGAGCTCCTTGAACCATGGTGAAGTGTCTGATCAAGATCAAGACCAAGGTGAACGTTCACTTGCGCATGATCAATCATTGCTATCGAGATGTGAAGGTGCGCGTGCTGTCGATGGGGCCCAGGCTCTTGGGCAAGGCTCTTGGGGTCTTTCCGCTCTTCCCTGCCCTCCCTGGGGGTTCTTCCTCCTCAGGCTCCAGTTCTGGGTCGGGACAGAGCTCCAGGACTCCTTCCAGGCTAGCTGTCCCACCCCAACACCACGGCTGCAGTCCACCAGCCAACCCTGCAGGTAAAAACCATGTTGGTTGAGTAATGCAGGACTTATGAAGTACAGTGGGGGCTGCATTTGAACAGAGCAGCTTTGAAATACTTCAGGTTTGATGACTTCCTCTTGAAGACTCTTCTGCTTCATCAATGAGACAAGTGATTCAGGATGCTTTTTGATGCATAAAAACTTAACATGCAAAAGTCAAATGCAGCTGAAATCGAAATGTAAAAGTTTACAATGACGATATCTAGCTTGCAGAGAGCATGAGGATCAGAGGGAAGCTGAGTCATAGTTCTTGGTGAATGCTGTTCTTACTCTATTATTACTTTAAGATAGAAGTTGCCACTTTTAAGTATTTTATTTTGAAATTGAGTACATGAAAGCAGGATGGGTTCATTTTCTTATGATAAGCTTAAAAACAACCCACACACCCCCTCTGGTCATTGAGAATAATGGATGTAAGCACAGAGTTCAGCAGAGGACTATAGACTAATAACCTGACAGCCCAGAAAACAAGGCTCAAAACCAAAAGGGCCGATCATCGTTTCCCCTCAAGCCCCCTCCTCTGACTGGCTAAGAACAGGAACAGGTTTTAAATATCAAACACCGACTGGAAGACATAATGAAAAGCTTTTTTTCTTCACTTCTCATGAGTTCACGGAGCAGAAAACAACTAAAGCAGTTTACTGAGATGAAGGCTGATGCATGCAGGAAGTAAAAAAGGATGTAATCTCTGACCATTTGCTGTGGTAAATTCATTCAAACAATAATAGAGAAACTTTAAATGTGAACAGATTCTTTTTCATGCATGACATATGAATTATTGCTCAAAATGCACTTCTACTGTATTTAAGAAATAAAAATTGTAGAATTACTAACTTTTTCTTTGATTAATTTGAAATGTATTGTTTTGACTGTGCTACAGAATAATCTTTTATTTAGAATAATATGATTGGGTTTCCCTGTCTGTAAATGTCCTGGTTGTAGATGAAACAAAACTCTGTGTCCCCCAGTGGTTTTTTTCTATTTTCGTGTCCTCTTTAACTTAAAATCCATCTATTTTCCTTAAATTTCATGAGAAGCAGTTGGCTTGAAGAAGTTAGAGCCCCAACACAACAACGCCACCCTGTGTATTTTCAGTAGAACCCTGTCTTTGTTAGCCTGTTTTTCTTTGCCTCTGTTATTGTTGTAAAAACACTCAGACATTACCTGATTTCTGTTGTAGTTCAAGTTTTAGATGCAAAAGTAAAGGACGAGGCTTTAGAGTAGACCTATTATAAGATCTAGAGTACAGTCTCTCTTTAAATGTCACTGTATTTTTTTTTTCAACAGTACCTTCCAGTTATTAAAGAAATCCTCCTTATACATCGCCTTCCTCTGTGTGTGTGTTATCAGGTCTGGAGTCCCTGCGGGACAGCGCCCACTCCACGCCGGTGCGCTCCGTCTCCCATGGCGACTCCTTCATGTCCTCTCGGGGCCAGATGGTGGACGGCAGCGAGGCGAGCACGTCCGCAGTCATCTCGGACGAGAGCTACAGCCCCTCAGACAGCGTGCTGCCCACACCCGTGGCCGAACACGGGGTGGAGATGTCTTTGGCCCGTCACCTTAACGGTGCTCCCTGCAGCATCGATGAGGAGAAGGAGTCAGACGCGGGCGCGTCCAAGGAGGGGCAGGCGGCGGATTTCTCCTCCGGGAGGAGAGCGCTGCGTATGGTCAAGAGCAGGCCGTCTCCATCGAGCGATGTGGAGGAGCTGAACAAGTTCGTGCTGAGTGTGTTACGTTTGTTTCTGGTGACCATCGGACTGCTGTTCGCCCTGCTGCTGCTCCTTATCATGCTGACAGAGTCGGAGCTGGACATTGCCTTCCTGAGAGACATCCGCAAGACTCCTGAATTTCAGCAGTTCCACTTTGAATACTTCTGCCCTCTGCGGCGCTGGTTCGCCTGTAAGTTACGGTGGATGGGAGGCTTCCTCGTCAGCAAGTGATGGCTGGATGAAAGATAACTGAATGACACAACACAGGCCTCCACTGAGGGAGATAGGACATGTACAACAGACAGACCAGGAGAGAGAGGGAGGAGGAGAGAAAAGGAAGGATGGCTGCTCTATTTCCCAGTATCAGCTCGTCTTCTCCCAGGATGGAGTCCCTGTCACGAGCCACGAACTGTCCCCTGAAAAGCCTTGTTCATTATGTTTGATCATCACTGCGAGGGAAGGAAATCACACTTAACTTTCAGGTCATTTTAAGGCATTTTATTTTTACACAAAGTCACAACGACAAGGGTTTAATTTAAACACGGAAAAGCTCAAGAAAGTCTGACAAACTCCACTTACACAACCACAGATTACAGTTGCCTTTATTTTTGTATTCATTTATATGTTGCAACATTGCTTTAGGACAGAATGACCTGATGAGTTGGATGGATGTGTGTTGTGAGACATGAGAGTCTGAGTAAAGTCTGAAGAGAGGATGGGATAAGGTGGGCCATTTTGAAGCCAACAACAGTGTTCATTATGATAAAATTTATTGTGAAAGATGCTATGAGACTGAAAACTGCTGTTTCTGGTTGAACCAGCATATCAGGCTTAGAGAAAGTGCAAAAAGGAAAACTAGACAGCACTGACTGAACAGAGATCGGTCTAGAGTCAAAAATATATAATTGTATTTAAAATAAAAGTATTGAACACACGAGTGTTAAAACAGTCACAGGAAATAATAGGAAAACTGATTTAGCGCACCTCTAAAGTGACTGACAGCTGTCCTGATGTGGCCTCCAACCCAACATCTGGCACAGTCAATTTAAACAAATGCTATTTGAAGTGAAGGGATGTTGTACTGGCCTTTTAAAAGACTTGAATGATTATATTTATAAAAGGTGTGATCAGACGTTCGATGCCAGCGTGCTCATGCTAACATTTTGTTCAGCCATGACAGCACCAATAAAGTTTCAGCGTCTACTGACTTTTGAGATAAAATGAAAGGGTTTAAGTAAGTAACAGAGTGGGTAAGCTTTCTGATTTTATAACATAGCAGCCAAATAATGCCAATAGCTACAATCAACTTCTATGTGTGTAAGGAACAGTTGTCACTTTGCTGTAGTTACTTTTACAGTAGTTGTAAAGGCGATGGGACTGTGTGAGCTTGCCCTGTAGTGACAGTTAAGTGGTTAGCTCTTTGACTCCCACACTCTGTAGAGGTTTATCTTGATGTGCAATACTGTTAATATAAAAGAACAAGATCTGTCCCATTAAGGGAAATCTGACCTTGTTTTACCTTTGTAAAGTGCAACAATTAGTGCTTTTTTTCCCACAGTATACGGTTAAGAGAGCTTGCTTTTAGTTCAAGAGCCATGTTGAGTGAAGGTCATATAACTTTGTTTTGCCCTGCTGTGTTCAAATGTATGCATTAATCTGTAAAGGCTGAATATATTTAAACCATGTTTCCTTTTTTGTACAAACCGATGTCTCGTTAACCAATGAAGATTTCCTCACAGTGACTTTAAAGGACTTGAAGCATTATTTTTTACATTGAATATAGAGTTTTTCAGCCTCCTGCTTACAAAGATAAGTCAAGTTTACGTGCTACTGCAGTCTTCATCATCACACCAACCAAAGAAGCCTCTGTTGTCTGATACTTCTGTCAGTTTGGGTCAACAGATTAGAAACTCTGATAGTCTGCTGTCCTTCTCCAGCCTTATAACATATACATTATTTCACAGTTTAGCCTGCAGCTCCTCTTTACAGCCCAGAGCAAACAGCATCATCTGAAGTAATAGTTTATTACTGATAACTATTGGTCCACTTAACAAGCCTACAAGTAGTTGATTAGCAAGTGTATATGCTGTGTGGTAATTATAGATCAACAGCTATACAACATTTTACCTTAAAAAATGGTTGTGCTATTTATGCAACAAGAGGGGAATGGTCTAGGAAAATGATTGGCTGGAGGGTTTAGGATGTGCAAGTGAAGGTTTCTGTTATATTCAAATCTTTCTTTAAAAAAAATCAGCAGATGAAACACAAAACAGTACTTAAAGAGTCCCTTTAGTATTAAACACCATGCTTTTTAAATGCTGATTTTATTTTTGTACAGTATTGATATTTTCAAATTCAGAGGCTCTCATTATATTTTGTGGTCGGGTTTCAGACTTGATGAATTACTGATGTATTTGCTTTAACTCGGAAAGTTCTCGGTGGGTTTTGATTAATGTGTTAGCTAAAGGGTGTTTTTGTATGAAAAGAAGGCCAGTCAAGGCAGAGTGTGTATTAAAAACTTAACATAGTTTGAGCAATAAATATTACAGGTAATAAATGTAATGAATATTAATAACCACAAAATGCAAACAAATGTTTCTCTGTGTACCAGCGTGCAGAATGTAACTGAATCCCTTTTGAAGGTAAAACAGCTTGTAGATACATGTGTGATGAGAATGATGCTCATTAATGCACCCAATTACCCACAGTGTCAAAGATATTTCTCCAGAATATCTCCTGTCAAAAAACATGTACATGTAAAACCTGTTCGTCGCCTAACTCTAGGCTGTTCTTTCTTGACTCAATTTCTAGAAACAGTAAGTGTTCTTGTGAAAGTACATGTGAATGAAACACATCTGGCGGTCGATCCATTTTCACTCGGCTCTGAACAGGTTTTGACACAATGAAAGTGGAGTGGTTTGTATTTTTAGACAATTTTATCAGCAGAAGTAGCATATTCAACTACCTGAATCTTTTTTGCAATGCAGTTCCATATATTTATCTTTTTCTTTAATGTACTGCTAAAATCTGTTTCAGATCACTTGAACTGGCACAGTGATAAAGAGTCGACAGCTCCATTGACACTCGTGTACTCATTTTACCAACTTATGTAAACAGGAATAAGGCCTCAGGTGGGGCTCTTACTGTAAGCTTCCTTCCTGTACCATGGAAATGTCTCTGTAAGCATGTGTTCTGCATTTATTACCTCCAAAGATGCTTATTTCCAATCACTGACTGAAGACTGGTGTAATCTATTTATGAATAAATATAATCTATTCTTGACATCTGGCAACTAGTCTGGCTACAAGGTCACTCCTGAATACAGAGAAGAAACAATTCAGAGAGGTTCTTTGGCATGTCACTGCTTAAAACAACAGAGTAGTCAATACAAAGGCAATGACTATCATGTTATGTCACAATGCTGCCATCCTTAGGTGACAATAATAACACCACTGCTGAAATTAATTGCATTCACACTCAATGTTATTGATATAAAATGAATGTTTATTTAACTTGGTCCAGGTTCAACAAATAAAAAACATTTAAATGAAAACAATTAGTTTATAACAGGCACTTTTCACAGCCCAAATAGTTTTGTAAATAAGTGTGCCACAAACAAAGTAGAGAGAACCTACTATAGATATGCCCTACAGCTCCCTAGGATGTTTGGAGTACAAAAATAACTAATGGCAAAAACAAAGAGGTAAACAGTAGAATCAGCAACACAAATTTTATCAATATCAACATTCAGTGATCAGCATCTGTGCAATGTTTCCACAGCCTTTTTTTAAATCACAGTGGATGCATTTTTGATTTTTCTAACAGAAAAAAAGGTCATATTAGCATCAACAAGTGTTTTAAATAAACTGAGTATGAGACAAAGTAGTTGATCTGTTCCTTTCAATCCAATAAGTTCACATAAAACTTCAACTCAGTGACTTTAAATGCATCTCCATCTGAAAAGGACCATTAACAGGTTGGTAAACATTTACAGAAAAGCATCTGCAGACATGTTAACAGTTCAGACTGGTTGTATGGTGGTGTTGGGACTATTTTCTGGACAAATAAATGTCACTTTAACCAACTGAGCACACAATAATTGTCAGTGTTGTAACAGATCATATCCATCCCTGTATGCCCAGCCTACTTGTCTTCTAATGGCTACATCAAGCAAAATAAAGCTATGTGCCATAATCTCACACTTGTTCCATAAACACAACAGTCACCGGATCTCAATCTAAAAGAGAAACATAGAGGTGAAGTAGCACAAGATATTTGCTGCAGAAACATAAAGCCAACAAAGCTGTGACATCTGCATGATGTCATGTAGTCACATGGACAGAATCTGTGAGGAATGTTTTTTACAGCACCAAGATGGGCTCATGGTTTAAAGAATTCACGCTTTTTTGGGGGCAAAGGGGGGGGTCTCATTCTGTATTACAAAGAAGTGCCCACAGAGTTTTTGACATAGTAGGAAACCCTAAACACAAAGACATGTTAGTGTAAAGACACATGAATGGGCCAAGTCGTACACCTTAAACAAAACTGTGAATAATTTGCTCTTTCTAACATTCAGAAAGCAAACAGGATGGTGTTGGTCATACATATTTTGGTCCTCATCTCAGTCAGAGAAGACATGCAGGCGCCCTGATGCATTGCCACCCAGTAAAGCGTTTCTTGTGGGATGGAAAGCTGTGACTGACAAGACTGTTGTAAGGTTCTCATCATCTATGAAGGAGTGCTGTGGTTGGCCGCTTTCATGGAACACCTGCACCGTCCGAGGCCTCGACAGACTTCCCACCACAAAACAATCTTCCTGTTTGGGGTCCCACACTGCTGAAAGTTTGGTCAGCCAACGTCCAGTCTGCATGTTGTGGCTGAAGATGAAAATTGATAAGAGAGGTTGTCAGTAAGTTCAGGTCAAATTGGTCTCACAGCATAAATAAACAAAAAGAGAACAGGAGGAACAGCATCAATGAGTGGATGTACCTGATGGATGTCAGCAGGGGAGGTTCAGTTGTCATGGCAGATGTGTCATATATCCTGTCAGAAGTATTTGGGATAGACTTTTAGCTGGGATTGAAAAATAACAGCAAGTGTAACACAATTATTTGAAGTGACTAGTAAGTTTTACCTTATGCGATTATCCATACAGGTGGTGAGGACTCTGTTCCCTGTACAAGGGGAGAAATAAGCACTGGCTATGCTTAAACCGTGGCCACGCAGCCTGGAGACTGCCGTGCTCTTGGTCTTCTTCAGACATCTGCTGTCATAAATACTCACTACACTGCAGGCAAAAATAAAATATTCATTCAGTGCAATCAAAAAGACAAACTGGCAATAGCAAGAGAAATGTGGATTAAAAAAAAAAAAAAAATCAGACATACTTGCTTTCTGCCACAGCAAAGTATTGCTTCTGTGCAGGGTGAACGCTAACACAACGCAGAGTTTTTGGGTCAATTGAATGAAGGGACTCGTGTGAGTTTCTGCAAAGAAGGATGTTTACAAATGTTCATCATTAATCAACAAGACAGTCAAACTGTTCACCCATACTGAGACTCAAAAATACTATTAATCAGCATCAAAAATGATACATTACCCTGGGGTGCGCCTATCCACTATTGCAACTTCTCCATACCAGTTCCCAACCACCAGAGTTGAACAGTCGTGTGACATGACATCAAACGTTTTCAGGCCATCATCAATGTCGTACACCTTTAAATGAGGAAACAGGCTGACGTCAGCGGCTAAAGCAGATTGTTTGGATTTGGAGTAAACTGGCTTAAAACTTAAG
>JAPZDV010000001.1:22043967-22073487 GCA_029814665.1 Acanthurus lineatus | reverse complement strand
CCCCCCCCCCCCCCCCCCCCCCCCCCTCTCACATCATCAAAAACAGCCCTTTCAAGATCCATGCAGCGCAGAGATCCATCATAGCTGAGGCTAAATAGGTGGGCGGGGTGAGCCTGAGAGAACGCCATGCAGCCAACTGGACGAGTGTGGGGCTCAAACAGCAGCACGCCATCATCGTCCCACTCACTACCCTGAAGGAATACACACATGCATGAAAACAAGCATTTTTTTGTAGGTTTCTTATGAGATGAAACAGCTCAGACAGCTTAAAGTTGACCTCAAGACCTGGGCTTTATTAAAAAGAGTGTTTTTGCTGAAAATGAGTTTGTTAAGCATGAGATGAGGGAAATTCTAGGTTTTCAGTTGCAGATAGAGATTAATGTGAGCCCTGTTTATATAACAACAGTTTTGCTAAAACAAGAAAAGATTTTCCTTTGCATTTTAAAAAGTTCTGTGTTTATATGACAGCGCTGTCGAACCGTTCCTTGTGCACAACTTAAGCATAAATGATTGTGAATGCAGTGGTATGCATGCCAGGGGTGTTGATGGTTTTGCAAATCAACACTAAAATAAAACCATTCAGGAATTGGGTCTGTGCTGTTTTAACAAGAATTTAGTTATACTAGTTTAAACCGTTAAAGTAGCATTTTAAAAAAGATTACACTCCAGCACTTTGTTTCCAAAGTCTGTGTTTTCAGGTTTTGGATTATAGGAACTTTTTTTGCTCTGCTGTGCTAGAACAAAAACCTGAGTTTTTCATATACCGTACTTTTCGGACTATAAGCGGCACCTGTATATAAGCCGCACCCACTAAATTTAACAACTAAAACCACTAAAGCTGTCTTCTTCAGTGTCGGAATTTAACAGCATTGGAATTACTTCGCCAACCACATTCTCGTTTATATTCGTTTATATTCGTCCGTAAATTAGCCGCATCACAGTTTAAGCCGGAAGGTTCAAAGCGTTGGAAAAAAGTAGCGGCTTATAGTCCGGAAATTATGGTATGTCTACTCAGACTTCAGATTTATAATTTGTAGAGCTTGTTTGTATTTGAGCCCTCTTCCTGCCCTCTAGTGGTCAGATACCAATAAATAACATCATCAAAAGACTAGAGGAAAGAAAACGTACCAACTTCCAGAGCCCAACTTTCCCCCACTTGTCTCCTGCAGCCATCAACAGGCTGCTGTTGCTGGGATGGAAGGCAGCAGAAAAGATGCGGTCCTTCACCACTTTGGCCACTCGGTCCTCAGTTATCCTCATGTTCTTGAGGGCTGAGCAGTACCTGAGTAAAGACATCAGTGAAGACTTTTATTTAAAAAAAAAAACAACTATTGTTATCAAATTAAAAATGTGACAATAAAAGAAACGGTCAAAGAGCATCTAAAAGCAGCTCTCAAAGGTGAGGCAGTAGTTTCTGATATGCTAAATAGCAGGCTGAAATCTTTTATTTCTTACCCTTTCAGATCAAGCTTCGCCCCTTTTTCTTCTTTAGGAACCTTTTAAAATAAGAGTTAAAACTTATTTAGTGGCAGCAATAGTAAACAACAATTAAAGTCTTGAAAAAATAAAAAGCTACAGATCTTGAAGTGAGACCTCTCAAAAGCACTTTTCACTCTATATATTATTATTGTGCTTGTGGTACAAGTAAAAATCAAGAGTTGGGGACCCAAAACATGGGCAGTGAGTCCTACCTCTGAGCAGAGCTCAAAAAGCTGTGAAGGCAGCTTGCTTCCTTCCTCCAGGTTGATTGCAACCATGGGCAGAGGTCCAGGGGGCTTCTTTGACACAACAGGCTTTAAAGCAAGTGAAATAACAGTGGTAACGTGAGTACAAGCAAGAAATCAAAGGAACCAAAGGAAAAAAACTGTGAGAAAAACAAATTTTAGACAGACAGAGATAGGCCTGGGCGAGAAACCGAAAAGTTACTGTTACCGAAATTTACTACGATAACCAACGTCATTTTGCCCATGTCGGTAAATTTGGTGTTTTAATAAAAGTCTTTTTTGTCTGTTTTGACCGTGTGTGCTGGTAGGCTATGTTCATTCCCCTTTAAGACGAGGTGCGGCGTGTGTAGTCACATGACTCCACCCATCCAGTCTGAACAAGAAGGGAAACAGACAATGATGGCTGATGGTTCAAATGAAGAAGCGGCTGACACAGCTGCTTCTTCATTTCGTCTAGATTTCGTCTTCTTCATTTAGTATATGTTCATTTTGTCTACGTTCACTTCGTCTACAGCTGGCACACGAAGTATCGTCAGTCAAAGACATTTATCGTTATCGAGGTGAAAACTGCCCAATTTATTGTGATATTGATTTGAGGTCATATCGCCCAGCCCTAGACAGAGAGTAGTGCAGTGGCATGAAGTCAGGCATGATAAAATTTGCACTAGGTTGTTAGTATGTCGGTACCCTCTCATAGATCAGTGTTCCCCTGGGTTCTGGGGGGAGTGTCAAGGTCTCTGCCTCTTTATTTTGGAGACGAAGGGACTTGCGAGCTGGCAGCACTTCTTTTACAGCAGCCTGTGACCTGCAACCACATAAGTTAAGCATTGCAGTGACATTAACAAGAAGCTGGCCTGTCTAACTTTTAAAATCTTGTCCTAGGAGCAAAGCAACCAGGCTTCAGTTGAATGAAATGGAGAAAACAAAGCAAGTTCTCAAATTTTAATGCTTTAAACAAAAAACTTTCTCAATTATGAAACAGAGTGCACCAATCTGTGTGATTCACTTAATTCTAGCATATGAGCTCGGCTATAAACAGCATATTGGTTGACCATACCTCATGAGGCCTCTCTGTGATGGCTTTGGTCGAGTCAGCTGCTTCAATTCATCAGTTGCCTTTTGATAATGAAAATAAAACTTAATAACCAATGGATCTGTTTCAAAGTCTGGGATGTGCAGTTGGAGGTGGGGGGCAAGGCCTAGCCTTGAGCCACCAAATCACTAAAACTTGGCCACTGAAGTGATTTTCTTATCGATCTTAATCCAGGTGTCTGAGGATTATAGGAACAATGGCCAAATTAAACACATGTTGCTAAAAACACCCCACCTACTTTACATACCTGGAATAAGTTGATAGAGGACAGGAATGCTTGGTTCTGTCTGATGTTCTCCAGTCGCTCCAGTTCATATGCAGAAAGTCTTCCATGTGCCTCCTGTGTTATGCATAGATACAGCATTTGGAAACATGTGGTAGCTTCACTTTCCCAGCCATGTAGGAAATTAAAATACTTTTAATCTGTTCGACGCACTCATTTAATGTTAGATAAATGTTGGAACAAAATTCACAGACATGTAACACGTATAAGCACAATGTCCATGACATGGTTCAGGTTTTTCATACTTACAGATAAATGCTCCGCATCACTATTTTCAGCATCCAAATCCTCCTCCTTGATGTCTTTTCTGGCAATTTTACTGTTTTTGCCATTATGCGTAATTGTTTTCTGTTAAAAAAAAAAGAAAAAAAAGAAAATATTTGTAATGACGGTACTAAAAACTATGAAACACCGTTGTGCGCGTGTGTTTCTGATGCGTCTCTTACGCTTTTCCTCTTAACTGTTTCAGCTGGGCTGCTTTCAGGAGAATACTTGAGGCGTTTTGGTGCCAGGACTTTTCGTGATGTTCGTCGGACTTCTTGCTTGAGATCAACAGGGGTTACATCCTGCAAGGTAACATCTAGCTTCAGAAAATATTGCGTCGTTCAACTTTTCAACGACAGCTAAAGTTTTGGCGAGACTAATAACAGCGTACTACTTTTTCATATTAACAGCAGCCTTAAGCTAATTAGGCCACCAAAACGTGAGCTAATGTCGTTGTTAATGTTACTATTCGGCAGCTAGCAAAAACAGGTAGGTTAGGTAACATTGAAGATAACAAATCCGGTAGATAACAAATTTTTAAAAAGGTTTGAGCTCACCAATAGTTCTACCTTCACAACAGCCTCGCGCTTTGTCGCCGTTGATGCCATATTTGTCCACTTTTACAGATGAAAATTAATATTTCTTCGAAAAAGTATTTCACGTCTACTCCTTCAGAGGAGGATACTAGGTGGAATATATCTCGCGCCACATGCTCGGTATGTTTTGTAACTAGCCCCGCTCCTACTTGTTGTGAAACAAGATTCAAGCAGCTCATTGGTTAACCTTTTACGTCATTGAAATAAGGGGCTGTACCCCGGTGCCCACAGCCAATGAAAGAGCTGATCTGAATTCTTCCTCTCGTTTTAGTTCTCACAAACCGAATGATAAATGCCGCCACCCTCTGCCAGATGAGGGCAAAAGCATTGATATGACGCTAAAATAACTTCGTTTATACTGATAAATCTAGATTTTTTATGCAGGAAAAACGCTTGAAAGTAAAGTTTAGCATTTAAGAATTGTGTAACACTATGTCTGCACTTATTCATGGTAAGTTTAAAGTGTAAAATAGTCTCCTCAGTAGGCAATAAGACCTATGTGCACACAACACAGAGAGATTTCTTTTAAAGCCATAATAACGTCAATATCATATTGAAAGGCCCAAAAGCATAAGGGGAGGGAATTGTTTTATTTTTAAAATCTATAAAAATGGAAGAAAAAAAAACAAGTGCTCAATATGTGAACTGACTCCTAAATAGACTTTTCTATGCATGACAATCTCCATAGTTAGTTGAATAATCACGTGATCCAGAGGCGATGCGCCATAACTAAATGTACAAAAATGTTTTTCCTGGGTAGCTCTGATCTTGTGACACATTTGACTGTGATGTGAAAAAAACTTAAAATAAACTGATAAACTTTAACATTTTGTGGTTGTTGCATTTACTTATGGCACAGAATGACACTGCAAAAACAGTATTGTTGAGAATCAAATTTCCAAATAAAACAGCTTAGGAAACATTAGAGCACAAACATCACATTCCTTTTCCTGAGATTTATTAGTCTTCCACTTTGTTGCCATGTTACTCCTCAAACTAAAGGCAGAGGGTAGGAAGAGCACGCAGCAAGTCCGCACATGTTCTTTCCTCGCTCAATCAAAAAATATCTGATGGAAAAAGAGAAGTGTTGGTGAGACCTAAAACCTTAAACAAGTCATCTGAGAGAAATATACACAGAGATACAGACTATAATTACCCATCAGTACCCCAGGCTGCACCCCAAGAGTTCTTCACAATCCAATATGGCACGTTCTCCTCTGCACCATAACCCACAGCCAGGACTGCATGATTCACCTTGTCAGCTGTATTCTTACACTCGGTGCTAAACAGACAACACTGATGCTTTTAGATCAATAAAGAACATGTATTTTGTAGGGTGAGTGGGCTGCTATTCTCCTTCAATATCATGTTACATTCTGCCAAAGCAAAGATGGGTTGTGATGCTGTTTCTGTAGATATACTTGTGATAGTTCAAGAAAGAGCCATGACAAAGAAACCAGGCTGAAAAGAATAAACAGAAACTAAAATTTAATCACTTTTTAAAATTGACTTATTTGTCCTCAGTTCCACAACAATACACATGCCTGAAACACTTAAGTTTTTTTCAATTACAGATTGAGAGGACAGAGGGTTGAGAGAAGTGAACCACAAGTACTCATCACTGTAGGCACCATAACAAATGAGGCATCGGACCGTCACAGTGGTCAGCCTATGAATAGCTCCTTCTTAAATCAGCAGGCAGTACACAGTATGATGACAGGCTTTTCAGCTAAAATACTTTTATTCTGGGCCCTACACTAATCATTCTTCCTATTACTGTTAAACTTTAAGAGAGGGTTACCTTTCTGTCAAAAATCTGAAATGTATGATGGTGGAAACAAACTTCTATCACATCCTACCCACACTGTTAGGCTTTGGTTACTGCGGATTTTACTGGAAAGCCTTGTTAGCTACATTATCCCCTTGCAAGACAAAATAACTTGCATGCTGGTAGATTACTAGAGATAAATCTCATAAATGTATTGTAATTGTTTCCATAGTGCAAGAAGAAAAGAATGAAGTTGTCATAGGTCCTCTACATATTTTTGACCACATGTTATTAAATTAACGGTAAATACATAAGTGTTTGTTTAATTAGCTCACCTGCTGTAAACACCTTCTTTGTAGTGCAAAAAGTCTTCTGTGACTTCAAAAGCAAAGGACACAGGGTTGAGCTTGGCCACAGCATCAACCATGGCCTTTTCATCATACTGTGGATTAACCAACATAAAGAAATGAAACAGCAAAATTTGGTCAAGGAGTAAAATAGAAGCAACCTATTATGTGAGATAGTAACTTATATCGTTTAAAACAGTTGCAGATTGTCACACTGTTACAGTTAAACTATTTTGCCTTTTTCCAAAACAGCTGACTTTTTGACTTCCTCTTTTAGTTTAAAAAACACAGTGAACTGTTTCTGACTTGTGTATTTTGGAAAAAGCAGTAAATTCTTTACAGACATTTGTATAAATCCATGCATTATGAAACTTCACAACAACTTATTCACTTACAATTGTTATGTTGACAACATCCAGGACGAACACAGCCGCAAGTGCAGGGTCAAAATGGCAAAAGTCATTCTAAAACAGGTAGGACAGAATCCATCCACTCAGAATTTCCTTCACGTCATAATGATTACAGTGAGATATTATTTTAGAGAAATCATACATAGCCTTTGTAGGGATAATCCTCCTCACTCATTAGACCGTGGTTGTATTTGATGTACTCAAATGCTTGGCTGGGGAGCCCCCTGAAACAAACCAGGCGGTTTTTAACTGGTTAAAGCTTTAAACATAAGTATTCTTGTTGCTACTATAACTTAGACTGACCAATAACCAATAACCAATATTTTTCTTACCCGAAACATCCATGATTGTTAAAGTCTCTCGCACAGTCTATCAGCTGCTGCTCTGACTGACACAGAAAACAAACTGCATCATGTATCCATATCAAACCATGCTGTACTTAAAGTTAATACTAATATTTCCAAACATGCACAGAACCAGACAAACTAACTCTATTAAACTGGAAAACACTGTTTTTTTTGCAAATACAGTATATCTTCTTAATTGACCTTTGAGAAGGGGATAACGTCACATTTCTCTGCACAGATGCATCCTGATTAATTTTACTACTCAAGTGTAACTTGTGTTCAGATCTCACCAGCGGTATGAGCTTCCCAGTAGCGATTGCATGTACTGACTCCAAACAGCCAGTGGTGGAGAAGGTCCAGCAGCTGCCACAGTGACCCTAAACATGCAAACACAATAAATGCCAAACAACTAAGTCATGTTAAAGTGGCATTCCACTGATTTTATGCATGAAAGTCAGTTGCTTGAGCAAACAGATGCATCATGTGTCTCTGGTGGAGCTTTGTTAAGTCACAGAAAGTAAAATGTCCCTAGGGTTTAGACCACAAAGTTTAGAAACAATAACCTTAAAGGCACATTGACTGTACTTAGAGGAAAGTTGGGGTCTAAAATTGAGAACATCAGCTGGAGAAGGGCTTGTTTTTTTACCTCATAGGTAGTACATATTTAACAATGCTAAGGAAGTACATTTCAAAACTTTGGATAAAACATACCGAGACAACTGTATCATTGCTGAGTAAACAGAGGTTAATGTTTCTTCTACTTTTTGTGAACAAAGTATGGAAAAAGATTCTCATCAATTTTTATGACTATGAATTACCATTCATTTTCTGAGCAGATGTGAGGTAATCAAAAGTAGTTCAAACAGTAAATGTGTTTTTCTTTCCTACAAAATACATTCATTATCACTTGTTGTTTAGCTACATGTTGCATAAAAAATAACTTAACAAACCAATCATTTGTCTGAAGCAACATACAAATCAGGGGCAAGCCTTTGACGACATGGTGAAACACTGTGATACTTCATGTATCTCTATAAATTCATAGGAAGTATCCTTGGATAAATGCCTTCTAGATTATAGTGACTCCTTTATTTGCTGTTTAGCATCATAGTAGGATACCTGGTTCTTCACAGGAGTCACAAAGTTGCCCCTCATCCTCCAGTCTACAAACTGGGGGTAAGGACCAGTCTGGCTGACATGCCCTCCTTTAGTGGCTGAGCAGTTCTACAAGAGATCAGGAACATAAAACCATAATAAAAAGACATGTATAAAAGCAACAGCTGCACAACTTTAAATATTTATTATAAGAAGTGTCATACCTGAGGTTGTGTTAAAAGATATAATTTCCTGAATTCCTCAAATGTCATGTCTGAAAACTGATTCAGGCCCACTAGATTTGAAAATAAAAAATTTTGTGAGACTATGTCTTTGACGACCTCAGAGATCTAACAGTGCACCTGCTATAATGATAATATCTACAGCACACATTATGAGACAGGACTTTGTGCAGGACTGTACTTGTGAATGAATGATTTCCAGCATTATGATGATCAATCTTCCTCTTGTTCTCAGTGAATATTTGGAGTCGGTGATAAAACTCCTCACTGTTGTAAACTCTGTTGTGCTGCATGTCAAAAACAGAAATGTTACAGCAAAAAAAAAAAAAAAGAATAAAAGCTTATCATCAAAGCTTATGACATGAACAAACATTAAGACCGCTAAGAAACCATTTTCACATCGTGAACATACCTGTGACATCCATTGTTTGAATGAATATTCCTCTGATAAAACACAGAATGAAGCCAACAGTTAATAAAGCAGTCTGATAATGAACATTTCAAATTCAGTCCTGAAAGTATTTCAGGTAGGGAAATATTCACTTCAGTTTTCTTCCACCACCGTTTACAGCAGACGGCGTCACCTGTTACGGAATCGTCCTTTAAATCACTTTAAACTGTTTCTGTTTAGAGACTAATGTGCTGCTACCAACGAAATAAATGCATAACGTAATATCGTTAATTTCACGTGTCTTTACTTACCTTGGTGCGAAATCAACGGCGTTAAATGAACTAAACTAAACACGGTGGAGACGAACCAGAGGACACCGAGCGCCATACTTCTGCACAGGCTGTGAGAGAGTCACATGATCCGGCTTGCTCTTATAACAAACAGCCTCCCCGTCTAACTCCTTCCTTTCTCACCCCTTTGATCCCCCCCGGCTACAACCACAAAATTTATGGGCTAACTCTGCTAAGTTTCGTTCACTCTGCAAAATAAACATGGTAGCCTGAGAGACACTTGTCCCCCTGAGAAAGAACAGATTTATTAACAAGAGGTAATCAGGAAAGAATACACTTTTATACAAAACTGGAAATACTACTCAAGCTGTTGAAATAGACTGAAAGATAATTGTCATACCACTGGGTATTGCTCCCTGCAAACATCTGATGTGCCTGTTAGAGGGTAAAGATTCATGTGCAAGGGCGGGGTTTAGTACAGTACACATACTGTTCTAGATATAGATTTGATCTGAACACATGAAAGTGGTACATGCCTGCCACTTAAGCTTTCAGTGTTTTTCTATACAAAGCATGTAAAAAATACCTGTAAATATTCCAAGAATAAGCACAATATTACTACTGTATAATTCCTGCTAACACATTGGAATAGACAGGATACAGAATGTGTTACACTTATAAGTTGTTTTCAACATTTCTTTTCATAATATCATACACAGAGAAATTATAACATAGGGCCCAGTTGAATGATCATAAGGATAACACATTTCCAGGGATATGTTTTTAACACATTGCACATTAGGAAACGCAGCAGACTGCCTGTACACGGTATTTGTACACAGCAAATATTTCTGCTTCGTTGGCAAATCGTAGAACAAAACAGTTTACATACTTATGTGGTATATAATCCATTTCATGATTAAGGCAAAACCATAATGCACTGGCCAAAGAGGATTAACCATAAAATCTATGTTCTTTGCGTCTGAGAGTAGAAGCTGGGAATTTAACTTCCTAAAGTGGCTCAATTTTGGTTACATCTGCTACATAGACTGCCCGCTGCTGAATCTGTATTTACATCAGGTTACGCTCCAGGGGACTAAGATGGAAATAAGCAAAGAATAGAAACTCTTCTATCCAAATTAAAAATAGGAATCGCAGTTCACTTGGGAATCGGAAAGTAATCTTGTGTCAGTTTGACTCCAACTGTTTTAAATCTGTAATCTTTGTCATTTAGGGGCTACAAAAGACATCAGAGCACATAACTCAACTTCAACCACAACAGCAGCAGTCCCACTTTCACCTCCTTTGTTTCAAAGGTTTTGTAAGTGTCTAGATTTTTAATTGTTTTAAAGATTAAGTCCTTTCATTTCAACCATTGTTGTTACTTTTTATGACTGATTTTTTTCTCCAATAGCCATTGCCATGTGTTTACATTAAGTTTTAGATGGTTTTGGTGTTTGTGGCGGAGTTTGTCATCCTTATGCTGTGTTTAGTTCAGCCAGTACAGAAATCTGAAGAATAACAACTTGAAATGAATTATGATGCCATTGGTGGTTTAGCAGCTATTAATATTACTTTTTGAAGATCTTCACTTGAGGACAAACAGGCTGAAGAAATGGCTACTTTACTAATCAAACAGAATGTTTGAAAGGGGGTTTGTTTAAAGATCGCCCTCAAACATGTATAAATATAAATATTTAAATATTGCTTGTAAAAATTGGATGTGTCTGATATATTTTTCTCAAACAAAAAAGTATAATTTTTAAAACCCTTTAAAACTGCATCTACCTAATATGTTAATTTTGTTCATATCTTAATTGTTTTGTTGGACACAACATGTCATCTTTACTGGAAGTCCTGTTTTCATCATATATGCACAAGTTTTTCAATCACACATGTGATGTCACAAATCATGTTCATAGGCTCGCCTCTTAAAATTGAAGTTTCTGTGAACACAAAGAAACTTTCCACTCAGCAGATTAATGTGTGAACAGCTCTTCAGTGTAAAAGTCAGTACAACATACTGCAGAGTAAAGCTGAAACATGAAACCATGAAGAACAAGAGTAAAAACATATTTTTGAGTAGATGGGAGACTTCAAAGAGGACTGCAGTTACACACAGTTCCTTTTCTTTGAGTTTAATATCCGAGCAGTTAATTGGAAGTTGATCATCACATGTCAAAATGTGACCAACGCCTCTCATAAATGAGAGCCTTTTCATATTGCACATGACTAAATACCATATCTGTATACTCTCTCATCTGGTTTTTCTGAGGTTGAAAATAACTTGAGCATAAAATGGTATTTGAGACGATAAATAACACAGAAATACTCTGTAACTATATAAATAAAACCTCTCTGGGCTTCTATTCAGTCTCTAATAACGATTATACACAACGAGTCCATTGGGGAGCACATATTAGAAGGGCACAGCCTACTGTGTCTAATACAAATAATAGTTTATGTACATTATGATATACTGTACAGTCTGTCTGTGGGTTGAGAGAGAGATTGATCCTTTTTATGATGAAGTTTTTGGCTCGATTCTCAAGGATGCTTCATACAGGCTCTCCTCATCCAGCGCTGTGCTGCTGTCCAGCAAGTACTTTGCAACCTAAAGTCATAACAGACACAGACAGAAGCAGTTTATTCAAGACGCCTTTATTTGGAATGGATGTATAAAACATTTATCTCATGGTCTTATCTATCAGTTCTGCTCTTCATCTGGAAATCGACCTTTATTTACTCTTAATTACTTATAAAAGTTTGATTTTTGCTTAAGTGAATTGCTTTAGTACCCAAATGTGACTTACTAAAAATAAATAGTGTCCAAAAAAGACATGAATACCTGGAACAGGTTATAAAATTTAAATGTTATAGTGATAAATAAATGACTAATGTAATAAGAGTGACTCCAACTGACAGATACACATAAGATAAACTTTATTCCCAGTAACTTTTTGTTAGTATATAATACATACTTCCTATTTTCAGGTCAAGTTAAATTAGTTAAAATAATTGCTGAATTTTAACAACTGGAATTTAAAAAGACTCCCAATTAGCCAACATTATTTATAAAGGAAATATCTTCAACTGCACATTGCACTCTTAAACCATTTAAAAAAACTTAAATTATATTGTAATATTTGTCAAGTAATACACCCAAACAAGCATCAATGTGTGTGTCTCCTGAAAAAATAAAAAAATGCACAAAAACATAAATATGATCTCACCTTTGGTTGATAATCAATCTTGTAAGCTGTTTGCTGAAACTGACGAATCTCTCTGATAATGTGAGAAATCTGCAGACAAATTAAATCTAGTTATTACAATTCAGCCTCATAAAGTAGTATTGTCCAAAAGGCATCTCTAACCTCTCTTAGATATGACAATACATAGATTGCTGACTTGAAAACAACCTGACAAACTAGATTCAAGAAACAAGAAGCATAAAGGATGTTACTTCAGTACTACATGTAGAGCAGCACACTGGTGTATTTTACCATTCTCATCTTGGAGAAGTTGACCAGGTTGTCCTCAGTGTAGTTTGGCGTCCCCTCCTCGATGAAGGCCAGATCAGTCAGGTACATTCCCAGGTAGGGAACACAGGGCGGGTCACAGCTAAGGAGGAAACACAGGTCACAGAAAAGACAGAAATCTTTTAGACTTCGGCTGTTACAATATCTCATTTTCACACGATTGTGACCAATAGAATTCATGATAATGATTTTATCATGTATATAGAAAACTTTAAAAAAGAGCTCTCATTCAAACGTCTATTTAACTTTGTTTATTGTGTGTTTTGTCTCTATTTTAGTTTGAAAAGACAAATGTAGGCAGATGGATAGAGAGTCTGTGGCCATAACTGTAAAAAACAAAAAGAGCTCTGAATGAATTTTTCCATTTTATGGTGGGTAGGGGGCTCAATCTACTGTGATAAAGCAAAAATGGATAGAAACAGAAATGATTTAAGAGATTCGTATTTTTAAAAAATCTGTGATTTATGATGTGTATATTTATACAATATTTTGTTTTTCTATTATTGACACAATGTTAATATTTCATATTTAAGTAACACAGTCATTATCAATACCCCAAGTTTAGCCAAAAAACATTAAGGGGGGAATTAAAAAACAGTCATCAGTGTAAGCGTTTTGTGACAAGTAAAAAAGCTGTGAAAACGTACTTCTTCAGAGCTTCTCTCAGGTTTTTGAATCGTCCCTCTGAGGACACGAGCTTCTGTAACTTATCGATCACAGTCTTTGTCTGGAAAACATATCAGGAAAAACTTTTTTACTCCCAAAAACAAGGGCCAGCTGAACCTGAACAATTACTTAAACATGTAAATTAAGACCTTAAAACAATGAAATAAACTGCAAAATTTTGGTAACTTCACTGGTGGAAGGATACTTCAGAAATGACTAATACCTGCTTGGAGACTTTGAGCCAGGTCTTCTTGAGACGGAAGATGGAGCTCCGGTTGAGAGAGGATGTGATCTCCAACATGGCGTTGTAGTTGTGCAGGCAGCGGCAGATGTCAGCCACCGCTACCCATTTCTCAATCACTGCCACGCGCATGTTGACATCATCCCAGTGCAGGATCTCTGTGGCTATTCTATTACTGATCTGACAAAAAAAAGAAAAACACACATGGTCGTAAGGGCTGTACTCTTGGCCTTTTATCTAACTGTTTATCTGTCAAGAGTAAGCACATACATCGTTGAAATGCTTGGTTGTTCTCATAATGAACGGCGTTTTCTCATTCTTGTCGTTCTTCATCCAGCCTTGACCAAAGAACTCCCTGTACAAAAGAAAGGTTTTTTTAAAAAATAAACGGTAAAAAAACAATCAGTGCCTTTTTTTGTGTGTACACGTGTGTGTGCGTGTGTGTGTGTATGTGTGAGTGTGTGTGTGTGTGTGTGTATGTACTCACTCATATGGGATGACCTTGAAGACCAGGTGGTCCAGCAGTGTGAGTTGCTCAGCAATCTCAAGGGCAGAGTGATTCTCAAACGGCTCAGTCTTACAGTCCTCCATAGCCTATTGCACACACACACACACACACACACAAAACACACACATACAACACACACAGTTTTACTGTAGGAGGTGCACATAAGTTCATCTCAACATAACTACAGCACTACCACATCATGAAACATCATTATTTGTTAACTGTGAGACTTTTGTATAGCTCTTTGGATTTCTTTTATAAAGCAAGGATGAGTACCACACACTGCAACCGCGCTCTGTATGTGGTTAAAAACTAAATGAAAATTGGAATAAAAGGGAAAGTAAGGAAATCCTCACTTTTAAGGTACTACTCTTACCATCTGTGTGATCTCCTCCAGGGTGACCTGGTTGTCTCCAGGGTCTTCCTGTGTCAGAGTCCTACAAGCAAAAAAAGAAAGTTATTAATGGACTTAAAAGGACTTAAATCATCCCAAACTGTCTGACTTGATGCGGCCATTGAGTATTCATTTCTGCTGCAGGTTAAAACACTTCAACACACCAGTTTTGCAACCTTGTACCAGTGTCATTGCTTTATTTGCCTTCATTGAGGACAGTGATGATCATTCAAGGATATTCAGAAAGTGCTTCCCAGACAAAAGAGTGTTAAGTGTCTACTTTCTCCACTTTCTCCACTGTTTGCATCTAGTTATATTTGTGTCCACCAGAGTTCATAAGCAGGTCAGAACCAGGGTTACTGTATGTTATCTCCAGTTTTTCTTTACCATGACTGATTGTTTCCATCAAAAATACTCTTGCAGTAACTTCTCTTTATTCAACAGGATGCTGACAAACAGATGTGTCATTTATGACTGGATGTGCGATGAAGCAAAGATAACAGAAAACCAACCTGATAATGTTAGCAGCTGCCTTTCTTTCCTGTGTCAGGAGTTCTGGGTCATGCATCACCTCCTCCAGGAAGCCAATTACCCGCATCTTCAGCTCTGTGTTTAGCTCAAAGTCCTGAGGAATGGCAGCAAAATCATTACAAAAGTGTTGTTCTTTCTTTTGCAAAGGTACAAAGACACATAAGGAAACAATAAAAAGATTGATGGAAAAGTTGAATTATACCTGTGAGTGTTTGGACACCCAGTGACGCAGCACGTTCAGGACTCTGTTGGTTGCAGCTCTTCTGATAACAAACTCCTTGTCCCCATTTCTCTGGTCTGTAGGAAAACCTGGAGCCAGATTACAGTTGAGCTTAATTCCTACATCACAGACTACAACCCTAATGTGTATTTTTTTATTTATTCACTTGATGCTAACATTAAAACAAGAGATACTGGGTGTGTGGTGTAAAGAGAACTGATGCATCAACTCGGTGGACAGAAGACACTTTGAGGCACTGTTGTCTCTTCACAGGAACCATTTCATTACAATTCTGCAACAAGGATCTAAAATTTTTCTCAGCTCTCAATTAAAAACTTAACGTAAAAGATAGTTAAAAAATTAAAGTTAATATCCCTAAAATAAGCTCAAATACTGGCACAAAATAAACAGAGAACATGACATTTGTAATATATTCAGACACCCCCTGCTGGATATGAGCCGCTCTGTTTATGCTTTGACGACTTCACATGATCTTTAGAAGTCTTTCACAGAGTCATGGCTCACTAAACCACCAGATATGATAAGGTTTTACTAAATCTTTTGTTATGACATGACCAAAGAGTTTCAGGGGGTGATCATACTAGATTTTAGGTGAAGTTTCTGCAAACCAGAATACCTTTAATCAAATAATATCTAAAACAAAGACACAATAGCAGATAGAGGAAACTTCAATGAATCCTGAGCTCTGCCTTCCCCTGATACAACCAACCTGTGCTGGCGAGTGACATACGACGATACTTCTCTTTGGTGGGAGTGCCCTCATTGGCACCAGCAGTGGCGATGGCAAAGGCCGAGGCAGCAGAAAGAGCACTGCGGTTATTGTCCAGCTCCCTACAAGATGACACCACCATGCCATTGTTGAAGGAGAACAGGGAAAGCTCTGCAGGAAGGGAAACAAATCAAAGATGTTTAATGATTACTTCCTCAGTAACTCATCCTTACTGTTATCATAAGGTTAAATGTTACTTTATTGTATTAAGAACATTGGATAATGTCTGAAATACACCAGTATTACAACTTTTTCATTGCTCATCTTCAAGTCTCTGACAGGATTAAGATACATGGGACACTGCCAGTGATTAAAAGCGATTTAACTGCTTCTCTGAGGTTCTAAGATAGACGAACGTGTTGACCAGTGGAGGGCAACAGAGAGCTAAAACAGATCCAGCTCAGTGTGTCCTGCAGCTTGTGCAGTGACGGTGTAAACTCCACTGTGTCTGCCTCACTCCCTCACTCCCCTTCCTTCCTCGCTGCCTCCCTCTGATCAGCCGGGGGCGGCATAGAAGAACATGCACATCGTTGCTAAGGTACAAGGTTTCCTTCCACCTACTCACACAAGGTACTGGCTTTCCTTGTATCCAGCACCGTGGGAAGAGAACACACTGGGGATGAATTGTGCCTGACTACCTACGGGGTGGATGTTCCCTCTCTGCGCGGTATGGGGAGGGCCGGGAGGTTGTGGGTGGTTTTTATCAAGACCTTATTTGGCTGTAGTTACGCTTGTCATTTTCTAAAAAAAAAAAAAAAAGCCATACAGTGTACTGTAGCAGGGTTTATATAGCTCTAAGAATTACTTTTCACATCTAACATGCACAATCTGACGCAGCCAGATGGTAAAAATGGATCTGATGGTTTAAATCCTACTGACGTCTTGATATTATTGATTTTCAGTACAAAAATGAACCTTTTCTATTCTTGTGAGACAACTGCTTTGTTGACAACCTTGAAGATTGAAGCTAAAGAATTAAAAGTGCTTTGGATACATCAAGAATTAACGAAATGTTGAAATGTTTACTCTGTATGACTACAAGAAATTTGATTTTCAACATATATTTTTCCACTCTCATGTCTGTACATATGAAGCTACAGCCAGTAGGTGGTTAGCTTAGCTTAGCACAGAGATTGAAAACAGGGAAAAAATAAGGTCTATGTCCAAATATAACAAAACATGACTTCCACCCCCTCTGTAGTTCACTTATTGTCATGGCTTGCATTGTAGTTCAGTTATTTCCTGTTTCATGTTGCTAGAGTCTCTCCTCATGTGTCTTTGCTTTATGTTACTTCCTGTCTTTGACTCTGTGTGATTACTTGATTAGTTTTACTTGTCTCTGATTATCCTCCTATATAAAGCATGAATTTCGTTTAGATGTGTTTTCTCCTTGAGTTGTCTGTTCATTTAGTTCCCTTTCAGACTTCATCATTGATCACATGACAGTGTGATCAATGATGCATCCTTATGACCACTGAGACTTCTCATCTAAGTCTCAGTAAGAAAGCAAATAAGAGTATTTTGCAAAGTGTCAAACTATTGCTTTTGACTTTGATACTTCTATGTAGCCACTGCTGACTAATAGCAATTCAGGAACTATCCAACCTGACCTCAAATTTCAATGCTTACTAGTGCTACTTCAGCAACAGGTATTTTCAGTGGATAATTGCCGTTTTTAACTTGATTTAGATTTATTTTTACTGTTCATTTCATATTATGAATGTTACGATGGTTTTCTAATAAGTGAAGTCATGTTCACCGGTAGTTGGACTGAATTTGGTGATAGAAGATGTAAAACAAAAAAGCAGGTCTGTTAAATGCACATCATGTATGGTGTTTGTGATTTTGACATGATCTATTATTATCATTATTGACTTCACTTTGACAGTTGCATTTGCCAAGATGCTGAAGATGCTGCACTGGCAAGTTCTGTATGTCACTAGCACAAAGTGCTAAGCTATTGTTGTTCGCCAGCTTTTACGTTCTTGCCAAGTTGCTAAACATTCTTGCCAACTCATTTGTTTTTTAACTGGTGGGTTGGGATTCAAAATTAGATCACAAGATGATTTTAAAGGGTCTCAGAGACTGAACAACTGAAACAGGACAGCACTGTTATTCTCTACCGGAGTTTTTGGACTTGACGTTCTTGGGTGTTGATGGAGATTTTGGAGGAGACATGTCTGCTTCAATTTCATCGCTCTGACTTGGGTCCTCATCACATTCCTCTCTCACAGATAGATCTGGAAAGAAAACAAGTTTCACAATTAAAAAAGATTTTCTGATATACATAACTGCACACCCTTAGAGGGATTGCAGTATTTTTTTTCTAGTAAGAGTAGAAGATACATAAGAGATATGAGCATGACACTGCCACAGTACATGTGAACCTCATTAAAACTGAGAAAAATCCCTCGGACAGTGATTCTGACCTTGTTTGTTGAGGACAGACTCCTCGGCCTTGGATTCGGCCTTGGTCTCTCCATCGTCTGAGATCTTGCTGGCCATGGTGCTGGACACATAGAGCTTGTTGATGTCAAGGGTGGTCTTACTGAAGGGTGACATGGTGGAGTGCATGCTTGCATAGCCATTAGATGAGCAGCTGAGTGCAGCCAGGTCCAGAGCTTTGCCCCCTGTGATGATGGGGATGTTGAGTGAAAGCTTGCGACGGCGGTTTGGCGAGGATGACTTGGTGATGGAGAGAGGAGGAGGGGAGGAGAACTTGCGGCTGGCACGCGGCGACGTGGGTGGCTCGCCATAGAGGAGTTTGTTGTTCTGACTGCTGGCGAAGAAAAGCTCTAAAGAACTGCAGGAAAGGAAAGGGTGACAGGAGAGAAAAAAAGAGGAGTATGTGAGAAAGACAGGGGAAGCAGCATCTTCCTCTACAAATAAAACAGCTCCTCTTAGTTTTTTGGTGATTATTGCCCATGACCTGAACTGTAGAGAGTGCAGAGAGGGGGAATGGTGGTCATAAGGATGCATGATTTACTGGTCACTGAGTCAGCACACAGAAGCTGAGGAGGACCACATAAACCGCATGGCTCTTTGGGAGCTCCTGCCTCTTTTATTTAAGCTACATTGTTTAAGACAGCATCCTCCTTGCACGGAGAGCCACCCCCTCTGAAGGCCTATAAATAGCATTTCAAGTGACAGTGTGGGAGGCACGGGTGCTGCCAACAGCAACCGGCCCAGGGGAGGCCCACAGAGACATGGAGAGAGATAGAAACCGAGAGGAAAGGGGAGCCAGACACAGACGTAGAGAAAAGTGGGAGAAAGAAACAGAGATGCAGTGCAAAAAATAAAATTTAAAAAAATTAATAAAGCGGGAGCAAAAACAATGAGACTGAGAGGGAGGGGGCGAGAGCGGAGCAACACAGTGGATTCCACCACAGCGAAGGCAGCTGACTGGGAGTGGGTGAATGGGAAGCCTCCAGCCCTGTATGGTGTTATCTGCAGCCATGTTGTGTCTCCTCGCCTAAAAAAAAAAGAGATGAGAGAAAAATGATGCGAACTGGGGAGGGAATGGAGAGAAAGGCTAGAGAAAACAAGAGGGTATGATGGAGAGATGGGAGAGTCAAAAAATAAAATGAAAAAGCAAAGCAAAAAGCAAAGTGGAGAGTCAAGAGTAGACACGAGGAAAGCAGGTAAGATTAAAGACAAGAGGAGATGATTAAGCAGGAGAAGCTAGAGGAGTAAAAAAAATGGAGGGAGGAGAGGAGGAGAGAAGTGGAGAGTAGGGTCTGGGTGCAAAACACCCCCATCAATATTTAATACCGTCGAGTTGCTGCAGATGATAGGAGGAAAGGAGAGACATAGGGAGGGATGGTGGGGTGAGTAGAGAGGGAGAGGGTGGGGTCCTGCAGCAGAGTGAAGGGTTGCCATGGTGACAGCACAGCGAAGTGAGGAATGGTCAGACTTGTGGAAAGAAAAATAAAAGTGAGAGAATGGAGAAGGGTGGAGGGAGGAATGAGAGAGGAGAGGAGGGGCCAGGGAGAGGTGGGTGGACGCGGGACCCAATTAACTGTGACGGCGAGCAGAAGATGAGGGGAGGATGTGTTCATGTGACCTCTCGCCGCCTCCCCTCTAGTCCCTTCTCACCTGGACAGGCTGTGATAGCATGATGGGCTGCTTACGGACAGTCCACGTGAGAGCAAAGACAAATCCAGACACCAGGGAAAGTCCCACATGTTCACTGCACCATTACAGCACTGTTGCTGCATTTTCAGGAGGAAATGTATGAAAATTTCAAACTTTCCTCCTTTTCCTGTTACCATAAGGATTGGCCTCACAGTGAGATGCTTTGAAGAGCTTAACAAAACAAACCCTTTTGGCTCTGCCGTTTAAACGTAAACTCTAACAGAGAATATGCCAGATACAATTATTGAAAAAAAATATTGAAAAGGGACTGCAGTAACTCTGGAGTAACTGAAACACATGCAAAAAGAACCACAGAAGTGATGATGATATGCACACATCCTCAGTCTCAGCTTGATGTCTGCTGTTCCTGCTTCTTGATGCACTTTTCCTGTAATTGACTGTTTGTTTTCATGTATTTCAAGTCTTTTCTCTTTTACATGAACAGCACTTCGGTGCTGTACAGATAAACTGCCCCTCCCTGCATTGACTTACAAAATTAGTATGTTAGCATGCTAGCTTTTGGTAATTAAACACAAACTACAGCAAGTCTCTGATTTGACCAATTCAGTCAGAGTAAAGTGCATAACAGGTTATAAAACATTGGGTCTGTAACAGCAAGCTGCCATCTTTAACCTCTTTCTGTTGGTGTTATACTAAATATAGTCTAATATAGTTAAATATATAGCACACTTTTAGCTCATAAACTCCTTAATAAAACCTCTTGGAATGAGCTGACTGATGGATCTCTCACCGTGCAGGGATGGCACTGATGGGCTTCTTGTAGATGGTGATGAGCTTATCCAGCACAACGTCAGCGCTGGTGAACACGCGGTAGGAGTGGAGGAAGGTGTTCAGGAAGTCGATGGAGAGGAAGCGCAAGTCGGTCAGCCTCTCCAACAAGCGCTCCACGCTGGCATAGCGGATCTGCAGCACCTTGCAGGAGTTCATCATCTTGCTGAAGCGGATGTCGACATCATCACAGTACAAGCTGGTGTCTGACCTGCGTTTGAGAATAAGTGAGGTTAGAAATGTTACTCATAGGGTTTAAATCTGAAGTGTTAATAAAGCCCTACAGTAGATTTTTTGGTCATATGTGGTCAGTAGGTAGAGTTTTACCGTTGCTATGGAAAGGGTCGTTTTCCCTTTAAATAAAAAATTAAGAAAAAGAAAGAAAGAAAGATAAACTTTGCAGCTGCACACTCTGATATGTCCCCCTACTGGCTGTAAATTAGCAGGAAACTCCAGGCTTGAAAGGGAATCAAGAAAAAACAGGTGTGATCCTACACATTTATGTGTTTATTATGTATTATGTCCTGCCATTGCCAGTCTGTTTGCACATTTTTAATGTATGTGCATTATCATGTGGTGTCTGACTCACTTAATCATCTGAGGCACGGTGACTTTGCTGTTTTCCTCGAAGGCGTTCATCATCAGGCCGTTGCAGCGGATGTTGTCAATGCACTGCAAGCAATAAGAGAAACACAGGAGGGAGAGTTTTTTCACCAACTTGTAAGTGATACAAGTGATACAAGTTTCTACTCCTAATGGCCCTAAGCAACACCTTTCTCCTGTTTTAATCTTAAAATTCTTTTATTCTGCTCTGAAGTTTATTTTATTATCTTGTATGTAACTTCCACTGTATGACAACTGACCTGCAGTAGATGTATTTGAATTAATATAGGGTGCAGTTGTTGGTGATTATCAATGAAGTACATTTTTCTTAAAATATAGTGGAAATGTTAGATGTTTAAAGCCTACAGTCTTAGCCACAATTTCAGGTGTAAACTCTTCCTCATATAATGACACACACCTGGCTGATGTCACTTGTCCATGCTGACTTCTCCTGTCGTGATGAAGCCACCAGGATGACAGTGTAGGGCTGGCCGTCTTTGGGCTCCACCATCACTTTAAAGTCAAGGTGCTCTGTGTCCTGACCACTCCGCTCCCCTTTGGCTGCAAAGCAAAAATTCAACAGCCTTTAACTTACAGTAAAGGAAAAAAAAAGTAAATACACTAAGAACAAACACTATAAGTAAAAAGAGGGACAAATAAGAAAACAGAGTCAACAAAAAACAATAAAAATGTTCACTTTAAAAAAGTTCAGTTCAGTTTTTGTAGTCAAGTTTAAAGCTCTGAGAGGACTAAGTTGAATTTTAAATCATATTTACAATATTATTATCAATATTTTACTCTGATTTATGTATTAAGAGAAATTTAAAAGCAAATCAAAATGTCTGAAAAGGTGTGAAGATCAGGAATAATTCCATCTCATTAGAATCTTGCCCTGGCAAGTTAGTAATAAACTCCCTCAAAAAACTTGTCTTTACATTGCATAAAAGCGTTCTCTTTTTCTTTTTGAACATTATATTTCTACATTTGTCTGAAGGCAGCAGTGGATATTTGTTTTTTCCATCTGCAGCCTCTAATTTGGAAAATGTGGCATGAAATCACAGCACCGTTATCCAGAAACACCCACTGTGGTTTCCTCAATTTAATCATGTGCAAGCAGCACCACTGAACCAGTTAACAATTATGACAGCAATTGCTTTGGTTATATTTGATGGTGGTGAGTCAAGAAAAAATATTTTTGTAGAAGAAAAGGTGTGAGGCTCTCCAAGTGGTCGTGTCAACTATATTATTAGGAAAAACTGTGAGTCTTTGCATCCAAAGTGCTAAAAGTGCTTATTCTTATGGGACATGAAATGTTTTACATACACATATAAAGAAACCAATTCCACAGACTGCACATGGTAACCTACACTCATCATCCGTCCCCTCTGGCTCCTCAATCAGTGTGCAGTCAATGAGAGACACTACTCCGTTCTGTGACAGGGTGGAAAGGTCAAAAACAACTTGTTAAAGCTGATAGACAGTGGAGGCTTCTGTATAGTTTTCCTACGGCTCAGACTTTGTAAATGCTAAAACCAGGAAAATTAAAGCTCTGCATCAATGTTATTATTTGCAGGTGATAAATACATTTTTTTCCTATGCAAATATATTTAAGCAAATGTTAAAACACTCCCACAAATGATGGACAGGTAAAAGTTACCACAGTTCATTGGGTTGTAATTCTTTTATATCAGATCCTAACTGACCTTCGTGATGTGAAGTTTGCCCCCGGAGCCTCGGGTGCAGATGATGAGATGTTTGGAGAAGAGAAAACACTGTCTCTCGCCTTCTTTCTTCAGAGACAGAGACCCCAATCGGCCTCTCGTGATCTTGCCTTTCTCGCTCATCGGCACCTGGATCAGAGAACCTGTCACAAGCACACACACAAACAAACAAACATGCACAAACAAATACACACACACACAGGTAAGAAAACACTTGCAATTTCCTCCTAGCTCTTCATCCTAAATTTGACCTTAGTCTAATAACTGGTGTCCAAGCTTCAAGAGTATTTGATCGTAATAATAAAGCCTGTTTGCTTTCTTACCAGGAGTTTGGTGGTAAGTTTATTAGCAGTTTGGTCTCTTTGTGTTAGGTGAAGGTATGAAGGTTTTCACTAGCTGACATGCAGAAAAGAAACTTAAACAGTGAATCTTTTAAAGGGAACTGGCTTCACTGAATCACCATCATCACTACATGAATCAGTGTCTTTCATCAGCTGTGATTCACTGTATGTTACTTCCACATTGAAAGTATATTAAAAGACTATAAAAGCCACAGAAACAATCATGGTGTGAGGCTGCAGTGAATAGGACAGTTTAGTTCTGAACATGACGGCTTGGTCTATGAATCAGACTGAATGTCATCTACATCTATTGAAGTGCATTTGAACATTTGTGTGTCTGCTTAGATGATCAGTAAACAAACTACACATTAATAACACAACAGGATGAGAAAGAAATGGCACATTCAAACATTCTTTCCTTCTCTCATCCTCTTTTCCTGTAAATTTGTCAGGTCAGGACCTCATGTGTGCACTGGGCATCACCTTGGTTGCAAGTGGAGCAGAGACGTGGTTTGGCAGGAAAACAAGGCTCCACAAATGGACACAGACAAAGGGCCAGGGGATATAAATAGAAATTTACTGCAGGAGGCACACACACACACACACAGACTTCATGACGGACACTTCACTGCATCGCACTTCGCCAGATCCTGAAAATGAGTCAAAATGGTTTAAAAAGGAAAGAGAGAGTGATGTTTTGGGAACAAATTGGATGTTTTGGAGAGATTATATGTTTGCTGTAGGAGTTACACTGCCAGACGAGCTGCAACAGGAGTTTCCCCCGTTCACGACTATGGTTCACATGTAGCTAAAGCTCCAATGATAGAGAGGGAAGATTTAGATCTTGGGTTAGACAACATGGAGGAGAGCATGGCTGAAACAATCAATGTCTGTCTCATCCATATACTTTAAAGCATTATAACAAAGTTGCCATAGTCATTTTCATGCCCACAGGAGTTTACAATTAGTGCCAGAACATTACTCTCACACTTACATTTTCACACCTTCAGGCTCAACGCCAGACTCAGCAGAGCTACAAAAGATCCCACACACATTATTGGCTGAAGGTAAACATGATGTTGGGCCACTATGAAGGGCAACACCAGTAAAAAATACCACCAAAGGTCCAAAATGCACACAGTATTTTGTCACATGTCCCACTAATCCATAAATAGTTTTAAATAGTGGACTTAGAAAGTGGATTTTTCAGTTTCTAGGTCACCAAATTTCAAAAAAAGGTAAAACACTGAGGTTAAAAAGGGGTAGAAGTCATCTTGAAAAATTCCAAAACCATCTTCCAAAGGAGCATCAATAAGTTTTATGTTTTGAGGGTGATATATTTGGGTCTCACAGTGTTACCCTGAATTGTCTTGCATGTATTTGCTGAGCATAAAGTTAGGATATTTCTTCATTCATCTTTTCACAGTCAGTGATTCAATATGACCATGAAACAAACCCACCTTGCCTAACAAATGTCTGACTTGTATCCAGCAGCACTTCACAACCCTCCACAATCATCCGCTCGATGGCCAGGTTCTTCCTGATGTTCTCCGTCTCACTCACCTCATCATGCATGATTCTGAATGGTCAAAACAAACAAAACAAACTCAGAAATTCTGGTATTTTTAAAGTTCAGGTCACTGATAACAGAGTACACAACATTTTAATACAAACTATATTTTAAGACTTTCTTAAAGGACTGATGCAAAAAAAAGTATTTTTAACTTATGATGGTTGAATTTACAACACAAGCATACAATTAACTGTTCAAAAAAGTTTGCAATGACAAGTTTCACAAACCAGGTCACATGTCACCATTCAGACACATGCAATGGTACACAGACACAAAAAACAGGGGAAAAATCTTCTCTGAATACTACAAAGCTCTACATTAAAGTTTTAGAGTTTTGAAGTGTGCAGTACTTTTTCTTTTTTTGTGTGTGTGATTAAGTGATCTACCTGGAGAGTTCCTCCAATTTTGATTTGGCATAGTCCAAACTGTTCCTCTCTACATGCTCGTGAGGGGTGTGAGCAAGCAACTCATGCAATGTCAGGATGTAACGAGGGATCTGGAAAAAGAAAAAACACAGCAAGAGACATTTGAACCACTTGCTAAAAACAAGCGTCTATGATCTTTTTGTGTTAAAACACGTACAAACTCATGAAACTTTAAAGGTCAAGAGATTTAAAGCTGTTCCAAAAGCAATGTCAAACATCTTTACTTTAATGGCCTTGGACTTGCACGTAGTTGGTCATGCAGCCTATCAAAGGGTTTGCCTGAAAAGCATGAAATCACCTCTGAAATGAACAAAATGTGTCGCTTTAACTGTGATTTTGATTCCCTCTTTGACCAGAACACTAACAACACTTCTGTTCGCTTTCACTTGAAGCATAAATGCATTTTTAATAAATATTCAATTAAAAAACAGACTTCCTTTTCTCCCATAACAATCCACTTTTTTATGTCTTTACTGTGAGCGAGTTTCAGCAGCATTGTTCCACAGCTGAAGAAGGTTTGAAAAGCTCAGTGCAACAACTGAACACTGAATCTTGTGCAAAAGTGCCACTGCTGTTTGCACCTCATGTCATTACTCAAGTTTAGGACACACAAGACAAATTGTTCATTCCAACGCATAATTTTTTGGGTGACATCTCACAATTGTTCAACTTCTGAGAACTAATAACTATTTATTTTCATTTTTTAATAATACAATAATTGTCTAATAGAGGTACAACCAAAAAAATCACAGTTTTTTATTTTTATAGCAGCAGTAACTGATGCATTACTGATCTGATTAATATGAACTGTGATGGGGGGCATGACTAACTGTCAACAATTTTTATTTATAAATGCCATTTTACAGAAAACAAAAGGCCAAACCAGAATGACAGAATTTTCTGATGGGCACGTTTCTAACTTAGGAGGATTCTAAAGTCAGCTGCAGTAATCTCACCAACAAAAAAACAATTACAAATGACAGATTGTGAATAAACTTGAAGGTAGGAGATATCTTGGCTCTGTGCAATGTCTAAAAACAGTAAATTTGGTAGTTTAAACATACAAAATGTAACATTTCCACATTAAAATATCTAAAAAGAATAATGCCTTTGTTATATGTTCTTGACTTGTGTACTTACATTTTCCTAAATGTTTCCAACAATGTTTAAACTCAGAGAAATTAATGATTTTCTGCGTTTTTTTTGAGGTAAGAGTGTGTTTCATTGTGCCCCTTTTTCCTGTTGCAACAAAACACAGAGGTTGTGGAGGGAGGTTGTTAAACATAACTGAACATAATGTGAATAAAAGTTCAAAACATGAGCTCATCTGTGAACATTTCTGCCTGATTCAGTCAAATAGATTTAATGAAATAAACAAATCCATGACTCCCTGCTACTTTTTTGTTTTGATAGAGAGATATCCAGTCTTAGACTTTACAAATTGTGCTTTTTTTCCTTGATAGAAACGAAAAGTTGGAAATTGGAAAAACGTGCATAGGCACAGTTGTAGCATCAGCATTGTAGGAAACCTCTGGATTGTGTCACTAAACGAACATTAATCTTGCTGGCAGGATGGCAGGTAAAACCCTTTTAGCTAGTTTGGGTCAGTGTCAAAACAGAAAAGTTCATGAAATACTGCATATTGATATGTTTCACCAGAGTTTTGTTGGAGCACTGAGACCAGGAGTATCATAAAATCAAAACCATACTTTTAACAAAAAAATTAAGGAAACAAATTAGTGTATGTAAGTGTATATGTGTATGCACTGGTAATATGTACTTAAAAGCCTTAACAAATTCCACAGGATATACTATCAAGCTAAATCTGGACTGTGTGATAATACTGCAGCCGTCCACTGTGTAACTCTTGAATCTGACCTGAAACATGGGGTAAGTGAGGAAGGTCTCCAGTGTCCTCTCCTCACAGTCGGGCTTGGCCTCGTACTGCTTCAGCAATTTGTCAAAGTCTCTGTTTTGTTTGCAGTGAGCCAGGATCTGCAGGCTGTACTGATGGTTCCTCACAAACTCCTGGTAGATGTTCAGCATGGGCAACAGGATGTCAAACAGGTCCGCTGTGAAGAGATGCAGACATATTAAAGAAAACACACAATATGTTTCAATTTATAATAGATGTTATAAGACCTACAAGCCAAACTCAATCATACTGAGTTGATGGGAAAAGTCTCACTGGTCTTAAAAGTCTGCAATGTCTAAAATTTTGCACAATTTTTATGGCGTGTAAACTGTAATAAATGCCAGCAGAGACAAGCCTAATGTTGGTCTGCATGTGGGGATTGACTTTGTCTGTCTCACCCAGCACCAGTGTTGGCCAGCTGGCTATCCTGGCCTTCAGGCCCTGGTAGAAGATCTGATGAAGGAACATGATGGTCTCACTGGAAAAACATATAAGCAAAATGGTGGTTAATAGCTTTTGTTTTTACTCTGATGTTCACAAGTGTTATCAGCACCCACAGTGCAGAGTCACACCCCCATCACAACCAGTCTCACAACCAGCCACCTGTTAAGGAAGATGCTGCTGACATCATCATGTGTGATGGGTGGCTTTTTGGAACTGGCTGCCATGCGGAGCGGCCGCAGGAAGTTGTTGACCAGGATGTGGAGTTGTTGGACATATTCGGCTTCAGCCTCTAGCATGCTAAACACGACCTGGTTCCTCTTTCTCATGCTTTCAGCGTGGGGTGAACGGATGTAGTCCTGGATGATGGTTTTCCACTTCCTGCGGCAAATCCAGCCACGCAGAAAGCTCTGAACCTGGGATGGGGTAGCACACAGTGCAATGCAGCTTTTAATTTCTAAAAATACATTTCTGAGGAAATCAAGTGACACTTAAGAAGGGATTTACAAATCATAAATGAGCTAATATCTTCTATGTAAAAGGTAACGTTTTGCGCTTCATCTTATTCTACTTAACTTTTAGAAAATTTGGAACAACCAAAATTTTCACTAAAAACCAATAATATGTTATGATACTGGTGTTATCATGAGACCTCTAAAATCAGGAAAAGCAGATTCCAATACAGCTAAATAATTTTTACTATTTTGTTGACTTATATCTTTTTCTACATTAAATATTTTTAGTTTGTGACAAAAAACAACTCTTGAAATCTTTAACAGTCCAGCTTTAGTAAGGAGGTTTCAGAAGAACTGAAGACAAAACAAGCTGGTGGATGTGTTAAATGAGGAGCTCCCTGCTGTGAATGTGAGTGTTAGCTTCCCTGAATAAATGAAAGTCAAAAATAGAAACTTTAGGTGACATCTTGTTTAAAAGCTTGTTTTTTGAAACCATATTTGTCTCTGCTGGAACAGATCAAACTTCACCAGAATCTCTCCCTCCTTGTTTGCATTACTTTGTTTTTCTTGATAAAAAATGTAAATATTGAGTCTGGTTTTTAAATTTTCAAGGCACCAAAGCAGTCAGATCTCACCTTTTTGATCTTCTTGATCTCAGTGTCATCTTCACTGGGAGGTACCTCTGGATTTGACTGGATCTTCTCGTTGTCCTTGAGCAGTCCAGCAATCTGAAGTTTAGCACACATTAAACATTACATAGGCTGAGTGGGCTTATTTTGTACATTTATAAAATCCTACTCTTTATATTCGTCATGTCTCCTCTCTGTGGTTTTATTCTAATTGTTAATGTTTTATTCAGTGTTTTTTATTTGGTTTTGTTCAGCTTTGTTTCCATCCATTAGCTGGTTTCAATGAGTTTATATGAGAACAAACTGTGCCAGCTGCATCAAAATATGTTTCCTGTTTTATTTTATTCAATTCTGTTTCATTTGCTTCCATTAGAATGTCACAGTGTGTAAATAAGAATAGGCAGCTTTTAATAAAGGACTGAAATTGAATAAAACAACCCAAAATCTATTGCTACAACACATTTTAGCCATGAAAAGTGAGATCATTGATGATCATTTTCTGGTGCACACTGCAGTACCAAGTACAATAGAAGCTGATTCATGCATATTGAAAACGTCCAGTTGAATTGGAGCTGGCCATTAGCACATTAAAGAAAGATGCATTTGATCTAGTTTAGAAAGAATAATTAGGCTGCAAAACACTCAACAGGATTGCAGAATCTCTAACAAGAACAAGGCAGGGGAGTTGGAGTCGGGTGGGGGGTGGGGGGGGCTGCAAGCTGCAATGCTTGCTGTGAACTCACAACAACATTGTG
>JAPZDV010000001.1:22017108-22043867 GCA_029814665.1 Acanthurus lineatus | reverse complement strand
TAATTATTATTATTATAATTATCTTTATTATGATAATGATAATAATAATAATAATAATAATAATAATAGTAATAGTAGTAGTAGTAGTAGTAGTAGTAGTAGTAGTAGTAGAAGTAGTAGTAGTAGTATTGAAAATCTTTAAATAATGAATTGATGCAGGCCTTACCTCAACTGGTTGGAACAGGTGATCACTTCTTTTTACATAATTGACTGAACATTCATAACACCTTAAAATACTCTTTAATAATTTAATAATTCAAATAATAGATATACCTATAGAATGTACTACAAGTAACATATTGGATCATTTTCTTGTAATCTTAATCAACATCATCATGATAATTAATACAAATTCATATCTAGAGCATCAAGATAGAAAAAATCTAAAACTCACTGCAGCCAGTTTGTCAAAGCGAGCAAAGAGCTCGTTCAGCAGTTTCACCAGCTCTTGAGCGCTGCAGGATGATGACAGCTGAGTAAACCCCACAATATCTGCAAACAAAATACTGCACAACAGAGGAGACAGATACAGACATTATTACTAACATCAGTCACATAAGCAGTATCAAACGTGCCTTCACTGCTTCACAATGTCATATTACTCCAAATCTTAAATAAAAACCGTTTAAGTATACAACTTCGAAGAACTCTTTTTTTTTCCTAGATAACTGTAGCTTCTTTGAACACTGTAAATTCTGACCCATCTCATTTGTGTATGATTCTGTTGATGCATGTGGCATTTAGTTTGCCACTTCAGTTGGCATCAATGCATATGCTGTTTTGTGTGAAGATTATAATGGAATGGAATCACTCCCACCTTACACACCAGTGTACCACTTGGGTTTTGAAGCACAGCCATTCAATCTGGTGTTAATCAACCCAATAAAACTAAGATATTAGAACCCTGAAACATATTTTTTAACCTTTTAACAACTTTTGTCTAACGTCTTTGCTGTGTTATTAAGACTGAAAACAGTCTGCTGTTTCTCTGAGATGCAATCAAAAACTTAAGCAACTGTTCCTGTTGTGCACAACTAGAGCCCTGCACAGTATTTTACATATACAATATGTAAACAATGACCTGCCTGCCTAAGCATTCCAGGTTACATTATGATCAACAATAGCATATGTGTTACATGCAAGAAAGTTGCATGTTTTTGTTGCACTTTGAGCACTAAATGTTCTCACTCACGAATGAATGTCATACTACCACTCTGCATTATTATGCATGAAACAAGGGACAAAATTCATAGCAAAAACTCTGTGAATGTGGAACAAAGCCAACAGCATGGTCTTGCAATCCTAACCCTTTGTGAAAGCTGTCATCACAAGTTATCAGAGTATTTCAAGGTTTATAGAAATGTATTATTATTTCTGTATAAATATATTATTATACTATATTATTTCAGTTTTGTCAAAAAAAAATTAATTATAATAAACCTCTAAAGCCTGCTATACCTCTAAAGAAATGCTGTATTCAGTTGAAGCTATGCATACAGTATGCCTCATGAATGTTGTGGCAACAGAGGACAACAAGTTAAACTTCCAACATTACATTGTGTCATTTGGTTCTCCAGCAAGAATCATTGGAAGAAGGGTACTTATTTTCTATCTATTCACAATTCTATGGGCCATTAGTACTTAAACACAGGAAGATTTGTCAAACAGGTCAAGTGCTATAAGACATGGAATTTTAGGCTAGTTAATGTTGTACAGGCTACAAATGCTTCTTTCCCCTCTATATCAAGCTTAGCCTTTATATTTTATTTTTACCTAAATACCACATATCTAAATAAAAATTAAAACCAGGAAAGTGTGAAGGTATGAAAAAAAACAATATTGCCAAAGCTGACTTAACATGTCCTCTAGTCTTTGGAGACTGCAGACTCGTCAGCTAAATCTTCAATATTTTAAAACATGGCTAAAAACAAACTTGTTCTAATGATGAAAAAGATCAGACTAGCAGACAATACCCTGAATGTCAAAAGCTTACCTGACATTTTCATGTCTGTACATATACATAGTGTTGAATTGCTGCATCTCTTTCTGACTGGGCTCCTTCTTCATGTCCTGAAGCATCTCATCAGCTATGTGCTTGGGAAGTATGGAGAGCAGTAGACGTTCCTGTCAGGGACAAGAACAGACATATATCTAGTTGACATCATAAACAGCTACATATAATAACAGAAAACATATTCCTGTTGGAGATCTGATGTGCACTACCAGTATATCAGTATCACCGGTATAATAAGAATAGATTTTTGTATATTTAATTAATTTTATAAGGTTTAAGAAAAAGAAAGATATGTTGAAATTTTGAGAAATGTAATTTAATGTTGATTTTGTGAGTGAAATATTCAGATTATTACTAGTCTAATGTCTGCAACAGATACAGAGATAAATTAAAAAAACAGTTATAAACACATTTTGGTGCCCATATTGTTTACCACATTTTCGGTTGTTCTCTTGCCGCATTTTTATGTGGGTATATTATTGCATTTCTTGCCCTGTTACTGCCAAACAACTGGCATTCAGTGAAATAACAAATATCAAGCAAGTTTAATTGCGTTGCCCTCATGTCCATTAGCTTAGATTGGCTTTGATGTACAACTCATGTCTGTGTACCACATTTTAAAAAAGCATGATTTCTCCATGACATTTAATCAATGACTTTGGCATAACATGGCACAGATATCTTTAAAGTGAGAGCAACACCTGCTCCAATGCTTAATGATTCTCATGGGTGTTGTGTAGTGGCTGAATAAAATCAGGGGCTCATTAATATGCTCAAACATGTGGAAAGAGGACAGAATAGTACTGCTTAAGGTTTATAGATTCCTTCATCTTTGCTTTGAATTTGCATTGAAAAACACTTGATATAGTTACTATTTTAAGGATTACTTTTAGAAATGCATAATTTTGATATTTTTCAGTTGATATGATACTGATTATAACCTGCCATAGCCAACATCACTTAAGTAACTGGTAATTTCACATTTTTGTATCTCAAAGAGTCAATCAAGTGTAGTTTAAGCTCACCTGAGGCTTATTTTTATGCAAATACGGCGTACCTAAATAAAAATAAAAATGTGTGAAGGTATGAAAAAATTGGTATTTCCCAAGCTGAATTAACATGTTTTCTAGTTCTTGGAGATTGCAGACTCAATCAGCAAAATCTTCATTATATTAACACATGGCTAATAAACCAACTTGTTCTGATAATGAAACAGATCAGATCCTTTAAATGGAAAAGGCTAAAGTGTAGCATTCAAAGAAGAAAAATTAACATGCCGTAGCTCTTTAACATCCATCCATCCATACTTTTCTTCAATTCAATTCAATTCAATTTTATTTTATTTATATAGCATCAAATCACAACAAAGTTGTCTTGTGTCTTGGGTCTGCCCCAGGGTCTCCTACCAGTGGGACGTGCCCTGAACCACCTCATCTGGCTCCTTTCAACGCGGAGGAGCACATGGCACTACTCCTAGCTCCTCCCGGATGACCGAGCTTCTCACCCTATCTCTAAGGGAGAGCCCAGCCACCCTACGGAGGAAGCTCATTTGAAACTCGCTTGTATCCGCAATCTTGTTCTTTTGGTGACTACCCAAAACTCATGACCATAGGTGAGGGTAGGAACGAAGATCGACCGGTAAACAGAGAGCTATGCCTTTCGGATCCGTGCAGAGTCCGCATTACTGCAGACGCTGCACCTATCCGCCTGTTGATCTCTCGCTCCATCCTTCCCTCACACATGAACAAGACCCCCGAGATACTTAAACTCCTCCACTTGGGGCAGGATCTCATCCCTGACCCAGAGAGGGCACTCCACCCTTTTCCAGCTGAGAACCAAGCTCTGGCACCGGTCGTACAGGGAACGGACGGCCCTTATCAGGGGGTCCAACACCCCATACTCCCGGAAAATTCATTTAATTAAACTACTAAGCCCCACAATTACATCTGTTTTCTAGTTTGTACTGCCTGTTTCCAGTTTAATAAAAAAAAAATTCCCTGCTCATATTTTCAGGTGGACTAAAGCCCCAAACAGCAAATGTTAGCAAAAAATGACTTAAGTTATAAACTACATTTTATTTATTGCTACAAAGGAAAGATGTCTGTTATCTGACTAACTCTAATGCTGAAGTCAACTTTGTTTCTCCCCCTTCAATCAGGTGCAGTTTAGTTAAATCATTATTCAAGTTTATAACTAGAAGCCCTCCCTGCTTTATTATACCTAAGGACATAATTTGATTAAGTTAATAAGAATAAGTTGAAAAGGTGTGTGTTTGGGTGATCTGCTTCAGAAACTGAATAACAGTAAGCATTAACTGCTGATAAACTCTAATCTGATCAGTGGCAAAGTGCCACCCACAGACCTTAATGTGAAAGGTGATGATGAACATATCAATTTCAGTGTTTTTAACAGTAACTGTCCTTCTCAAGTCAGATGGTCATGGACATTTTGTAGACCATTAACTTTAGATAATGCCCAACAATAAGAGACACATTATTTCTTCTCCTGTTTTGGAAAATGTTATTCTTTCACTTTTTCTGTCTAACACTTATAATTAACTTATCTTAACAAGAAACCTGTGCAACGTGTTGCGAACTGCAATTATGAAATGTGTAAGATAATATGAAATAAGATTTGTTAACTTATTTTATCATTATTGTATAATGACAATCAGCCCAGCTGCAACAGACAAGGTAAAAAAGTTTAAACAAGAAAAAGAAACAGTTAAATAATGGGTATTGCACATAGTATCCATATTGTAGCAGATATTAAGTGCAATAATGCTATTGTATATGGGATAGTCCTCAGCGACTGCAGGTGTGTTTACGTTGTTTATGTGTTGGGATCCTTGACACCTAGCATGGCTAGTATTCTGGCCCCAGTATTCACAGTAAGTGTATGCAGTGATACCTAATGGTGGAGGTGGTTAAACCATTAATTTTCAGTGCTCAGAGCCTCCATTTTGAATATAGACACAGCAGTGGAGAAGTGTGAAGTTACATCTTTATCCATCCTCTTTGTTTTGGCTTTTGTTGGGCACAACCTGTGAGTATAATTACAGTTTGAGATGTTTGTATTTGAACAATTGATTATTTCAGTGAATATAGTTATATAATATGCTAAAATGATTTTATTGGTTAACTTCGGTTGTTTGCGTCTGTTTTCCTGTCTGTATATTGTTTTGCAGTTTCACAAAAAGACTTCCATAAAAGCCATAAACTGGACTCTCCTCTTCAGTGTTTTTATTTGGAAATTGTTTAGCTCGCTGCCTACACCGTGCTCTTCATTCCACACATGGTCAAGGCAGAAGAGCTAGATTAATAATTAATTTTTAATAATTTTTTTTTTTTTTTTATGTGAAAGTTGTCTCTAATCAGCCAAAGCTGCCGGTTCCAACCAAGGTCCTTTCCAGCTGCGGCCTCCGCAACTTAAACTTGGTACCAACCATCTCCTTCACTATGACTGGGTTGATGTCAAAACCAAAAATAACGCTAATAATTTTTATAATTCAACTTCCAAATTCTACTTCTTTTTGAGTTAATCATAAATATCTGTATTATCTTTTACCATTCCCAATTCATCACTGAAACTCATTATCATTTTTTGTTTTATTTTATCTTTAATTTAATTAAGTCCAAATTATTATTATCTTAATAATAATTTGTCTTATTTTAATAAACATTTTGTATTGGACCCAAATGTTGCCCTGTGTGTTTCTTTGGAGCTGAGAATGGAGATCAATTTAATCGAGAATTAAGGTCTCAGATAGCCTATTCTGGCCCCAGTAATCACAATAAGTGTGTGTAGTGACACCTAGTGGTGGAGGTGGTTAGACCACTAATTTCCAGTGCACAGAGCAGCCATTTTGAACAGAGACACAGCAGTGGAGAAGAGTATAGTTACATTCTCATCCATCCTCTTTGTCTTGGCTCTTTATTCAGCACAATCTGTGAGTACAATTATTGTTGGATATATTTCTATTTGAAACAGTCGATTATTTCAATGAATATGATTATTTACTGGTTTACTCACTATAGTTAAAGCTGGTTATGTTTTGTATTACTTGTAATCACTTGAGCCTTGCCTATGACTCTGATTTTGCCTATGCCTACATTGCAAAGTCTGCAGTGTTTTTAAACCATGCCTGGATTGGTTTGAGATTTTGTCCGCTCCGTATCTGTACTTCTGCTGCTTTGGTTGACCACCTGTGCATGACCCTTTGCCCGGCCCTCTGTAACCACTGATTGATTTTTTCCTGCTCCGTTCATTCTGGTTTCTGCAATTGAGTCTTTTCTTTTGCAAGATTGTACTGAATTCCAAGCTGAAATCAATCAGCAGGATCCTGGTATAGGTGTTTTTCATAGTGAGGTTGAGCAGGGTAGATATTGCATCCCCTGCAGACTGGTTTGCTCTGCATGCAAACTGTAGGGAATCAAGGTAAAAAGGTTGAGTCATTAATGCACTGGGTCATTTGCATATAGGCTATTTACAGATTCATTTCATTTGTTTCTTTGCCCAACAAACAAGGTCTTGAGAGCAAGTTGTTTTGTCTGCACTTCAGAGCATACTGAACTATTAATGATTTATTCTTTGTTCATTAATGAATAATGAAATGCTCAAATACATTTTGGGGTCAGTTTGATCTAAAATTATACAGATAATGCAAACATTATTATTCAACAAATAGCAGAGAGTACTCTAATAAATTATCTAAATGTATAACTGAACTGATAACCGATAAAGCGCATAAGTCCATGTGGCGACTCCAAACCAGCCTTGTCGCTTGAGAGGAAGAGTTGTGGGTCCCGTATCTGTCTGACGCGCTATCGCTATATCCAGAGAAGCACACTGAGGCTCGGAATGCACTTTAAGGGTTTTTAATGAAAGGGTGGCTTGCACAGTTACACACACACTCTGGATGGATTCGAGTACACAGTTGGAACCGCATATAACAAACAAAAGGCAAAGCGAAGCGGTCAACAAAAGTTATGTCTACCCCGCTCCCCTCTCTCCTCGTGACTGCAGGTAAGCACACCTCTTAGTAGCCACCCGGCATTCACCACATACCTCACGTGACCCAAGCTCCCGTGCGTTACCACAGCAACCACAAACACCACGTGACACATACAGACTAATTACATTACGGCTCCTACAGAGGAGTTCTCAAAGACTAAATTCTTTCAGCGTGAACTACAGACAACTACGAGCAAAGTGGTAGACAAAGCTGAAAAGAAAAGAAAACTCCCCGACCCTTGACTTCGGGGAAAAATGTGCCACTTCTGTCACAAAGAAGTAAAGCAGAGTCCAAACAGTAAACAGTAACAGTGGGTCCACCTACAAAAAAAGACAGAAAGAGTGAGTGTGGACATGCTAACAGTGACTGATATGGCGAGGTCCCACCAACTGCATCAAACATACATTTTAGGGCTGAATATCTTATTCACAGATACAGAGCAGGATGCTGGATCCATGGAGTGCACAGTGTCCCTCTGCACACACAAAGACATGTGATTACAGGAGCTGCAAGGCTACTATCTATCCACCAGGTGTCAGAAAAGCTCCTCCCTATTAGTTATAACTGCCTTGATGACCTGCCCTGACATCTATGGAGAATATACTGTAGGTCACATACAGGCAGAGAGGTCACCAATCAAACTATCCAAGTAGAAGCAACAATCGTTATACTAAATGTAAAACTGTACTGATGTTATTTCCCCTCACACACAGTATACATGCTCCAATCTAAGTCTGGTAAGTAAAAGATTCAAACAAAACTTTCTAACAGCTAACCACAAGTTTTAACTAAACTGTCCATTGTCTAAGTTATACTATAATTTTCAATGTGTTATGTACTGAAGAATAAAGCCCCAGAAGCTTTTTTTGTATGCACATATGATAAAGATCTTTGTGGAATAGTTGCCCTGAGTATTCATGTATCACAACACACTAGCCTATTTTACAGGCATTTTGGTGGCTGCACTGCTATACATGATCATTTCCTGCTATAACAAGTCAAAATGGCTTGGAAAAATCAATAGGAAAGCATGACAAAGTTTACAACAAGCATAAGGTCAGTTATAAGGTCCTCACTGCAGCCAAAGCAGAGAGGGGTAGAGAAGAACAATAAGTCTTTTTTTTAATTGAAAAAAAAAGAAATTCAAACCCTGAACCACTGCAGTTATCACTTGAATGGTCACTTTTTAACACGTATTAACTCTCTTTCCTCTGTTATACAGCCATTAAAACTTCAATGCAGAAATCTTAACATCAATAACCGTTTTTCACAGCAGTCATTTTTTACTTATAATAATAGGAAGAGCAAAGGTTTTACGGTTACCATGAATAATTCAGTCATCACTCATTCAGCACACAGATTGAACTCTGTGCATACCATTCATGAATCTCAGAAAAAGAATCCCATCCACAGGTACTTCTTAAAATGAACCTCTGTCAAAATAAAAACACAAAAAACACAACTGAAGCACTATCATTGGCATACAGGGCCAACAGAGTTGACTGTAGAGGCTGTGTTGATGATTTGTTGGATTATACAATGACCTGCATGGCAGATTCTGACACCTCTGTTGTACAGTGAAAGAGAAACAGTAAATTTGTGTAAATGCATAAAATATTCTGTTAGAAATGTTAGCAATGTATCACCTAATGTAAACAAAGGAGATAACAGCACACATTTAACAAAAAAACACTGCAAATGGACTCTGTCAATATCTCCACCCTAGCCAGAGTTTTCCAAAAGGTCCTTCCTATGAGACCTGAATATGAGTTTATGATTGGACAAAAAAACAAAAATCACACCACATTCCAATGTACATGACAAGTCATCTGTAAGTAAAGACAGTGAGACAATGAACTTGCATTAACAAAGAAAATTAAATATAATCTTAAACTTAAGCTTTTTCAGCTGTGACACGCATCAACATCCTCTGTGAAAACTACCTTTTTTTCTGTTTTTGTTTTTTTTTTATTTTTTATAAACACAAGTTGTACATAGTGTTCCTCCACCAGGTGCTGACATCTAGCATGATCAACTCAAGTCTTCACATCTGCAGTCAATTAGCAATCCATTTTTCAACTCTCAACAATAAACAGCAGCAATTTACAGCTGTTAAAACTTCAGGATCCATGAATAGGAGTGTTTTCTGGTGCGTTGGTAGACGGTGTATGACAGTAGTCCTTACGAGTAGGAAAACCTTCTGCGGTGCTGGAAGAGGCATGTAGGGACATTCCACTGGATACCATCCAGGGGAAGATTTGACACGCCAGGGGGGAGCTGCATCCTCCACTGCCTGGCCAGGGCTAACATTGCGTGCTATGTAGAGAGGACACTTTATGGCCTCATAGTTTTAACCTTAAAGCTGACAAAGATGATGTGATGTTAATGGACATTTACAGTACGGTTTACAACAGTGTAGTAAAAGACTGCTTTGCTTTTCATTGGGGTGATCTCTCACTGACAACATTTTTTTCACTTAGCACTTAGCACACTAGTTTATGCACCATGCAGTCAGTAAATAAATAAAATAAAATTTCAAATGTTTGTGTTCTATCATGCCTGTGTGATGATCGTTTATTGCATTAGAACATTGTTTCAAACATGTACGAGCTTTATTTAGAAAACACTTTCTGGTTCATTACAGTAGCATGTGTTTGAACTGAATTTATCACTTTGTAGCAGGTGAAATAATTACTGAATTTATCACTGTGTAGCAGGTGAAATAATTAGTGTTTTCTGATGGCCTTGCCATTGAAACACTATTTCATTCAGACAAATAATATGTGCTTGACTTCTTATATGAGAGGTTTGATTAGTAAGTGATTCTTTTCCTTATCATTAAAATAAAAAAAGCGGTGCATTAAATCTGGATGAGAGCTGTATGGTGGGAACCGAAGAGCACAGAGGCCAGGAATGTGTCCACTCTAATCCCAGTGAGGGACAGAAGATGTTTTAGCAGATCTCTTCTGGTTCACATGAGTGGATGTGGTGTCTGATGTTCCCACTATCTCCGGAACTGCATAAAGAGAGGCCGATGCCTGTTTGGTTAGCACCAGACTTTCACACTGACAAGAGGAACTCAACTAAATAATCAACAACAATGCCAGCAGTGATGGCTACAGCCCTTCCTCTCCCAGTGGTATGCTAAGACATCACAAAATATCAAGAGCAGATTGTCAGCCCATGCGGAAGAGGGCTGCAGAGTAAAGCCGCATGCCACCAACTGGAGGAATAGGAGATAGATAAAGAGTAAAAATTTTAATAACCTTACATTATACTTGTCAAAAGTAAAAGAGATTTTATCAAAATCTCTTTTTTCTTTGCATACCCAAAACTCAGTCCTTGAATGAACTACTCTGGTGTTTTCTTTTGCCTGATCTTAAAATAAGAGGTTTATGAGCTCAAAGACAAAGGATTTATCTTTCTTAACTCTACTTATACCAAATAGCACTACATTCTATTTGAAGCAATTACACAGAAAGCATAATTTTGTATAATTACAAGTTATACTACTATAGAAATAAACTAGATTTAACCATAAAATTGTAATTAATTTGTATATCTTATCATTGTTGTTAATATCATTTATATATAAAAAATATTTATAAAGGAACTTTAGACTCAATTTATGTAAAAACTCATGTAATAAAACTTTAGACTTGGACTTCATGTCTTTAGTTCCTATCCTGCACCAAGCAGATGCAGGAAACCACAGGCCCAGGAACGGTATACAGAGTATAAAGCAATTCACAAAAATGAATGAATGAATGAATGAATGAATGAATGAATGAATGAATGAATAAATAAATAAATAAATAAATAAATAACTGTACAGCAATTACTGCCTTCTGCAATAAGACAAATCCTGAACAACATCCTGTCCAAGTGGTCCCTTCTGAGTGGTCCCACATATAGCAAACAAATGTCACTGCTGATATCAAAGGTATCATGACTAAAAGAAAAGAGACGGAAAAGAAAGGTAGATGCAGATTGTCACATTTTTTTCATAAAAATATGACCAACACTTATTTTTTGTTGAAGTAAAAGCCAGCGGATGTGCCAAAGTTAGTCCGTCAGGACACACTCTCAGTGATGAAAATGTTAAGCCTTGTGCATCAATACAGCTCAAAAGATCACAAGATCTTCTGACAGAAGCATTGTTATGAAGACAGATCCAGGCTTCTCGGCTTTCTGCTAACAAATGTAAAATCATTTGAAGAAAATTTAAGCTGTGAAATGTGCAACTGGAAAAGGTAAAAATGCATTTTCCTACTCTTTGAGAACAACAGCCTGCAATAACATCTGAATATGCTAGTATGTGTGAAAAATTCCCTCAGGCATTTGGCCAGAGATCTCAGGATATGAAAAATAAACAAAAGGAAATCAAAACATTTGTTATAAAGTTAAATATTAAACCAGCCAATGTGCCTGACAACCTACAAACTACTGACTGACCCAAACCAGAACATCTGGAGAACCAGATGTGAGTAGCATCATTATCAAATACCTCTCCAAATAGAAGCAGTTCACCCCATCATATACAGGTTAGAATGATATTTGTGTTTAGTAATTTAAGGATGTCTCAAAATTTAAATGCAAGAAAAAGTTCCTCATAGGGAGAAAGGGAGAAAATATCTCCCATTGTTCTGCTTTGCTTTTATGTGAGTCCAATCAAAGTTTATTTCATTTGAATCGAGACAACGTTCTAATGAAGCTCTAGCAATATTTGAATTTGCCTCTTTGAAACCTAAGAGTTGTGACTCCTGAGGATGTGATGGGAACAGTGCAGTGAGAGCAGCACAGCGTGTGCTAAGCCAAGCGGACAGCTGACTCAGCACCTCCCCTGTTGTCTGTGTGCTCACTCGACAATGTCTTTATCCCCAGCGACAGAATACAGCCTGAGGGCCCTGACAGCCCTCACAGCCTTCTGAAAAATCCTCCTCCCAGCCCTGGCCCTGAAATTCTTACAGACACCCCTGATAATGCTCCTGATCCTGCTCCTGATCCTGGTCCAGCTCTGCTTCTTTTTCCTGTTTCCACAAACTCAAACAGAATAATGAAAGAGGAGGTTAGGATGTTGAACCACCATATATTAGCTCTGTATATCATAGGGTTGTTTTATTTTATGTGCTGTAGATATATGGGTGTCAATCATGCAGGATGCATTAGCACAGGTAATTAGTATGAATAATCATGAAACAAAAGATGTCCATCAGGTTTTAGGTTTCTTACAGCCAGTAGTGTTACACACACCTGCAGTGTCCAACCACTAACTGCAAACTGTTCACTGAAGTCAGTAACACCCATAACAACCCTTGTGTTTTGTCTACATTGTCTTTACTTTGTCATTGTTTGGGATCCCACAGACCCCACTGCAATATATATGGAAGAAACAGTAATGATGGAAGATGTATATTTTTTCTACTTAAAATATATATTTTCTTTTTATCTGACTTTATGAAGAAACAATTTGTACAAACATTTTGAGGTTTTAACTTTCCCCTTTGCCAGAACTGAGCTTTTACATTTGATAAAAGTGGCAACATAAAGAAATGACCATAAAATGTTGTTGTTACATCAAATAACTAAATAGTTTGTCTCCAATGAGATATACGTGGAAAAATGAAAAAATATTTGAGGGCATTCATAGACAGAGAAATTAAACAGATTTAAGGCTTTAAAGAAATATATGTGGTCATTACAGAAGAAACATTGTAAACTGCAGTATGATGCAGTCCAACTGAACAGCACGCTAAATAAGAAGCTTATAAAAGATAGCAGAGTTTTTTGCATAGAGTTTTCTCTGAAACCTTTCCACCTGGCAGGAATTTGCATCTTTTATGCATCTTGCATGTTGTATCTACTTGCAAAACCACTTAAGTTGCAGTTTTCATCCATGTTCATCAAGACTCATAAAATACAAGCATGAGGAATTTAATAAAAGGTAGTGTACTTTTTGAAAAAATTGAATCAAAATAAAATCACTACATTTATATGTATGATTTCAAACAATAATTGCCAGTGAGAAACATTCTGTCTTTTCTCAGGGACTATTTTTCACAGAGTAAAGAGGACTGTTGCAGAGCTTTTTCACATGGTGCAGCAACAGCCACCTAAAGCTCAGCAAAACCAACAAGCTTGTGGTGACTCCATTGCTTTAAACAGGATTGTTGCAGCAAAGAAGCTACAATTTTTTTAAAAACATGAAGGCTTCATTCATATCCTCAGCCAGGCAGCACAGAAGATTTTAAAAAACAGCACAGTTTAAATGTGGGCACTCAAGATTAATGTCAACAATTCAGAATGTGACCTAATGTAAAAAATGCTGTGACAATCACTCATCTTTTCTTAAGCTGTGTTGTTAAATAACAGACAGAAAAGTGTTTTTGCAAAACATTCAGTGTCACAGTGAAGATGACTTTTGACTCTTAGCACATTGTGCACCCTATAATTTTATATTTTTAGCATAAAAATTCTTGAGTGATGACAAGAACATTTATGAGTTCACAGTGACCTTGACCTTTGACTCTCAAATCTAAGCAGTTCATAATTAAGTCCAACTAACCCAAATTTAAATACATTTCCTCAAGGTGTTTCTGGAATGGGACATACAGACAGACATTCAGACAACCTAAAAACAGTTTCATTATACCCTACATGTATTTGTGTTAGTATGTCTACCATTGAAGTATAGTTAAATTTGGATAGTGATTGAAAATATATTGATGAAAGATGAATTATAAGTACTAATGAGTTACATGACTTTTTACAGTGTGAATGTTTTTTTATTTTCTTAGTGCCAGTTCAGTAAATGAAACCATTAGGGTCTGAAGAGAGCTGCAGTTATACTAAATGTAAGTGACTGGTGACACAGACAAGCTTAGTCACTCGGCTGCTCTGATTCAGCTCAACACATGCACAGACTCGTCCAAATGTAATCACGGCATAGGCCGATTCACTCTGCTCTGCTTTAGGCCCGTAAATGCTGCAAACCTGTGTTCCCACACCTGCCTGAGGCACACACTGTTCGTTTCTGTACTCTGAGAGAGAGAAACTGAGGGAGGGGTAGACATAGAGGGATCCACTACAGGATGAAGAGCCACAAAGGAGGCAAAAGAGAGAGAGAGAGAGAGAAGCCTGCATACCAGAGGGGCAGACAACACAATACTACACTTCTCACACATTCTCGTTATGGCTTTATGATCTCCAGAGAGGGAAAACAGGCGCAGATGATCTGAGGCTCTTTGCTGGGGGGGTGGGGGGGTGGGAGGAGGGCACATGCCACTGCCTGCACCTGTATGATGGCTGACTCCACATATCAGAGTAAATAACGACATACAACTGTGGCAGTCTGCAGCTCCTGGATTACTTTGCTATATGAAATTTAATAAGCAATGAATGCGGGGTTCTGCTGCTGAATGGTACATCATATCTTTAGAGGAAGTGGCATATTTAAGGAAAGAATTGAAGATACACAGAGACAGGGGTATAAACTGCTTGTTTGTGCAACTGAAATGGGAGCTATTTCCTTCTCCCTCTGCATGGGCCCCAGAAGGAGGAAAGGGGAGAGTGAGTGGTCAACAGAGGTCTTTCTAGGAGCAGCTGAATACCAGAGGAGCTGACAGGTATGTACATATTGGAATGTGCTTCTCAGCCACACCTGTGGGGAACACACCCGCCAAGCCTGGCCTCTCTCATCCCACTGGCTGATCTCTCCGTGATTGACAAATGGAAGAACTATTTGGCTCCTGTCCACAAGTGCCGGGGGGCAGGTATGGCGAGTTCTGAATATGAACCAATGGCAGCTGGAGAAATCCCAGCGAGCCAGGCGGGGCTGCAGTGAAATAAAACTCATCAATGGGGTGTGTCTCAAAAGTTTGTCAGCAGTCAAACAGCGAACTGCTGCAGGAAGCCACTTTGACTGGTTTAAGCTTAACTAGTTCGTCGCTGCATGAGGATCTGGGCGCTTTTCAGCGGGTAGAGAGTCCATGACAGGTTACCTCCTATGAGGTGTAAGGATGGACATGAACCAACAGATGTCATCTACTGCGACGCTGAGAAATAAGGACTTCAGACAGGAAAGGGACGGTAGCTTCAGGCAGTCTGCGATTGCAAACTTTTTGACTTTTCAGGACTCTTAACAATAGGTCCTTCTTCACAGTGCAATAGTGATTTAACAGATGTTGTGGTATTGTGGTCGCTCACATCTCCTTATCACTTTTCCAGCCCAGCTATAGATTCTGAATCCGTTGGACGGAGAACTGATAAGGGCATGTGCATGACATAACCTTCAAACACGGGAGACGTCTGAGTCAGAGAGCCTTTGGGGTAATTAAGTCATCCAATTCGTAATTGGTGATTATCTTGAAGACTGTTATTAGTTTGTGTGCTATAGTTGTTTCCTTTAAAGCTACAAATTACTTTTACGAGGTTTACTTAAACTTTAATGTATTGCTTTTAAGAGATGAGAAGAGTTTTAAGAAAACAAGAACGCTATGTCCAACATGAGAAGCATGAGCGTGAGAATTGTAAGTGCCAGAACTTTACTGCCAACCAAATATTTAAGTTGCGCTGTAACCTACCTTTTTGTTTTTTTCCAGATGACTAAGTGCCAGATATATTTCTTTAAATGCAAGGACTTTAGAGTAGAAAGGTTTCTTTTTGCTTTTCTGTGGATCCCCTTCAGGCAGCTCTGAGCACACCTGGTTTCAAAGGGCAATCCAAGATTCTCCAACAAACGCGGTTAAACACAGATGTTTGTTTGGTGCACTATGGCTGTCTGTCCTTGTTTGCAATAGCTTAAGATGTTTGATCAGATTTGAAATGTTCAGTTTGTGTTAGTCCATGCTGCATGAAGTTTGCCCAGATTACAGTGCTTTAAAATGGACAATTATACAACAGTATGCAAATAGTGTATGTATCCATAGAAACGCAGCTCTCACATGGCCAAGTATTTGCGGTGCATCATCATCTGCAGTCTCAGAAGATATTTGGACTGAGACCTGGTTGAAGTAGCCTAATTGGTTTTCATCTGTTGCCAAAAAGTGACCATCAGTATCTCCTCGGGAGAGATGAAGTCATTGTCAGTATTTGAGGCCTCATAAGTGGTATAACATTTTCCAACAGAGTGCATTAGACTTCTGCTCTGGTAAAACTTAAGAAGAGATCATCAACCAGATCTGTCTTTATTTAACTTCTCTAAATTTATTTTCTTGGCAACGTTTTTTTTGCTCCATATTTTTTTTTTCGGACATAATTTGCATGTTTAAAAATGTCTTGTGACTTTCAAAAACTTAAGATTACAGTGGACATCAATAACCCTTCATTTTAAGGTCTCTTTAGAGTGAACTGAACTTTTTCTGGATTCTCGATGTGTTCTACTGAAAAAAGGCAGAGGCAAGACTGGTGTTTGATACAGTCTAGGGTGGGATCCATACAATTTGAATGTACAGTTGTTGTCCAGAAACACTTTTTTGATTTGCACCATGCTCATCTTTGGTTTTATTGTTAAATAATGATTCTTTATTGAATTTTATCATCTGGTAACAATAAGTCTGCTTTGCTAGCCACAAAAAGATAGCCAAAAAATAATCGCTGCACAGCGGTAGACACTGCATTTCACACACAAAAAAAACAGCAGTGGTTAAATACTTTTCTGATTATTTTACTATGTGGTATAGTTTGTTGCAAAGACATGTTGTTAAACAAAAATAATAATAATGTTAACTTGATGTTATGTTGATGCTACTGTATGTAATGGTAATGGTGCTGGAGGAAAAGGGGGCATGTTTGTTTGTCAAATATGGTGTGAGGAGTTTGTTGCTCTCACTATGTATGTTTTTTTTATCATTAAAAATTTCATTGCAAAAACGAAAAACAATACACCTTTTATATATCAGAGGGAGCAATGACTTCACGTTCCATAAAACTGGTTCCTCATAAATTAGCAGGGTAAAAGTAAACTTGTATAACCTGACATGATACGACATGACTGACATAATCCATTTGAAAACACTGAGCATGATGCAGCTGCTCAACTAAAATACAGAAATTACGTGAGTAATGTTAATATGATGCGTGCAAATGTACCAGCATAATTTTCACACCCAAAAACAACTGCCTTGACATTTCTACCGCTTAATTACGGCTCAGTGAGCAGACAGCCTAAAACATATGAATATATCTTATATTTAACACAGTCTGTGTGTTAATAAAAAAAATATATTAATATAAAAATTAAAGACAGGAGTATCAAAAAATAATAGAAACTCAAATGAGAATCTTAACGAGACAATAAATCTGTGCGTAGATGTTGATACACAGGGAAAACCTCAAGATTATATTTTAAACTGCTGTGTGTTTGTGTGTGTAACATTTAAAAGATGATTTCAACTATTGCTTTCCGTATAAATTCTGTTTAATATTTCATCTCAAGCTTCATTTTAAAGAGCATTTGGAAAAACTTTTTCAAATGATTAAGCTACTAATGAGGAGCTCAGACTAATATTAATTATTTTTCCTGTTTATCACTGCATTATCATATTTAAATTTGTGATAACCAGGATACATAAATACATATTTAGATAGTCTCCTCAGTTTGCACTGTGGAGGTTGCATTCAATTTTGTTGTACAAGTGCAATGTCAATAAAGATATAATCCATTCTATAATTTTCTGTTCTATTCTTTAAGTTAATGCATTAGTTTATTAATAAAATCGATGCCACAAAGAACATCACTTCCTGTCACGTTTATTGCTGGAAATTTATTTTAAATTTCAATCAACAAATGCGAATGCATGTTTGGTTAACAAATGCACAAAGTTCAAGGCTAATTTCAAAGCAATAAAACAGCTAAACACCAAAACTACAATGTTAAACACACACAGGATCCTCTTTTCATGTGCAACTCATCGCTACATTATGGCACATAACACTCCAAGACTTTGTCTAACTCCGCACATACTAATTTCCCCTTTAATTTTCTTTTCCTTATAGTTAATGAAAAAAACGTAGCATTGCTTTAAATGTTTTTAAGGCTCAGTTTCTGCAGTGAAGTAAATACAGAAGTGATGATGATATACAATATACAATATTTTAGCAACTGCTGTTAAATAACATCAATAAAACAGCAGCAGTATTAAGTCATAAATGCTTGTTGAAGTTGGCAAATCAAATGGTATTAAAATATGAGCCGACTTGGTCCATGAGTGTTTTAGTATTCAAAATCACATAATATCAAAAACAAAAACACACAGTCTTTGTTGTATTAAAGCATTTGCTCATTTAATGCCAACAATCACTCAATATTTTAGAAATTTAAAAGCAAATATCGCCACACATCGATATAGCTGCATAACATATATTTATGAAAAAGCACAAATTAAATAGCAGAATATATATAAAGTTACAGCAATATTAACAACATTAACAAATCACTGTGCCCCTCAAAAAGGCCGGCTTTTTAAGGGCACTGTCACTGTTTTCATCGGCCCGTTTACATCTTCGCTTCTGAGGTAGGTTTAGATTTGATAAGAGAAATCAATATGAGGAAATTACCGTATTTCCTACTCTTAGGATTATCAGTGAATGTAATAAAAAGAGTTAAGTTAAAAGTCAAAAAAAGCAACTGGTTTGATCAACAAGGATGATGATGATGACAATGAACAAGGACATAAAGGTTTTTCGGAGAAATCACATGTGACAAAAGTGATCAAAGTTCATGAACAAGATGGGATTACCTGCCAGTGCCACCAGGTTTTATTAAAAAATGAACACATAAATGCAGGTCAGTCCACCACTACCCTGAAAATGACCCAAATATCTCTAATTCTCAGTGCACCAAAAATGTGACAACATCCATCTCATTTTGTGCACGTAGGTCACACTTCCCACACGAACATCAGCAGTTGTTCACACCTCTGGAAACAATCAGACTCACCATCTGCTCCCGTTTCGCGCCACCATTCAATTTCACCATTCAACTCCAATTCAATTCATTCACTTCCCACATATGTATCGCTGAATGTTCGTTCAGGAAGAACAGAGCAGAGGAGAAGCAGCTCTTTGTCTGCAGTAGAGCAGCAAGGGTAAGGACACTAATGTCTTTCACTCCATTCATTCATTTGCCAAAATCAGTAGCACCAAACTTAATTTAATACTCCTTCCTATATTTGTCTCTCCATGCTTTACAATGCTCAGCTGTTTCATGAAAGTGAGCCAGTAAATTTCACAAACACTAGCAGACTTAACCTGCAACGGCTCTGGTGGACTGCGCTGGATTTTTTGGGCTGACTAAGTGACGGAGTGAGTACAATCTCTTTCCCTTTCTTTCCTTTTTTTGAAGGCCTCCTTTAAACTGTTCTGAATTTAATTTGGATTTAAACAAGGCCTGAACAGCATCTAAATTGTGTTTGTCCTTATATATTGAGAAACAAAGAACTAAAAAAAAAAAGGAGTTGAGTTCAGTTGTATTTGCCTTGATTTGTGGACTTTTGCATTTAGATTGGGGGTTTCTGGGGTATTTTTGCATTAATACTCTAACTTTCTGTATTTTAAGGTATCAGATCTGATATAACATTACACAATCTAAAAACCATTAAACAGTTTTGATTGCTTTTGAGTAGAAAGTTTCTTTTATTTTCTAATGATGTCCCGTTACAAGGAACACTTCGGTGAGATTGTATCACTTTCACAGATTTTTTTTTAAGTCTCCTGAAACTTTGGTCATTTTTTGAATACTTTGTAACAGTAATCCATCATGATGAATCCAAAACTGAAAGTCTTCTGTAATTTTTTTTTTCTATTTTCCATGTCAAAAACAATTAGCAAAGTTGTCTGGGGGCCATTTTTCCCATGATGTCTACTATTTCTGCTGTATTCTGACAATAATAGGATAAATAACTTTATATAATTACCCACGAACATTTGCTTTTTATTCTAAATTGTGAGCCTATTGCACATGGATTATTCTTAGAAATGTATCGTCATTTTACTTTTACACATAATTTTGTCATGGATGTATTATAACAACTCTTATAGCTTTTATAGTACATCCTTGCAGTTTGCCTACCAACATAGATTTTGTCCGGAGACGATGAAGTGAAAGAGTGTGATAAGGCCTTCTGTCTCATTGCTGACAGGAACTGTACTGGGTCACTGCATGTCTGAAGTTTCTGCTTGCAAATCCTGAAAAACTTGTGACAATTAGGTTACTATAAATACGTATATATGCAGACATCCAAACTTGCAAAAAGTCATTTCAGGAAGGTGCCCCTACCTAGCACCCCCACCCCATGGACCAAAAGAAAGAAAAAAAACAGGTTATCATTATAGAAAATTACTTTAATTATTAATTGATGGAACAAAAACCTAGAATGAAAACTTTTTTTAGACTATGTACATGAACACAAATATGTCTAAAAACTACATTAATAGTTGACACACACACTCTGCATGGACAGTCTCACAGGAACACACACACACACTCTAGCTCACACTTGTTTGTGGGCGGGCGTGTGGGAGCTGCTATCAATGTGCGGGAGACTCCCGGAACTTCCGGAAGAGTTGGGCTGTATGTATATAAAAATACTTTGCTTTGTGTGGGACAGTTTATATCTTTTTTTCTAATTAAAATTTGTCAGAGTTTCAATATTCATTGTGCAGACGATCACTCTTTTTCCTTTGTATGCTACTTTTGTTTTTCGCACTTGCAGCCACCTGGGGTTGGACATGCACACTCTCCACCTTCTTTTGCAATGCTTCACTTGTTTCGGTCATTCAACTTTCAATTGTGAATCAGTATCAGTGGAGGCTGGAGGTACTCCTGAGGTACCTCTCTGTCAGCCTCTCTCACATCAGTGCTTGTGAAGGAAAACGGTGGAGCATTAAAGGTTTGCTCTCCTGTGATTTCAGGAGGCTGGTCGGGTGGGGCTGCATAATGTCAAGGCAACAGTCCTCGTACGAAATGTAAAGGTGCACTTTAAGTGGCTCACTTCAAACAGGTGACGTCACAGAGCCGTAGTACACACATGACTTTGGCAGGCAGAAGGAGAAGTAGTTCCCATCAGTTGGGTAAACCACTTACACACGTACCCTGAATTACTGAGTTTTCATGAGAATTGATCTTTTTATATTTGAGAATTGATTCTAGAGCAGGAAACATTGGGATTAGATATTCCGATACTTTGGCATCGATCTGTACATCACTAGTATGACAGTTCTCCTTAATATATCCATGAACTCGTCCCATTAAAAGTAATACCCATGAATGAAGAGTGAGACCAATAAATAAAATATATTGTTATTTATTATGTGTAATACACGTAAGAGACTGATTGGGTTTTTATTCCACTGACTATTTGGCACAACCACTAGTATGGTGGACAATCATCAGGGAATTACTAGGTGATAGTGTCTGACACTGTCAGAAATCCGCACTAAAAGGATACAATATTAGAAGATTTTTCTTGGGATATTATGAATTTGTCAAAGATCATTCAAATTAAAAACTTTATGATGGGAATATTAATTTAAAACATAGTCCCATAATTTAATTGATCATTTCACTTAAGTAAGATGCTACACTTTAAAGGTTTGTTGAATGCAAATGTTGAGGAATTATTTTCAGTCTCTTGGTTAACCCCTATTTTTATCATTTAATATCTACACTCAAGTTGCCAGTTTATTAGACCAAATCTGCTAAAACTAATGCTATCTAACACAGTAATTGTGCAATAAGTTCTGCCTCATTTTATCCTCATTTTTCAGGGAAGCTGAAACCCCAATCAAAGTTCCTTTAACTGCTTACTTGCCTCACATGGTTGACCTAACTGTGCTATCTCTTTTCAGACTGCCATGGCTAGTTCGTCGCCTGCAAGATTGAAGGTGATTTTGGGGGAGAGCATAGTTGAAAAAATCACTTTTCCAAACGGCAAGGTCCAGTCATTAGATGACCTTCTTATCAAGATTAAGTCTACCTTCGGGCTAAATGGAAACATTAGACTGCAATACATAGATTGTGAAGGAATTTCTCTACCCCAGGCCTCGTGACCTCTCCGTCTGCCACTTCTTTCCAATAAGTTGAGCAAAGTTGATGCCTGGGTCCCTTGTTATAATCAATTTTGTGTCTTGCAGTTATTTAGTGCAGATACTCCCCAACTGCCCACACCACAGCAACCAAAGCTGAGGGTAGGTATGTTTATGTTATAATACCCAGTAAAATCCTGAAAGTGTACAGCTTTACCTTATTTTGATATGTAGTTTAGGACTGGTGACATGTGAGGACACAAAGACTTAAATACACCTTACACGCAAGACAGCCTTCTTTTGGTGGTGGCAATACTCATGATCACTTACTGATGTTGCTAGTACTGATCTCCTTGGTGTCAAGTTCTGCAATTCTCTGCATAAGACATCTGTCATCTCCTGACCTCCTCATCCCTACAGCTGATCTCTGACCAGATTTTCCACCACATGGACCAAGATTTTGGAAATCTGAATCCTCTGAACCTCTGAACTCAAGGATTTGGGGACAATCAAGGTGGTCCATGAGTATACAGATCTACCTTTGATCTGTGCCACCGAGACCACATTGTTCAATACTCTTTTAGCTAAGTCTGATTATTGTGCTTCGCATGCATCCAATGACACAGTAATCATTTCCCCACCTTGTCTGTGTTATCCTGAAAAGAGCAGTGGCCAGAGGGCTTCAAATTTCTGCAATTTTCATATGAGACAGAGCTGCAACTAGAAAAGGGAAATTAAGAGTACCGTGCTAGCCTTAAAATGTTAACCCTCAGCTCCTGGATTAAGTTAGATATCCTAAATAGACCAGCAGAAGATAATTATTGTTACAAGGCTCACCAGAGGATGCATTTTCTGCATTGTTTTAGAAGCTTTAATCAAGAAGCATCCCTGTTTGAGAGATCCTGGCTCATTTAATGGTTGCTATGGTTGAAAACAGCGACTGAAGTACAAAATGGGAAATTAATTTAGGACTGTCCTAATCTGTCAGTCAGTACCCTAAAATCTATAGGGGGAATTTTATTCATGTAAATGTTTGATTTGACAGAAATCAGATTATTAGGTAGATCTGCGTTATACCTACAAACTTAATTTAAAAAAAAAAACAACTTTTAACTGTTTGTTACCAATTGAAGTAATTTATTTTAGTTAGTCTAACTATTCTCTTTTTCCAGTGTATGTAGCTCTATTAAGCATTTTAAGAAAGCACACTAGCGGCTTAGACTTTGACTTTTCTGGCTTTTTTAAATTCGCTAAAACATAGGGATTATGACAATGCGATTTTTAAAAAAAAGCGTGTCCTGACTCCCCAGTGTAGTAGGCTCATATGATCCAACACTCTGGTCATGAGACTCTTTGGGTCACATAACCTCAAGGCTGTCAAATTATTTAAACATAGGCCTTGTGACATTTGAAGAGTAGCCTAACCTGTCAATGGTCCCTAAGTGAAAGCCATGTGTTGCTGAGGACAGGTTACCATCTATACTGCCGACAACAGTTTTAAGAGATGCTGCTCCATCAGGAGCGAATGTATAATATCAAACTTAAAACTGGCTTAGCCGCAGTGTTAGATTTAGTAAACATGGGAGGTTATTCAAACTGTCAGTAACTGCAACCAAGAAAGTGTAGCCGCTGCACTGTCGCAGCAAAGCCCCACCGCTGCCCCTGCTTCTGCCATAGGCCACCACAGACAGTAAGAACTGTTAAGCCATTGAGCTGAAGTGGAACTATATGATGCAAAAAATATGCTTTTTTTTTCAGCAAAGTTCAAAGCATTGGTTTTATATTATCCTTATAAATTTGATCATGAAAAAAAGAAAACAAAACAATAAAAACAGAGAAACACCCTTTACATGACTATGGGAGAAATGACTTTGCATAATAAAACCGGTTCCTCTGACATAAAATTCATCAGCAAGGTAAGAGTAAACTTGTACAGCCTGACATGATCCAACATGACTGACATAATCCATTAAAAAAGACTTTCTGTAATACAGAAATTATGTTAGTAATGTTAAAATGAGGTGTGCAATTGTACCAGTATAATTCTCACACCCAAATAAAAGCTTGGCATTTCTACACTTTAATTACAGCTCAATAAGCAGATGGGTAGGCCTTATGTGGTTGAAGCTAACACACGGCACAGTAAGTGTGTTGATAACAAAACTGAAACAGGAAAAAACATGAAAGAATTAACAGAAATTCATTAGAATCTTAACGTGAAACATAAAATTGTGCAAAGTTGTTGATTCACAGGGAAAGCCCCTTTTTTAAAAGTGGGGCGCTGGTGTGTGTGTATTACTAGAAGGATGTTTTAATGAGCTGTTTCAGCCATTGCTATTTTGTTTAATCTCATCTCCTACATAATTTAAAAAAGCTTAAGGAAAAATTTAAATCATTAAGCTTCTAACAGGAGCTCTGATAATTATTTTTCCTGTTTATCTACACATCATCATGTAAATTTGCTGATAGCCAGGTCACAAAAGCATGTGCTGTCCATGTGTTTGTTAGTTGTATTGAGATTATATTTCAGTTGTTGTGCGTACGCTTTCTCATTAACATCCATCAATATTATATAAATACCCATCTAAGTAGTTCAAATTATTGCATTAGTTTAGTAAGTTCATAACGGTCAAAAAGAAAATGAATTCAGTCATTTATTGCCAGATATATGAACTGCTTTCATTCTGAGTATCCTCAGTTACAGCTAAACAACAAAATGAACACATTGTCATGATACAAAAAAAGCCACCATTCTTGAAACACACACACACACTCACATACACAGGAGGGCACATGTAATCCGATTAGTCTTCTGGATCAACAGGCTGCTTCCTAAATGCTCTCTACCCCTCCACGTCGACTCCCTTTTACACCTTGTGGAGGATTTTAAAGTGCAACTTGCTGGCACATAAAGTTACTTCACATAACACTTCAACACATGCTGTACCTCCACAAATATAAATAGCCCTTTAATCTTCTTTTCCTTTTAGTTCATACAAAAATATGCGATAAATGCTTTAAATGTTTTAAGGCTGTGTTTCTGTAGTGAGATAGATACAGACCTCAGAATGAAATCATTTTTACTGTATTAAAGCTATGGCTGTTAAATACAATCAATAAAGCAGCAGCAGCATTAAGTTGTAAATGTTTGTCGGAGTTGCAGTGCTCATATACATTAGATAATAAAAAAAATTCCCACATTTCATTTAGCTCTGTTATCAAGGCTAAATAACAAGGCTGATTTAAGCCAAACCAACCATGGAAGCACTGAGGTCCCACAGCTTCTTGGCTGCAGCATCATCCAGGGCCTGTGGTGCCGCCTTTTTGGGGGCACAGTCACTGTCACAAAAAAATACAGGCAAAAGTCATTTACAGAGTGCTTATAGTCTTATCTGATTGGCAAATGCTGTCAAGCTAGTGTGGCAAACCCTTCACTTGCTAGACATCATTTTTTCATTCTAAGTCTTTGCTACTTGAAAGAAAAAAACACGCAAAACTCTATATTTAAAACACCTTCAACTAACTATTCCATGTATGAAGTTTATTCAGGTGAGTTTTTTGCAGATGTACTTGCCTGTAGTAGAGGCCACTGGATTTTGCCAAACTCTCATCCACAGCACAGTAGATGGTGGTTTGAGCACCTTCCCAGGGGTTTTTGATCAACAATAATAAAGGCATGGCAATTATCCTCAGAAACAAGTTAAAGTGGCGGTTTAACTCTGTGCGAATGGCTCCTGGGTGAAGACTGTAGGTGGTCACACCAGTGCCTGATGACAAGGACCCATAAATTAAGTGATACATGAGACATGATAAGACTATTTACATGGTGACAGAGAGGGAAAGACAAAACACAAGAACACAGAGGCAAAAAACAAAAGAACTGGAAAACCAAAATGAGATTTGTGCTACATGACTTTATTTTGAGAAACGGTGATGTATTTGATCAATAATTACGGGCAATCATACCCCTGACCTTGTTCTGACTTATGGCATTGAAATTGAACATCCAACAGTATATCCACAGAATCCTTTTTTATCAGACCATTTCTTAATAACATTTGAATTCTTGTTACTAGACTACATACCAGTTGCCAAAAATTATTATGCTAGATCTGAAAGTGCTGTAACTAAATTTAAGGAAATGGTTCCTTTGGCCCTAAATTCAGTGTCACACCTTAACGTCAAAGATGACTCCCATGCTTCTTTCAGTTCCTCCCAAATTGATCATATGGTCGATAGTGCTGCAGGTACCTTGCATTTGACGCTGGATTCTATTGTTCCTCTGAAAAAAAGGCTAATAAAACTAAAGAAACTAGCTCCATGGTATAACACTGAAACACAAAAGTTAAAGCAGGCATCGCGAAAGTTGGAAAGAAAATGGCGTTCCACCAATTGGGAAAAATTCCAATTAGCCTGGCAAGATAGCCTTAAAACATACAAGAATGACCTTTGCATTGCTAGAGCAGCCTATTACTCATCATTAATAGAGGATAACAAGAACAATCCCAGGTTTCTTTTCAGCACTGTAGCCAGGCTGACAAAGAGTTATAACTCTATTGAAACCTGTATTCCTTTATCACTCAACAGTAATCACTTTCTGAGCATCTTTAACGATAAAATCACGCTTATAAGAGACAAAATCTTTCACCTTATGCCCTCCACTGGCATTGATTTATTCCATAACTTGGAAACCTCAAAAGTAGCTGT
>JAPZDV010000001.1:21911065-22017008 GCA_029814665.1 Acanthurus lineatus | reverse complement strand
CCAACTGATTGAGTAGAAAGAACCCAGCAGTATAGTCAAATTGAGCCTATGGTTGGGTTATATGAACAACCCAACTGGGTTGTATAAACAACCCAACTGTTGGTTTAAGGAAACCAACCCAACTTGTTGGGTCAAAATAACCCAGCATGTGTTCTGTCCAATATTTAACCAGTGTTGGGTTAAAAAATAACCCATATTGGGTTGTTTTTAACCCAACATTTTTAAGAGTGAATCATGGTCATGTCTAACAAAAGAAACCTCGGCATTTAAGAATCTGCAGATGTTTACCCAATAATAGTAACATGCTACTCTCAACAGTCAAGGCTGCCACCTTTTTTAAAAAAAAAAAACAACTTGTGACTACTGTCAGGGATGAACAGCTCTGATCCATGCTGTATTCTCTAATGTTCATGACAACCTTTGATGCTTTACTGTGGATGTGCCATGTTGAAACTATAGAAGTAAACCACTTGTGCATTAAAATATGTGGTTCTCACCTCGTTGAGCCATGTCCAGGGCCGTCTCCTTCCCAATGCCAGTGTTGGCTCCAGTGATCAGGACTGTTTTCCCATCCAGCCTGGCCTTGCTGCGACAAGCTGGCCCAGCCATCCATCTACGCACGGCTAATGACCCTGCTCCTAAGAGGAAAGAAAATGTTAATTTATGTAGTGGTAAAAGTTAAATATGCATTCTTGTGCTATTTTTTAAGTTGTTGAGTGATTTTTAAGTTCTTATCAATATGACATTGAAAGCAACCTGTAACACTTGACTTGCTATACTTTGATATTGAATTAAAACTCGGCGTAGGAGTTTCAAATGTGACTTTATTTCCAAAGGCTTTTTCATTATATATATATATATAAAAACATTTTTAGTAACAGAATTCTTAAAAGACTTGGCTTAATTGATTTAAGTGCACAGGGTCACAATATTAAGAGCCGTCACAGTAAATGTTTCCTGCAGAATAAAAGCATGAGACTCAAACTTATCTTGAAGGCCACAGGTGAAAAACAGTTGACATCATAGGTCAATTTTTGCAGCGTCATGGTGAGTTCGCTTAGTCTGCGTTCTCTGAATTATAACTCTGATAAGATGTAAAACATCGCAGAAAACACTCCTAGGATAAAACAATTAATTCACCTGCAACAAAAGCAACTAGGAAACAGGTCGCATGATTCTCCACGTAACTTCTCACTGCCTCTGCGTAGTCTTGCATGATTTAGGCTCTTTATAAGTGACGAAGTCAAACAAATTAATTCCAAATCAAACGGGAAGTAATGAAGATTAAAGAAAAACACAAAAATAACAAAAACTGTATGTTTAGAGTAGCACGACATGTTAAACAGAGCGTCCAATACTTTTAAACCCTTAGCCAAGTGTGTAAAAGTTATCTATGGCTGTTACTTAATTTCTTCCTTTATTTCCAATTCTGTGTCGATCAACTGAGATTTTCAAAATAAAACTCCTCGCGTAATTTAAGTTGTAGCAACTCACTTTATGTGTGTCTTCGTTCTGTCAGTATTTTTAGCGGCTGTTCATGATGAAAAAGAAGTACAATTTTGTGCGAACACCTCGCACATAGGCCAGTGAGAGCAGAGCAGACAATTTGTACAACTTAAACAAGACCAACAAAAAACCCACGGCAGCAAAATAAGGCTTACAGTTCCCCACTCATGGGTACACAGTACTAATTGAATTAACCGGGAAGATAAAATACGCCCCGACTAGACAAGCTGCAACATTAAAACTCTGCTCACATTTCGATTCATCAATAGCAAATTTTGATATGTAATAAAATTGTATTGCTTATATTTCCTTGCCTAAACTCTTGCCATTTAAAAAAAAACCTGAATAGGCTTCCTCTGCCTCTGAAAAAGGCATATCTCATTTATTAGGTTCACAGTGTATGTGCATATTTGCATTTTAAAAAATGTGTTTGTTTTAGGCAAAAATATGCACATACATTAAAGCTTCTTTAAAATATTGGAGTTTTATTTTGAAACATATTTAGGGACTAGTCAATGAGTAATGTGTCACAGTAGATTAATATGTTACTAATTATCCTTTTGAAAGTACTTCGTATTATATCTGGAGCTTGAAATGGATAATGTTTGACAGTTATTTATGTTTCACAACCGTGGGCTAATGTTTCACCAAAAAAATAAACAAACATGCCCCGGAAGTTCTTCGCGCTCGTGCCACGTCAGGGCTACAGAACTGGAATGATCGCCGCTACCTGCAGCTTGTAGCGGCTTATTTTATGGTGTTTACAATGTTGTGTCTGGGACTTGGCTGTTTGCTGCTGCATGTGTTTGTAGTGTTTGGGACTGAGCTCACATTTGAGCTGCCTGACAACGACAAACAATGTTTCTACGAGGAACTGGAGAAAGACACCAAGTTCGACATAGACTTTCAAGTGAGATTCTCTAACAGCTTCACCCCTTTCACTTTGTTGCCTACAAGATGAGTCTAAGTCAACCTATAATGGGCCAATAGTTTACCAGTTAGTTGGTTTCTGTGTTTTGTTATTGGGCTGGAAGAACCTAATTTTGGTGAATGATACCCTCATTAATTTCTCTATCTGCGCTTTAGTACCTCATTCAAATGGAAAAAAAGGTTCTAATTGTTTTTTTTTTTTTTTAACCCTTCTTACCTTGTTACCAGCCTAAGTAGTTCATTGCATAGCATAGTACAGGATTCAGGTAATTTCAACATTGCAGAGACCACATGTCACATCAAAACAACATACTGTGAAGATTGTCTTGGTGTGCATAAGTTCTGTCATTTCTGATGTTTGTTTTCTCTACCTTAGGTAATTTCAGGAGGAAACTATGATGTGGATTGCTTTGTCACTGATCCTCAAAGCAATGTCTTATATAATGAGAAGAAGAAACAGTACGACAGCTTCTCTCACACCACACTCATGAAGGGCGTCTACAAGGTCTGCTTTAGCAATGAGTTCTCCACTTTTACCCATAAAACTGTGTATCTGGAGTTCAGATATGGAGATGAGAAACCACTCCTGCAGAGCATGACTAGCACTACAGCACTGACTCAGGTAAGTCTTAGGAAATATACAACCGAGTATTCAAACTTTGTTTGCACCCTTAGAGGGCCAGGCTGTAGATTTCACATGGCTGTATCAATGTTGGGGTTGGTATACGTGAAATAAGGCAAAATTGTGTTTAAAAAAGGTCTAGAGCACCACAAATATAATGTTTTTTATTCTGGAGTGTCTTTTGTTTAATTGTTCAGTTTTTCAAACACACCACTGAACTGCCATTAAAAGACAATGTATCAAACATTGGTTATTAGATTCTGTGTTTTTAGTGAACCAGGAAAAATAACCAGCTGCGAGGTGAAACAAATGAAGCAACACTGTTGCTCCTCTTCATTATTGTTGGTTTGGTGTCAGAAGTAAGACTGTTCATATGTAAAATCCACTAGGTGGAGCTAAAATTTTACTGACTTAATTCTCACAGAGTACTTCTTTTATTGTGGTCTTTTTCTTTCACAATACCTGATACACAGCTGAGTTAACGCCCCCCATTTCAGAGCAGCGATCTGTTTGTATTTTACACCAACTGGAGTTAAAAATATAACCATCTATGTAACCATCTATCAAAATAAAACTTTAGATTCCCTGTATTAAGCTACATTTGTAGTTCCCTTAGGTATGGAAAACTTAAACTAAGCTGTACTATACACAGATACTATAATGTTCACTGTGTGCCCCACCTTCCATTGACTGTTTTGCCCCAGGCTGTTTCTGTGCTCTTGATTAATCTGTTGATTTTTCTACTTTCAGTTGGAGTCGTCTTGTGTTTCCATTCATGAGATCCTGAAGGTGGTGGCTGACTCGCAGACATGGTACAGACTGAGAGAGGCACAAGACCGCACAAAGGCAGAGCACCTCCTCGAGCGGGTGACCTACTGGTCCATTGGAGAAACTATCCTGTTGTTTGTCATCGGCATCGGCCAGGTCATGTTGCTCAGGAGCTTCTTTTCTGAGAAAAAAGGCTCTGTGGCAGCCTCGACTTAGAACTCAAAGACGAGGAGGAACCTCGCTTATGTGAGCACATAAGTGCATCTGGAAATTAGTGTGTATCTTGTTGTGTTTTCAGTGAACCCAGTGTTCAGGGGATAGTTCTGCTCACCAAGTGTCAAACAAAACCCCAAATGCCTTTTTTTCTCTTTTTTTCTCTTTTTTTTTTGGTCTTAACAAGCTGTGCTGAAAAGCAACACTCATATTTGTGTTGAAAATCAAAGTTGACACCTTTCATGTGTGCACAAAGTTAATTATTTATTATATTTTTATAGAAGTACAACATAAAGTAGGTTTAGCTCTGCCAAAGACCCAGATTACAGTAGGAGTGTTTTCATCTAGATACTCAGTTTAAATAGGAGACCGTGGTACACAGAATCTACACAAGTGTTGCGTCTGAATGTTTTACACTGTTATATCTGTTATTATATTAATTTATGTTCAGAAATGTAACCTTGTGTCTTTCATACAAAGTGCCTTAAGAAATCCTTTTTCCATGTCTTGTTAGGTTCAAAGTTTACTATTTTCATTTGTCTGTTACTTGCCATTTAAGTGATTAATTGATTGGATTATCACATTTGCATTTGGTCACGTTATTCCACAGAGATATACTAAATGGATGTCATTAAGTGACTGATAATTATGAATTTTTGTCAACAAGAAAGTTACTCTATGTATTACAGGCCTATTTTGTAATATGTTTGTATATGATTTGTAAAACTGTCTAAAGATTTCAGTAAAATTTGATCATTTATGGTGATGCTGCAAACCTAATTTCTTGACTATGAAGATTATGATTGGGATCTTGAGATGTTTTGGTATTTTCTGCAACAATGTGTTTTCAGATATCAGTGCAGATCCAGATTCATGTAAAAAGAATTTAAAATTATAAAGTTTTTCACTAGAGAACATGTTTTATTATTGAAATAATAAGCTTAGATAATTGTGCGGCCTTGGCAGATATCAGCTTATTTCGGGTTTTTGAATTCACAGATGAACACCATATTATAGGAGATGTTTGAATTATATTTTTTCATGTCAAAAACAAAAATGGTACATAATGGAAAAGAATAACATGCAATGAGCTTGCATTAAAGAAGCCATGAAAAACAGAAAACAAGAATAAAATATTTTAGCAAACATAAAACATCTAATGCAACAGGGCAGGTTGTGTTTAGAGGAACAGAGAGAGGAAGACTATGTAAACAAAACACTGTTCTAGGAAAAAATACTGCAGATAAGTGTTCTAAAAGTAAAGTTACAGAGAACACAATATATGCTCATGCACTGTCAAAAGTATGTGTGGGAAAGTATTTAACTAGCTCAAAAATTATTTGAAGGGTAATAATGTCAAGTTGTGCTGGGACAATAAGTCACACTACATACACTTAAAAAAAGTAACAGCCAACTGAAATGGGATCGTAAATGGCTGAGTTTCTTATAAAGCAGAGCAGTCCTTGAGTGTAACGTTGATGCACAAAGATTTAAAAATTTTTGACAGACTTGTTGACAAAAGCAAGATGTTCAAGATTATGTCAATAAGATATCAAAATACATGTCTTAACTTGCCATCCTGTTGGACGGAGTGTTTCCTAGATCATATCAGCTACCTAATAAAGCCTTTGTTTCAGTCCCATTCAGTACGGTATTGTTGTAAATTTGGACACAGCTCTAGTGTGTACACAAATTTTAGGGTTAAGTGGTAAATGTGGAGATCAGGCGCAGAAACAATGGGAAAAAGGGTGTTCAGCGTCTTAAAGTATGGCAAGCACACTGTCTATGAATAAAAGAGATGCAAGTCATGAGGACCAGGTCTAAAAGAAGACAAAGTCATGAAGAAGCAGTGAAGAAAGAATAAATTCAGTATCTAAGAGCTGATAAATGAGGTGGGAACTGGGTGAAAATAAAGCTCTTGGCACATCTGGAAATGGTTACTAACTTTGCCGATGCGGCCGACGGAAAATCAGAGCGAATATAAATAGGTGTTGATGCTGCAATGGAGTTTTTGGGCATTGTTGGAATTATAAGAGTTGAAAAGGGATGGAAGAGGCTTTTTAGCCTTTTAAAAACTTGACTGGGTACGATAAATAATTTATTTAAAAAGTGGAACGGTGGGTGGGTGGAGGGACCTTTCTTCTCTGATGTTATTTCTAATGAAATCATTTTTTAGGTCCATTGGCCGGCGGTAATGCAACATTTAATTTCAAGCAGGCATTAAAAACCGGGGGAAGAAGAAGAAGAAGAAGGAAGAAGAAGAAGAAGAAGAAGAAGAAGAAGAAACGTCACCAGTTTACCAAGTTCCAAGTTCCGTGTTACCACGTATTCCACTGCTTTTCTTGAACATCCCAGCCCTGCTCTGTCTCTGAATTGCTGCCTGTCATACCCACCCATTAAGTACACAGTTACGAACATGCAAAACTCATTTAACTCATAGCCATGCCCAATCACTCAAAGTAACTAATAAGAGACAGAGTGGGGTGGGTCTTACTAGAAAAGCAGTGGGACTCCTGATTACGCGGTTCTGTTAGCCCGTCCTTCATTCATTCATAAGAAAACGTCACAAGTGTCCGTGTTACACCGGTCCGTCGTTTTCTCAGGTGAAAATACTGAAGAGACCACGGGTTCGTGACCATAGTTTGTCCCAGAAAATATGGCAGGTTACCTTAAAGCTCTCACCACCGTGTCAAGAAGTGCAGCCGCTGCATTGTCGCAAAACCCCGCCGCTGTCTCACCGGCCGCCGTCTGCCACTACAGACTGCAACAGAGAAACTGTAAGTCAGCCGACGATCTAAAGTGAAACTAGATGACGCAAAAATCATGCGTATTTGTGCATTTTTCAGAGCGGTTCAAAACATTAGTATGCTCACCTGAGTGTGTTACGTAGTGCGGACAGGATGAATAATGTCTGAATGAGCAGCAGCAGTAGTAGTGGTGGTGGTGGTGGTGGTATCAGGGACGTCAGCATTTGCCGACTGTAGTGAAGAAAGTCGATGTGGCTGCCAGACTGACAAGTTGAATAGATAAGTCATATTTACAAAATCCAGAAAGTAACCAACACAGTTCTCTGATTAAACCAAAAGAGTTTGCTTTTAGCGTTTTTGTAAATGGAACCAGAACAGGAAGTTAAAACAACATAAAAGCCAACCTGATCTGCTGAACGCTGATTAAAATGTAGATAATGTATTGCATAAATGTCACAGTTAAGGAAGCTGATGTAATTCGCCTTCAACAGACATGAATAGTAGTGTGTATGTGAAAAGGTGAAATTAAGGACCATTATAGCATTTCCCTCCAGTTTGTCCTTAAATGTCTGTCCTTGTGATGTCGGGTTCAAAAAGGACTTGACAAGTAATTACTGTTATCAAAGTCTCCATATAATCCCAAGGTCACATTGGCAGAATATCAGGCTCAGCATGTTTGAGCTCTGCATAACTTATGAAATAGATAGACTTATGAAAGACAATACAGGTGTGGTGTTTCTAATCAGTCTGGTTTCGTAAAGAAGCAACTTTTGTCATTTTATAGCTCTGAAGTTTTCCACGGGAATGTAAGTGTAAAGACTCATAACTGACTTGCAGGTACTGTCATTTAGGGCCACACGATTTTGAAAACACATCTGAGTGCAATTATTTGGACTGCTCCTGCCATTGTCATTATAATTTGTGAGAATTCCATCAGAATGAAAAATATTTTTTTCATAATTGTTCTCATTTTTATTGAAAAATATATTAAGGTGATTATGTTGTGATTTGTGCAGGGATTTGTACCAAACAAAGATGTTTTCTTAAGTCTTAAAAATTGCAGTGGTCCATATTGCTGTTAGAATATATTTTAATTTAACTGTATGGCCCCACTGTTACTAGTCAGCTACAATAAATTTAAGAGCCAAGAAGTGTAAAATGTTGATGAAATGTAAATCAGCAAAAATATTATGCCTTTTGAAAATTACCCTCTGGCAAAATGAATGTTAAGTCAATAAACTACAGATCGGCGGTCCTGACCCTGTATGAACTTTGAAAGATTGTTTGTATCTAACAACTGTATTCAGTGTCATCACTCCCTGTATGTGCAAACAAAACTGTAAACTTGATAGTTAATGTCTCTGTAAACATTTCAGATGCAACACAGCGCATCAAGGTGGACCAGCCGGTGGTGGAGATGGATGGAGATGAGATGACTCGCATCATATGGGAGTTCATCAAAGAGAAGGTAAATAGAACAGAACTAATAAAGCTCAACTGGCTTTTCAGTGACATGACTAGATGTGAAATGTTGTCCTAAAAAATAACACATTAACATCTTGTGTACATACAGCTCATCCTGTCCAATGTTGACGTTGAGTTGAAGTACTTTGACCTGGGTCTACCCTATCGAGACCGAACAAATGACCAGGTCACCATTGACTCTGCTCTGGCAACAAAGAAATACAACGTGGCGGTCAAGTGTGCCACCATCACCCCAGATGAGGCGCGAGTTGAAGGCAGGCACAATCATACATTTCTGTACAGGGTGTTTCAACCAGTAGCAGCACTTGTAATCAAATCAATTGCATGACTGCCAATAGTGATACTTGTAATTACACTTTTCCTTTTTTTTTGAGTTACTCTCTCAAGTGTGCTGGTGCTCATGTTTATACAGTGATCTGTATTTTATTTTTGTTTTTGCAGAGTTTAATCTAAAGAAGATGTGGAAGAGCCCTAATGGAACCATCAGGAACATCTTAGGCGGCACAGTTTTTCGTGAGCCAATCCTTTGTAAAAACATCCCTCGTCTTGTTCCTGGTTGGACGCAGGCCATAACAATCGGCAGACATGCTTTTGGTGATCAGGTATAAAATGGAAACACATGTTTCCTCATTGCAAAGATGCAGTGATGCAAAAATGCCCAGGTTCTTAAAACTTACAGAGAAACATTCTCGAATAACAGGTTTGATCTTTAAATCTCACAGTACAGGGCCACAGACTTTGTTGTTGACCAGCCTGGCAAGTTCAAGATGGTATTTTGTCCAACTGATGGAAGCAAGCAGAAGGAGTGGGAGGTATATGATTTTCCTGCAGGCGGCTGTGGAATGGGCATGTACAACACTGATGAGGTAAGAAACAGTGTGTTTCAGTGCAATATTCATAGACAAGTTAAGGATAATTTGTGTAAAAACATTTTAATGTATACAGTCTCCTCTTTCAATGCTCACCCTTTGATGGGGTTTCTTAAGTTCAAAAGCTGGTCTTTATTACATTTATATACTATATTTATACATACATATATCTACATATATATCCATCTGTCTTTATATAATTAATTAAATAATAATACTACTAATAATTTTTTTTTTTTTTTTTTTTTTTGCACAGTCCATCAGTGGATTTGCCCACAGCTGTTTCCAGTATGCCCTCCAGAAGAAGTGGCCTCTGTACATGAGCACCAAGAACACCATCCTCAAGGCTTATGATGGACGCTTCAAAGACATCTTTCAGGACATTTTTGAGAAGTAAGACTCTGACCAGAAGAGGATTCAGACTTGTCACTGAGTTTAACTGTAAAATATTTTAATTATTGCCTTTTTCAAGGAACTACAAGCCAGAATTTGACAAGCTAAAGATCTGGTATGAGCACCGTCTCATTGATGACATGGTGGCCCAGGTCCTCAAGTCTTCCGGAGGATTTGTTTGGGCCTGCAAGAATTATGATGGAGATGTGCAGTCGGACATACTGGCTCAGGGTAAGTGCACTTCAGTTTGATGATTAATGGGTAGTTCTGTTGATGCCCTGCAAGTCTACAATGTCACATTATTTACTTCAGAGTTACATCGCCTTGGACCCAAAGGCTCTATGAGCAGCACATATGCATGTACCACACAGAACCGCTGCAACTCACCACATGTCTGTGTTGTCCACACAGATGTTGTTGATGTTCCCCGAACTTCTACCAGCCCAATGTTTCTACACTAAGTTTGTCTTTGATAGTGGCAAATAATTATAATGACATGAGTTTTGGAATCATTCAGAGGAAGAGTGCCCAGCTGAAATACTGTCTTTCACCTGATGTTCATATTTTTACTATATCTGTAACATATTCTATAGATATACCATAGTCACTCAAACTGCATGATGTCCACATGACTATCAGCAGATCACTTTCACTGTCTATTTTGTTGTGAGTGGTGCAAATCACTGGATGAGGTACTGCTTCAGCCATGCTGCTCGCACATGCTGCACGGCGCCTCTCATCTGTTAATGTGGGTGTTGAAATAATAATTAAGGAGTGTTGCAATGCACACACACTGCTAATGCAGATCCCAGGGGTTATTTTTGTAACGGGATTTCCGTTTGATGGCAGCTTTGTCTGTGTGTTGTTTGCAGGTTTTGGGTCTCTAGGTCTCATGACATCCGTATTAGTGTGTCCTGACGGCAAGACCATTGAGGCTGAGGCAGCCCACGGCACCGTCACCAGGCACTACCGTGAACATCAGAGGGTAAGGTCCAAGACGAGGGCACACTGCAGGAAATATCTTTGCTTTATATCTTGTGGTGTTCTTATACTTTTACCTGTGTTGGAACTAGATTTTTTTTTTTTTTTAGACCTTAAGAGCGAGGAAATGTTCAAAAGTGATGGACCTTCAGGCTTGACCCAATTTTACAGTGAACTCTTTCATGGTTGGGACTCAGTGTTAGTTTTAAAGTTAAATTTTGTTTTAGGCCAAAGGTTTTATTTGAAGTTGTGCCACTGTAGAGCTGCTGACGTACATCTGCAAAATACTACGGAGGAACAGAGAAACCATTAGGTCACTGACATCTGAGTCAGCTTTTTCAGGCTGTCCCAAAAACTAATTTGGGACAGCGGGTCAGTTTTGTAGGATTTTCAACTTATTTAACAAACACACCTCTTAACACAAGAAACAGGTACAAACCTGTTCAACATGGAAACTGTTCACACTAATTAAGTATTTAAGTCATTCAAGTGCTCTAACATAGCGGACAAAGTTTTACTAAAAGTTCTTTTTAATATTATTCTCTGATTCGTTCAACTGGAAATGTTAAAGTAGTCATCAGTAACTGCATTTGCACATTCTTACCACATTTATAACAATCTGCATTTTAGGGGTTGAAAATTGCTCAACAACTTAAATGCTTTCTAAACCATTGTGAAACGTGAGAGTTTAATGCTGACAGAGTTAAATGTTTGGAATTTATGAAATTAATAAAAAATGAATGAATAAGTGCTTTCTAATTAGCATTAAGCTGTACAATGCGGTACTTGGTGCAGTTTCAATTGCTAACTTTAACTGTGTTGATGCTTTGCAGGGAAAACAAACCAGTACCAACCCCATTGCCAGCATCTTTGCATGGACCAGAGGGTTGGAGCACAGAGGCAAACTGGATGGAAATTCTGACTTGATAAAGTAAGTTGTCTGATTATGTTCTATCTCACTCGTGTGCCATATGTTTATGTAATTTTGCATTATAATAATTCGTCACTCTGCATTGTTTCTCTCTAGGTTCTCCCACACCTTGGAAAAAGTCTGTGTGGAAACAGTGGAAAATGGTGTGATGACCAAGGATCTTGCAGGCTGCATCCATGGCTTGGCTAAGTCAGTTAACATTTTGTGAACTGTGTTGTATGTAGGGCTGCATAATTAATCAAATATTAATTTCTATCTCAAATGTGATCTTTCCATGATTAAATGAGCAAGTTGGATTGCTGTGATGCATACCAAATCAATTTCTTTCTGAACTAACAGCTAGCCACCAGAAGACAATCATGATGTTTTGGCTTCACTTTTGGGGTCATGCCATTGTGTGCATACCCTGCAGCAGCAGCTCTCATTAGAAGAGTAACAACAGAGAGCAGACATGCAAAATGAAAATTAAGTGTCTAGAGTAGAAGGCAAAGAGCCAGTTTCTTAAAACAGATCATCATCTGCTGTTCAGAAGTTGTTAGGATTTAGGGTGAGTGATTCTAAGATAGAACAAGTCATATGCAAAAGATTGCATGAGACTTGTCTCTGGGCCACAAAGCAACACAGCCAATTTGTTCTACTTCCCGGAAAAAAACACCACAGTACAATGAATGCATCAAGACTGAGAGGAATAACATAACAGGACATATATTAACACCTGTCCTCATGCAGCAGCAAATCAGACATCCATAACGGTGACACTGTCCAGCACATCACAGTAGTATCTTTTGATGCAAAGATTTGCACATAAGCGGGAACTGAGAGCTGTGCACTGTTTTTTTCAATGTGAATGTGCAGTAAAAATCTTTTGTATCTAAAATCAATTAATAATCATGATGAAATAATTGTGATCTCAATATTAATAAAAAATACTTGTGATTGTCATTTTGACCGTAATTGTGCAGCCCTAGTTGTATGTGAGTGGTCTTACTTTCAGAAACTTTATCTTCTTGTTTCTTGTATGTTCTGCACACTTATTACAATTGTAACCTCTGCACTTTGATCTTACAGCTGCAAGCTGAATGAACATTATGTCAATACATCAGACTTCCTTGATGCCATTAAGACTAACCTGGACAAAGCTCTGGGCAAATGAAGAACGACCAAAGACACACCCGCCAATAGAGAGAGAAAAAACCTCGTCTTTAGATTTTTAACTTGTTTTTACCGTCCAGTATAAATCTTTGCATCCAGCCTTAAGGGACCCAGGTTTGCCATTTTTGTGCCATTTTTGTATTTGTATAGCTCGCAGACACATGGATGTGCATGTGGCCCTTTGCCTTACCTGTTGCCGACGGTCCAGCATTGTTTTGCACAATTAAGTGATTATATTGTAAGAATTAATATTAATGTTAAGGATAACTTAACTTTTTTAAATACGTTTTTGTCTTTCAGATTTAATTGAAAAATTTCTTCAGGGAACAATATGTACAAACAAAGACAATAATGCCATGTTTTGCACTTTCATCATGAATATTAAAAAAAGTGACTGCTAATCTTTCAATAACAAGCAGTGTGTAAAGTTTCCTTTTTCTGCTTTGTTTTAATTTGCTTCAGCGGCAGCATGTTTCAGTGCCATTATTCTGAACATTGGTGCAGTGTTACCTATAAGCCCTCTAGAGGAGCCTCAAGAATGATTCAGTGAGACATTAGTTAAGTAATACAAAGTAGTGCTGAACTTTAACCTCTGTGACATAATCTCTCATATTGAACCAGAGCCATATCCACAACTCCTACAGGTGGCACTATAGTGGTTATAACTATTACATATATTAATAATATATGCCATTTAACTGCAATTTATTTCCTTTCTTCTTGAATGTCCTGCAGTGTGTTCATGCAGTGCTTTTATGCTCATGAAGTAGTAGTCCTGTGCACCTTCCACTGCATGACAGTGAGTAGTACTTGCACCAGCAGGGGGCTCCAACTCCGGGTTTTGATAGAGCTCTTTGCTCTGTTACAACTACAGTATCTCACCAGCAGATGTCGACATGCAACAGTCAGACAACTATTAGCTGTATTGTGAATTAAAGTTTATCCCTCAATTTAGCACACTAGAAGATGCACTTGTTCAAACTTGTGCTGCATCTGTGGAAAACTGATTCTGGGCAAAATTGAATGTGCACAAAATTGAATGTGCACAACATTACTTATGGTTGAAAATAAGAAAAACTGAGGTTAACCACACTGTGACAATCAGATTAGGTCAGGTAAATTGCCAGTCACGTCCCAAAATAACCTTGTAGTAAAGTTAATGTTCATCACCTGGCTTTTTCTTGCTATTCTGTACAATCAGGAATGGGTAGTAACTCAGTAAAAGTAACATGAATGAGTAAAAAAATATCTTTCTATAGGAACAAGGGCTTTTTATGTTACTTTTGTGTTACTTTTGTGAAGCTTTACTTCTGCTCCAACCTGCTCCAATATTTTTGAGAGAGCAATCTACTTTTTCTTTACTTCATTTTCCAAATACCTCTATTACAAGTAGTCTGCTCTTAATGTGAGGACTGAATGTACAGGAAAGGAAAAATGTGTGTGGAAAAAGCGGAATTCTACTATAGGTGTGAGCAAGTTGTCAGCTGCCTTAACGTAAAGGAGGCACCACTTTTCTGTTGACCACAATGTGAAGGTATCATCAAACTCACTTTAAGTGACGATCCTGGGCCACATCTTGCCCCACTTTTTTTATCAAAAAGATAACAGATCCATGAAGTCCCTCCTAAAAAAACACTCTGCTTTCAAAACCCATTTAACGACAAATATATGGGAGTTACTTGCTCATATTGTAGGGAAAATATTGCTAGCTAGATTACGTTATCTTTGTTATTACTTCATATGTAACATTAATTATTAAGGTTATGATTACATTAATTTATCTAGTCGTAATCTGTTGGGCTTTTGAATTAAAAATTAGAAATGAATACTACTTGTGTAAAAAATGTTAATTGTACTTATATTTTAGCAGTATATTTTAGTAGTATGCAGTATTTTTATGAACAGATTTTTGTTTGTTGGTTGGTTTTATTTTATTTTTTGGTTTTAATTTTTATTTATTTTTGTATTTATGTATAGACTTTCTGTAAACTACCAAGTACTGGGTGCAACAACAGACCAGTTTATCAAAACCAAACATGCCTGTAGGAGATGTATGGATGGGATCCCATCAGGCCTGGCTGGTGATCTAGATCAAGGAATTAGAAAAGATACAATAGCAAGAAGTTACCAAAAAATTCGCATTTAGATTACCCCCCCTTAAAATTTTGCCCTAGAACATTATGGAATTGCTAAGTGCAAAAACATCCCACTGTTTTGGTTTATTCTCTTTCTCATTCTTTTATATTTTTTTTATGGAGCATAGGTTATTGACCACTGTTTGCCAAAGTCCTCTGGCGGAGATCACTGTTGCTGATGGTATCTAGCCAGCAGATGTTAGAATCCATGTCAGGTTGCTGTTGATAAATGTTTGTACCTTCATCATTGTTGTCTTCACTGTCCTTTGCATCTGTGGTTTCTTGAGTAATGTAGGCTTGGTGTTGGAGCTAAAGAATAATTTTCTCTTGGCTGACTTATTCAGGGCATCAAATGTTTTTCATTTCAATAAATAAAGCCTTTGCTTTGCCATTATTAGCTCTGAAGTCTGAATCCATGTTCAGCCAGTCAATAACAATGCCCAGGTAGGTAAACACATCTACCCTCTTAAGAGTTGTCTTCTCCAGGGTCATTGGGTCTTCATGGATTGTCTTGCCCTTGAGGACTCGAGTTTTACTTTATGGGTGCTGAGTCCTACTTGTAAAGAGGTGTCTGCCAATACTGTAGTCTTCTCCTTCATCTACTGTTAAGTGTGAAAAAGCAAAGCAAGGTCATTGGCAAAATTTAGTTCACCTAGCTGTGTTGTAAGTGTCCAGTGGGTCCCAGTTCTCCACTGTGCTGTTGTGACTTCCATTATCCAGTCAACACCCAAAAGGAAAAGAAACAATAAACAGTCTTACCCAATGCTGGTCATAACTTGGGTTTCAAGTGAGCTGTCTTCTGTGGATAATTCTGCAGTCATGTCAAAGCAGTTTCCACAAGTGTTTCTATCAAACAACCCATCCCAAAGATTGTTACTACACAGGTTGCAATCTGGTACACACAATGAAAATGCTAACATGCTAGTGCTAAGCACGTAAAATGCTGATCATAATCACCACTGTAGCTCATTAACATTTGTTATTTAGCATTAAATGCAAAGTAGAGCTGAAGCTGATGGGAATTTCAGTATTTTTGAAGCTATGCATCATAAATCAAAATACTGGACACAGCAGTTTGAACTAGAAGCTGGCATAGGCTGAAAAATCAAGGGATCACAAAAGTTAATTGAATTTATCCTGAAGGGGACATGAATGTGTGAGGCAAATTTCAAATTTCAAATCCACTACACATCTCAAAGCACAAATGCCAGCCTCATGGTGGCAGATGAGGTAAAGTCAGAGGATCACCAAAGTCATTAGGATTCATCCTAATTTTATAGCAATCCATTTGATAGTTTAGATGTTTCAGATCCGACAAGTGGTGTTGCAACCAATAGACTCTGCCATCCTTGGAGCTGCTAGCATGGCTGAATATGCCAGACTTTAAGGACCAATCCCCCCACCTTTACCAGTGACAGATTAAAACACCAGTCTCCATCATTTAAACTAGAGAACCTTTATTAAATAATTCATGGTCAATTTCCATGAGGTCTCAGCTTTATGTTCCTCATTTCAAAAAAGAACTAGAAGACCATTCCTCTGGTTTAGTGTGCATATCAAGGCTGACCTGCATGGCAGGACAGGGGGAGCTGACTGTCTTCCCCAAAACAGAATTATGAATAACAGGAACAGTGTCAGTCCACTTTCATTTCAACCATTCAAAATGTAACCAGGGCCTCCAAACACTTTTTCTTTTTTGAATCTACAGATTCATTATTTTCAGTCTTTTTAAAATGAAGTTGAAAATATCTTTGAGAATTAACGTGAATTGAAAGTGAAGTGAAAGAGCCCTGGATTTTTAGAGTGCTGAAACTCCAAACAAAAACCCAAAACTGCTGATTCTCTGTACAAACTGCTCATTCTTCAAATTCACATTTGAACTGACAACTCTGAAATATCCATATCAAGGAAACTGCAGTTTACAAAAAACCTACTTGGAAAGCATATGTTTTTGTGTTTAATAATATTGCCATCATTGGGCATTTGAAGATTCTATGATCTTATATCCCCCAGCTCTTCTCTTTGAGGCAAACGAGTTCAATCTTACTGAAGACGGCTTTCAGGGAAAAATGATAGGTCTCAATGAAAAAGTGCTTTTGTACTGTTTGCTCAGTAATTCAAAAACTAGAGCAGTATATTCACTACACGGGATACATTAGTAATGTAAAGCTAAACCATGTGAAACAAAAAAATGTGGGTAAACACTGCATGTTGAAGAACCATTTGTACAGTGAGGGGGCTTCATATGTCATCTTCATATGTAATAAGTGACTTGTCAAGAAAAAGGCTATAACGTCCTTTGTAAAAAGCCCAAACGCATTTAACGACTGGCCTCTTAAAAATGAGGATTGGACAGTAACGGGTAACTATCATTAGGAACTGTTTAGTAAGAGCATTCAAACCTATGAATATGTTGTGACTATGTATCAAAAGTTCGATATACAGTGAGTAAATAGCAGACATGGTGGAAGCTTAGTTGCGAATGTATCTAGCTGGCACTTTCAGTCAAAAACATAAGGGCATACATTGGTTGTGAATGACAAAGATGGCAAAACTGTAAACAAATTTCTATCACATCAAATGTAACTGATGGCTCTGCAGCAACTGCAGCTTTTTTCTTGTTTTTTGTGTTTGTTTTTTTTTTTTCCAAATAACTGATACATACACACAACATACAGATTTGACTGTCCGCCATTGCAAGTCTTTGAGTCTGCACAGTAGTCGGCGCAGTAATCCCCCAAAAAGAAGCTCTAGACCCTGTCAACAGTTTCAGTGTCTTTGCTATCGCCGACAGAGCTGAAATGTCTCCTTTGAAGTGCGTCTTCTTCCTGGCCTCCCATCAGAGTCCAACAGTTCTGGCTCTTCTGGAGGGAGGCCAAAGCTAAATGAAAACCCCTTCCCCAGTGTCTCCCAAAGCTGTGACAACAACTGTGTGATTTCCTTCTGCCTCCAAAAACCCTAAACGTATTTTTTGTTCCATCACCACTCAAGGTGTAGTGTAGCTGCTTGTATCCTTCCCAAAGTTGTAATATTCCTCCATGTCCTCCATGTTTGCTGTAGTGAGTTTGGTGAGGTTTTGGGAGCCACCATTGTCCATATTGTCTGGTGATGTAAAGCTGAAGTTCTGTCCTTCATACTCTCCCTGGCTTTCCATTTCTGGAAGAACTTCTGAAAGATACAAAAAAGCATTATAAAGTACATTTTAAAAAAGGTACCTTCTTTCTTACACTGCGTACAATAATGTTTTCTACCTGCTGAAAAAATTCCTGAGGCAACATTATATTATCACATTTAACATTGTTAATGGCTTTAATGTTAACAGAAAATGTGTTTTGCCTTGAGTTAATAGCATTTTAGGTAAGTGTTTTCGTATGATTGTGCATCAAAACCTCATTCAAAACTCTTCGTTTTCTTCTTCCAAATCCTGTCCAACTCAAACCAATGACATGAGCATTAAGAAAAAAATAATTCAGATATCTCTAAAGTCAAACACCCCAAACTGTCCTCACTCTGTCAGAAAGTTTATGAGTTCATTAACTCTAACCAAGTGAAACTTTGCCAAAAAGGCAAACAAACAAAACAAGCAAGGAAAAATGGATTAAAAAAATATACATAAAAAAAGTAAAATTGAATGTGCGGCAGTCCTCACCTTGTCCTTCTGGTGAGACATCCATGCCATGTTTGACCTTCATGTGCCTGCTCAGGTTTCCCTTCAGGTTGAACTTACTGGTGCAGTAAGGGCACTTGAAGGGCTTGCTACCTGCATGGAGGTGCATGTGGCCCAGCAGGTTGTACATTCTGTTGAAAGACTTACCACACACCTGGAAAATAACAAGAACAAAAACATAGCCATTGATAAAAACAACAGACTTATTAAACACACAGAATGTAATTTCTAGAGATCTTTCATTCATTGTAAAGTAGCAGGGGATTAAGGGAGTTGCTGTCCTCATTTATAAACAACTATTATTTCAGAGGAAAACCTAGGTGGTAAAGTTTCAAAATTTCCTCCATGTTATATTAAATCATGTTTGTCATCTTCCTTCCTCCATAACATATCACAGGTTGATTCCCCTGTTTCCACTGACACACAGCCAAATTAAACATTTCATTACCTTGAATAAAGTTACAGATTTCTCTGTTTTTAAACACTGCTGGAAACACTGAGCACACAACTAAGAGTTAATTACATGGGTCCAGTTACTTTAGACATTTTAGCGCCTAAATGTTACATATTATACATTTAATATCTGTTTATTTAGCTATTTGTAGATGACAATGATGAATATACCCTGCCTGATTAGACTGTCATTAAGACCCTACATTTTCTCCCACTGTAATATGTAAATTTCATTGTAGCAAAAACAGATATCCCAGCATACACCTAATAAGCCTCCAAGCCGCATATTTTACTATTCCCCCTCTTTGCATAATCCTATTACATTAATTGAAACCTAAATTTGTGTCATCACATCTCATTTCACAACCAAAATCGAATAAAAAAATGTTACACTTACTACTATAACCCACAATATTATATTTTTTTCCCCTAAATTCATCAAAATCAGCAACTCACCTTGCATTTGAAGGGCTTCACAGGCAGGTGGACAATCATGTGAGTCTTGAGGGTCTGTTTCTGGATGAAGCTCTTGAAGCAGACGTGACACTGGAAAGGTCTGACGCTGTTATGGATGAGCATGTGCCTCTTCAGGTTGGCTGACAGGGTGAACTCCCGTGAACACACGTCACACTTGTGGCCTTTCATTCCCTGCAGAGTCCAAATAAAAGGAAAGGGGTTAGTCGTGTAAATCCATGGCACTTTGGTCTGATAAATATGCCCATTAATTTCACCCTATTAAACCCCCTGCAGCCATTGTAGGTGTACTGAAAGGATAACAAAAAAAATGTTCTTTCTTCCTCTTTTATTCTCAACCACATGCGACAGGAAATGTATAAACACCGGGAAGCAGGTCACAAGAGCAGACAATTCGCAGCCTCTGAGGCCTTAAGGTTTGTATGAATGAATGAGTATGCGGCACCATACACTCCATTCTGCAGTCAATGTCAGTAGACAAAAAATGTGGGTCTGAATGACTGGATTCTGGGTTATCGAGAGAAAAAATATGTATTACAGGTCACCAGTGCCCTGAGAGAGAGTGTTTGTATAAGCTGACAAATCTGGCACACTGTCAGTCCACCAACTGTCTGCATAACCAAAGAGTTGTGTTACTTTTGTCCACCAGGGGGAGCAGTGAGCAGACAGCAGGCTCAAATATAAGCCACAAAAGACAGCATGCTCCATCCATCATCAATGACCATTCATCCTTTGAAGGTTTGCGGGGGGCTAGAGACAATCCCAGCTGATATTGGGAAAGAGGCAGTGTACATCCTGGACAGGTCATCAGTTCATCAAACCGTTGACACATAGAGACAATCAAACATCACCCTCACACTGACAACATCCTTTCCACTGAGAATACTGACTGCTCTCTCATTTTGATGAGTGTGGCTTAGTATGTTTGTTCCCCTGAAAGTAATCAAATTTAGGCAAATCCTCAGGAATTGGGCATTTTAATTTGTGTGATTTCTATTAGAAGCCATCTGAAATTATCCATCCATACACTGCTCTGCTGAAGTAAAGAATGTGGAACAAAGATATTTCAAAATGACATGTGACATATTTTAGAAAAACTAATTATGAAGGAGGAGGGGCAAGAAGGAGGAAGAAACACGGTAAACAGACAATCCTGTAGTTATTATAAAGGTATTGTGATCCCTCAATGTCATCATATCTCTCTCTCTCCCTCGTGTGTGTGTGTGTATGTGTGTGTGAGTAATTGCAGGCATGTGTGTAAAACAGACAGCGGGCACCGAGCAATTACAGACGTTTCATTCTAGATGAAGACTTTAATGAGGAGTACATGGGGACGCTCAGTTTTATGGATGTAAGAAATGAAATCTTTGTGATAATGCAGCACTGAACAGACATATCTATGCCATTTCTCCTTTACTTTGCTGTCTGACTGTTTTCTCAAGTTCAGTTTCTCTAACAGCAGATAAGAATCACAGTGCAAATTAGGTGGAGAAGCCTTTTCAGTCACAGGGTTGTAACATCTGTGAAGGACGAGCTGCATGTCATGCAAAAGATAACAACACTTGAAACATGTTTCTAAGGGATTCTTACAGTTTACAGGAGAATTAATTGGCAACAGATCAGTCCTGATTTGTTAACATGAACAAATGCTGTTCACAGCCAGGACTCAATTCTCCTGATGATGTCCCCAGGACACACATCCTGGAGCTTGCTATATTGAATAGCGAATGGGTGATTAACTGTAATCAGGCTGCAAAAATGAGCACATATCCTTATTCAAACTTGTTAGCACTACAATCATAAGAGCTAATGTGGATAAAATAACACATGTCTCTGCTGTGCTGTTGAGGTTGCTTCCTATTCTTTTGTTTAACATTTAAGAGCTAGTTATTCTGTATTGAAATGGGACATTTAGATAAAGGGAGCTCAAGAAAGTTTTAGACACAAAAGTCAAACACGAAAGGACACAGTTCAGAGTTCAAATGCCTGACAGGCTTACCTGTCACAGGACAGAAGATGAACTGAAGTGAGGCCTTTGGACAACAGAGGTGTGGTAGCCTCTTTCTGAAGATCCCACATTGCCATTTTTGTGTGTCTGTAAGCTTTTGCTCCACTATCATTTTCAGTCTAATGATCTACACAGGTAATATTTACAGTGTGTCTGTGACTAGAGCAGTCAGAAGGTCTGGGTGAGAGCAGAAGTGTCCGGCGGTGTCAATACCTTATGAGTGAGCGAGTGCTGACGTAGGTGGTGGAGCTGCACAAATTCCAGGCCACACTGGGAGCAGGTGTAAGGCCTCGGGCTCTGGTGCTTCAGGAGGTGGTTCTGGAGCTGGCTACGGTAGGCAAATGACTTGTTGCACTCGGTGCATTGAAAGGTGTGGGGGCCCTGGTGGCTGGTCTGGTGGCGTTTGAGGTGGGCGTAGGTTGGAAACTCCATGCCGCACTGCGAGCAGACATGACAGCGTCCACGCTCGTGCTTCACCTCATGAGCTCTCAGCTCACTGGGGTAGGCGAAGCCACGGCGGCAGAAGCGGCAGCTGTAGGGTTTAACATCGGTGTGCTGGAGCATGTGTCGCTTTAGGTGGCTGGTCTGGGTGAAGCCTTTCTTGCAGACGGTGCACTTGTGGGGCCGCGTACCTTGGTGGGTTAGCAGGTGAGTTTGAAGATGACTGGGCTGCTTGAAGAGCTTCCCACAATGTGGACAAGCGTGCGGTTTGATGCCATTGTGGCCCAGGATGTGAGTGACCAGGTTGTACTTGGAGGTGTACGATTTATCACACATGCGGCACTTCCAGCGCTTCAGACCATCTCCCACGTCGACACAGTAAGATTCATCGATCTGGATGTTAATATCTAGCCGGTCCACTCTGCGGCCACCGTGTCGACGAGGAGCTTGGGGGTGCGGAGGCTGCTGATGCTGCCCTCCTCCGCTCCCGTCTGTCCACATCATGCTCTGGCTGCCGTCTTCATACTCACCCCCCATGCCCATTTCTGTGGAATCATAACTGCCAACTTCACTGGTCTGAAAGTAGCTGCTGATAGCTTCCTCCTGCTGTGTGTGCTTCATCATGTTGTTCCCCTGGTGCTCTACCTCTTCTTCATCTTCTCTGCCACCTCGACCGTGGCCCCCCATAGGGCGCTGACCCTGCAGTCCCCTCTGGCCCTGCTCCCCCCCTCTGTGGCCAACCTGAGGGGGAGGAGGGTGAACGTGTGTGTTGGCTTGCTGCTGGTTTGATGCTTCGCGCTCACACTCTGCACAGTTCTTGTTGGTGCCTCTGAGGGTGGCTGGATCGACTTGCACCAAACCACCTCTGGGAGCCATATTGTTAAGCATGTGGACACAGGAGGACATTCCAGAGTTCACCCCTTCCCCTTTCACAAGGGATGAGGACACATCACCGCCTTGAAGGCTGTGACGATCGGGGCCGACCATTTTCCCATCCGGGTGCTGAGGGGGCCCCTGCTGCCACCTCCTCTGACTGCAGCTGGGTTGCATTTGACCGTCTTCTGCCAAACTGTCTCCTAAGTAATCTCCGTTGGCTCCGATAAGTTGGTCTGCGTACTCGTAGTCGACTCCGTCTACTGGTGGTGCAGGGGACTCTTTGGGTTCGCCGGTGTAGAAGCCGTTAGGTGCAATGGTAGCTCCAAACACTTCATTCTGGGAGATGAGACCTAGCACGGCGGCCTGGGCCAAGGACAGCACGACTACTGGATCTGTCTGTGTGCCTATGTCCACCAGCCTGGCCATTACCTTGGGCTCACATCTACCCAGGCGCCGGCTCGCCTCCTCCTGCAAGAGAAGGAGAAACAAAAGAGGGACAAGAAATCAGCACTGTGATGGAGAAATGAACAAATACATAAATGTTTAGTCAGTAACTGACTTTGTTATGACTCATTCTATTGCACGATGGAGAGAAATAACAGAAAAATTCTGTATTTTTCTTTGTGATTGTCTTACATTTAGCTAAAGTTTTGTTTTGTTGCTTCAACCAACTACTTTTGGAGAAGCCAGGCAAACAATCAAGGACAGAACCTGCTCTCCAAAAACAGCCCATATTTGTCGGACACTTTGACTGCAACCAAATAGCCGACAATCTAAACTGCAATAAAGGCAGAAATGTAATAACAATAATTTGGCTAAAGCACACAGTCCTCAAATGAGCATGAGTCTTTCATCAAAAGGGATCCAATAAAGACAAAAAGGTGTCGAGCCTCATCATCCAATCAGAGGGTTTCTTTGAGACGGCTGTTGAGAGAGACGGAGGGAGAAAGAAACAGAGAGACATAGATTTTGATTTGAAAGAGCACTTTACTGAATCACCATGAAGGATACACAAAACAAAAAAACTGAAAATTTTCCCCTGAAAACAGCACTTCTGATACAAGAAGTCTGAATCGCGACTGTCTGGAGGCAAGCCTTAAGATCTAGTGACTGAGACACAAGAACTGTGAAAGACAGCATCCTAATCCAGTGTGCTAACCATGTATGGCTTGTGTCTGTGTGTGTGTGTGTGTGTGTGTATGTGGATTGTGAGGGATTAGATGGCCTACTGATCTACACAAACACACATTTGAGTTCAGGAGGATGAAACAGGACGAAAAAACTGAGTAAGATTAAGAAGTGAAAAAAAAGGAATGGAAAAGCAGGAGAGGAGACAAAAACGGAGAGTGTAGAGGACAGGGGAAAAAAAAGAGGAAAAAGCTGAGACAGAGAGAGACGGAGGAGAGGAAGCAGCGGAAAGAGAGAGAGAGAGAGAGAGAGGTAGCTTACAGCAGGCAGGAGTCTAGTGGAGGGGAGGGAGAGGAAAAAAAGAAAGAAGAAAATGAAAGGTAAAAGGAGAGATAAGGAGAAGAGGGGGAGGGGAGGGGAGACAGGATGGAAGAAGGAAAGGCTGAGGGAGAGAGACACTGGAGAGGGAGGGAGGGAGGGAGGGAGGGGAGAGCTGAGTGAAAGAGTGAGAGGGTGAGTGTGAGGCAGCAGTCAAAAGAGAGCAAGAGGAAGAAAGAGAAAGAAAGATATGTAGAGACAGAGGGAGGGAGGGAGAGGCAGTGAGCAACCAGGAGACAGAAGGAGAAAGAAAATGACAAAATGAAAGCCAGACAGACCAAAGATAAAAAAAAAAATTGTGAAGTGAAACAGGCAAGGAAGAGAAAAAGAGGGACGAAGAAGAGTTGGGAAAGCTGGACATAGGTAAAAAAAACAGACAAGGTGATAATGAGTTAATGCCAGAGACAATTCTTTTAACAGGAAACATAAGAAATAAGCAAACAGCAACTTTAAAAACAAAGACAATCTGCAGAGAATCAAAGCATCTCTGAGGGCAGTTTTCTACCTGTCCTTCAGCTGTGAACACGATCCACCCATGTTGCCCACCACCTCACTGAACTATCACTTAACATGCTCCAAGTGAAAGCCAATAAACTCACCACACTCCTCCTGCTGTGAGGTTTCAGGTGCTTTAAGGATCTCATCCTTCAGTGCAAGTGTTGAGTGAGAATAGGCTCTGTTCGCCTCCTATTTATACGTGAGGGATGAGGGGAGGCGGGGCTTAACACTGCCCACCTCCACTCCTCTTCTTCTTCTTCTTCTTCAACAACACAGTTTCAGTAGTGACTCTTGTCACACCAGCACAAACACAGACCAGACGCAAACAAACAAACAAACAAGATTCTTCCAACAGATGAGCATGTGGCCGCAAGGTTTAAAAAATAAACAAACAAACAAACAAACGAAAAAGCAACTCATATATCACTGACGCTCAAGGCTCCTTGATAGTCTGGTGATAAAAGGGCTAAGTCACCTCAAAGTCACAAGACACATGAAGACCAACAACAAAAATAAAATCAACATCATATCAGTCTGAAATTATAAATCCAGCAGACTGCCTCCCCCTCACTAGCCCTCTTTTTTTCCATCTCTGTCTGTTATTCTTTGTCTTTGTTTCTGCCTTTCCCTGTCTGTCTCTCTTCCTTTATCTGTTTATTCCTGTAGCTCAATCTACTGCTGAGTCCTTTTCGGTGTATCCTCTATGTATCTGTCTTTCTCTGTGCCTTTGTATCTTTCCCTCCCTCATTTATCAACTGAGCTTTATGAGTAGGGAAAAGTGTTGGAAGATTGTTTCGTGCACAGACTTGGATGCAAGTATGTGATGAGAGAGAGTGAGAGAGAGAGAGAAAGAGATGGAAGGTGACTGACAAGGAGATGAGCAAATGAAAGAGAGAGACGGAGAGGAAAGATAAAGAGAGAGAGAGGAGGAGGAGGAGGACGGAGTGAAAGGAAAGAATATTGAAGGAAAAGAGAGGGGAGGGGTGGAAGGGAGAGACAGAAAGAGAGAGAGAGGGAGAGGGAGAGAGAGAGAGAAAGAGACAGAGGGGGATGGGAAGAGTGGAGCAGAATGCGGTAAAAAGAATAAGAGAAAATGGAAGATGGACGGAGGAAAGAGAGATTAAATTAGAAAATAAAATGTATTGTCCTACTGTTGATTCGGGTCAATTTGTACTCTCTTTGTGCCTCAATCACACTTCCACACACACACAAATTAGGGCTGCTGAATGACACCCCAGGAAAGATTGGTCGGTGGGTTCGAGTGTTAGGAACTTTCATCTCTTTTCTTGTCGTCTGGCGACCAGCGCACTGCCAGCAAAATTAGGGACACATAGAGAGATGAGATAGCTGTGGAGCTGTGAGACGGTGCCAAACGGTGACCTGAGAGCCCACAAAGGTCATGCATACCCCGCCAATGTGGAAACTGAGACGACACAAAGGCGGCAAATTACCAGGCTCCTTACTATGGAGGAAAGTGAGGGAACAAGTGACTGAAACTTCCACCTAGGAAATCTAAGGAGGGATGTGTTGCAATGTTACAAACACAAAAATGAACACTTAAGATGATGTCCTTGGTTGATGTCAGCACATGTGGGGACCGAAGAAAGGATGCAAAATAAAGAACCAAGAGCCTCATTTCTTTCTTTAATTTCCTGAGACAATGTGAAGCTGCTGAGAGTGAATGGACAGTTGATTGTAATTGTAGATGTTAGTGTGCATTAATAATGAGCGCATGAGCCCATGCAGTGTATGCTAAAGGTGTGTTCTCTCTACAGCATGTTATATAGCCACAATGCTAATTTCCATCAAGCGACCACCTTTCCTTTAAATCAATCATGCAGCCTTCCATGTCATCAGGGTCTGAGATCACCTCTGATTTTTCTATTGCAGCCTTGACAAAAGCACTGTGTTTATTATAGGCTTGTTTTTTAAGCATTGCCCCTTTTCAAGCTGGAGTTTTAAGCACAGCTCCAATGAGAAATAGACAGTGATAGGCAAACGGAGGCGCAGAGTCATAAAAAACAACCACCTAATACATTCAATAAATGAAAAGATACAAAAGAAAATGTCGAGAAACCTAGGATTTTTAAAAAAGTAATGAGAGAAACTTCTAGTCCTGAGAGAATTCATTCATAGAAGATAATAATAAAAAAAAAATCCTGTGGAAATCATAAATATGATTCGACCTTCTGCTAGAACTGGAGCAAAAATAACTTGTTATTTACATACAGTGAGTCTACTGACAAACACTAACCTGCGATAGTTTATCAATTAATTGTAAAAATTCTCAGTTTTCTGCTTCTCAAATGTGAATATCTCTTGTCTTTTTTAAATTTTCTTTTACACTGAAATGGGCATCTTTTGGTTTTAGACAAAACAAGACAAGTGAGGACATCACACCGGACCCTGAATTAATTGATAGTTTATCAATTAATTGTAAAAATTCTCAGTTTTCTGCTTCTCAAATGTGAATATCTACTGTGTTTTTTAATTTTCTTTCACACTGAAATGGGCATCTTTTGGTTTTGGACATAACAAGACAAGTGAGGACATCACACTGGACCCTGATAGGAAACTGCCTAAAATCTCTCATGGACATTTGATCAAAATCACAAAAAAGGAATAAATGAATTATTTCTTTAGATAAATGTTTGATTACTGATAATGACAGAGCCATTGGTTTTAAAAAGAAAACAGAATTTTTGTTTACTTTACCCTTTGTTTGGGTGAAATCATCTGGCAAAGGGTTTTCTGAAACAATGCCTGAATTTAATTAATACAAGGTTTACCATCTAACAACTAATTTGTTGCTGTTTTGCAGCAGCAACTTTAGTGGCTAGTTGGTCAAATTGTATCCAAGACTGTTTAATAAAATCACAATTCTTGGCACCAAATCTGTGCACATACAATTGATTTTTTCCTTACAAATAACAGCACAACAACTGCCTCACCTATTTTTACCAATTTTTCAGTGTGATTGACTAGTTGACGATTGTCTTCTTCAAAATTGCACCAGAAAGAGAATATTATTTATTAGAACATACATTTTATTAAAGTATCTTTCAGTGTTTCTTATGTCTGCACATTCAGAAAAACTGCACGAGCTGGGACATGTGTGTGTTTTTCCTCAACTTTCAGCCTCGCTGATTTCCATGTTTTCACCTGCAAGTCAAACTTTCCACAAATAGTTGATGTTCTCTGTGGTTATGCTAAAACTAAACCCCTGTCAGTCACAACAAGGGGTCAAATTGGGCCAGTGCTGCCCAGAGCTCAGCCCCAGCTTATATGCCTCAACCACAGCAACCCCCACCACAGGGAAGACAGCGAGCCAGCAAGCTGCGACGTCGGCCCGTTTTGATTTCAGATCAGGGTCCGAAACTAAAAAGTAAATCTCAAAGGCTGTCCACCACACTAGTGGGTCAATGTTTGTACCAAAATAGTCATGTAATAAAAGACTATACTGAGTTTCTGTACCATGTTTATGCCCAAAGTGCATTTAAGTACAACTCCTTATATGAAATCTATGTCACTTTGTATGGGAAAGCCCACAGGGGCAGACAGGGACCTCATGGTGCATTCAAGTGCACATCATAAACTCATCTGTGCTGAAACAGCCACAAAAGTTGTTAAAAATTGAGCATGTCTAACTTTTTAATTTCTTTTGCTTATTTTCCTTTATTTAAATACATAGGCTCATTTTTTTTTCTCTTTTGTTCTTTCACTACAGGTTGTCAGATTTGTGTCAAATGAAAGCTTTAAGGAGCACACAGACCGCTTCATGTTCATCACTTGCATGTTCAGGTGAAAGGTAACATTAGTCAGGATGTAGCTTTCAGTAGTGACAGCAACCATTCAATAGTGAATTGCTGGTCAGAGCTAGCTTGTTTGCCCTGGCTAGCTTCACTTTTGTCTCACTCTCCTTCTCCTCAATGCATTTAATAACAGTTGCTCTCATTGGCATAACGCACTTGATCCCAAAATACCAAACTTGCTTTTTGAATCACTCACCCTCTACCACACTAACTGGTAGTACACCAGTCTGATTCATCTGGCAAACAAACTGGGTGATAGACTTCAAGCTACGCACATCACACTCATGGCTAACAGCTACGCGATCTTTTGGCTGCAAACAAGTATGCAAATTATCCTATAAACATACATGAGGACGTGGTCAAGTTTTTTATTATTTTGGTAGATAATGAAAAAAATGTTAATCCATTAGACAGTCAACAGACAATTAAATAACATTAATATTATATTTTGGGGCTATAAATTATTTTTCAGTCAAGACAAGTTAGCCAAAGATCATTCCCTTGGACAGGTAAATTGTGACACAGACTTTTAATATGTTAGTTTTATTCACTGGCATTTCAAACATTACATGATTAATCTAATATCAATCAATAAATAAATATATAAAAATAACTGTTAGTTGCAGGTGTGCTTCTCAAACAGTGCTACTCAAACAGCAACTATAGCCAGGTATTAATCCTCATTATTTTTTGGTACAGACTGTAAGTACCTGGACATGTAAATCCCTTTTAAAAAAAAAGAAAAAAAAAAGAAAAACATCTGTAGCTAGCCCACGCCGGAAATTAATTTCTATGATCAAATGTTTCTTGCATAAATGCATTATGGGTAGTTTGGAGTTCCTAAACCAGCTGTTCTCAGAGTAACTGATTTTACTCTGCAACTCTTCAGAAATCTTTCAAATCACATCCAGCCCTGACGGCGTCATTTGCATTTTAGTTGCAATAAAACATTCCCAAACTAACAATGTTTTCGCTCTGCAGAGGGAGCAGTTCAGCTCAGGAGGCCATCCTGTCAGCGAGCATGAGAGTTGAGGCAGTCACCTGGTTCATCTACTTTACATTCTCATGAGGATGATGACTGTCATTTGTGGTTGTTTTGTAGCGCAGCAAGCTAGCCACTTGTTGAATACAGACAAACAAAGACAACCATCGTGTTGGAGTAAACGGCTAGATTGGGAATGATCATTAAAAGAGGCAGGAGGTTAAATTTGGGTTAATGTGAATAACAGAAATAGCACCATAAATGGACGGGTTGAATAAAAAAATCAAATACTGATAAGTAATGATAAGGAGAGAAGGTTTTAGTCAAGATACTGCTTTTATTGCAGAATTATAACTCTGTCTGTCCCTTATGTGTTTTTTGTCTGTGAGAGAAAACTGTTTTTTTTAATAAAGTTTGTATCACAAATGTCATGGGGGAGTGTGGTAAACAACAGGATAGAGAGAACATGGAGGAAAGAGAGAGAGAGGGAAATGGCAGAGGACAAAATGGGGGCGTAATAGAGGAAGCAGAGAGGGAGAAAGAGAGAGAGAGAGAGAGAGGGAACAGATGATTGCATGGAATGAAAGAGGGATTGAAGGGGGAAGGAGGGGAGGAGATAAAGAGAACAGGGATGGGAGGGGGAGTGAGTGAGCAAGTGAGGGAGTGAGTGAGTGAAATGGTGGAGTGAGAGAAGAGAGAAAGAGAGAGAGAGGGAGCAAATGAGAGGCAGCAGTGGGGGATGGGAGGATGTAGAGGAAAGGCAAGAGAAGCAAGAGAGAGAAAGACAGAAAAAAGATACAAAAAACAGAGAGAGAGAGAGGGGAGAGAGACAGAGACAGAGAGAAAGAGAAAAGAAAGAGAGATGGGGCAGGGAGCAACGTGAGAGTGAGACAGAGAGAGGGAGGGAGGGGCAGTGTGCAACGTGAGAGAGGAAGAGAGAAAGAAAGGGAGAGAGAGAGAGAGGAGAGGGAGGGGTAAAGCGTGATGGAAACCCAGAGCAAGAGAGGAAAAAAAAGGGGAGAGAGAGAGAGAGAATGAAAGAGGGAAAGAGGAACAGAGAGAGGGGGAGGGGAAGAGAGCTGGAGAGAGAAAAACAGAAAGAGGTAGAAAGAACAGGGAGCGGGCGAGGGAGAAAGAGAGCATAAACCCATCTCACTCTATTTTGTGGTTTCACAAACATGGCTGCAGCAAAAGAAGAAGAAAAGGAAGAATGGTATTGTTGGTTTTCTCAAGTCCTCCCTCTGTAGCACACACACACACACACACAGTCACACACACAATCACACACCACCAGCAACATCATTACATGCGAGCATCAGCTTCAGCTCCATTCAGGTATATTTTGTATTGAATGATGTGTTCACAGATGTGAAAACTAGTTCTCACCAAAATGCCCAAGTCTGTTCTTCTCAGCTGCTAAGATGCTCAATGGTACCATTCAACTGATATTTCGGCCAATTTGATCTTATCACAGATATACCGGTATCAGGTACAGAGGAGGTTTTCAAAGTCCAGCACTGTGCCTTCCCAAAACTGCTCTTATGTCTTCTCTACTTCTACAGATATAATGGAAGACTTTGTTTAGTCTAGATTTGTTCACATTTTGGCAAATCTGCACCATTAGAATTATGCCAAATTTGCTTTTAGAAGTTCTTGTGTGCAGTGTAAAAAAAAAAAAAAAAAGACTGGATTATGTACAAACTGGAGAAAATTGAAATGTGAAAAGTTTAGATACTATGAGAACTGTCTTTGTTCTCTAATTTCAAACAGATTTATGAATATTAAATTGTGATGGACTCTGGGAATGATAATGATACCATGGGGAGATGTAGTGTGTGTGTGTGTGGCAAGTTAGCTAAGGGTTTATGTCTAATATATGGACAAAATAATTGCACAAAATGTCAAAAAGGAACTATTCTTAAAACTACTTTCTTTATCAAAGAGAAAATTCCTACTGCAAATCTGAATTTAAGTAACAACAATTCAAGCTCTGTTGACCATAAATGCCTTAATTGCCTTTTCAAGTCATTGTAAAACACACTGCAATAAAATAAATAAATGGAAATAGAAAATAAATCCTACTTAAATCGTTTCGGTTAAATGTTCATTGGTCTTAACTTACTGTCTCCTTCTCTGGTTTTGACAAAATATTCCATTAATTTACAGAGTTACATGTGAAAATGGGTCCCTGTGAGGCAAAGATGGGCAAAGTGACAGAGCTGCTGCTCGCAGACAGACGGCTGCTGGGCACCAAAGAGCTCTGGAGGAAGTCACACTGGATACTGCTCTGAACTGGAGCTGTTTATTGGCTAAGAGTTTGTTTTTTTTTAACATTAGGAATAAAAAGTGGATTCAGATGGACTTTAAGTTCTACACGCAGTTTTTCCAAAATCAAATCAACCATATGATCACATCAAGTACATTTTTCCTTTGCCAGTCTTGTCAAATAACTTCTTGTTGCTTTTATTAGTTACATCGAGGCATTTCAGGTCACCAACTCAGTTTTAAGCATCACAGCCCTGACTTTATGTTTCTGTACATTATGTGAAAAGAAACCACTGTTATCGGATCAGTGCCCAGGATCAGATAACCTGACTAAAGAAATCTGAACTAGTATCAGTAGAGAATAAAGTTTGATTGGTGCACAAATTCTTTAATAATGAAATCTAAGTTTTTCTTAGTAAAAAAAATCATCTAGACTCCACAGTATGAGTGAAAAAGATAAACTCTGAAAGCACTGGATCATTATGTGCAATACGTTATATGTAAATAAACATATATACATATATATACATATATATATATAAAACATGTTGCCATTTCAAGCCATAATGGTGCAACAAAAAGTGCAGGAGAATACAGAGAGTCTAGATACTGTATGAAGCTGTGTTTGTTCTATCAGTTCTCCTAACAGGTCAAAGAGCCCAAACTTGCAAGATAGCTGCTTACCCTCCTCCTAAAGTGATCACTGAAAGGTGAAAGGTTCCTGACACACTGGTCTGACCTCAAAGAGCAAGTGTCAACAAAGGTCGACTTCTTCAACATGAAGTCTTCTGTTAAAAGTTGCACTTGACCACAGAGCAGATAGTAAAAAGAAGAAACAGCAGTTACTCATCAGAATGGTTAAAACTAGTAAACAAGCTCAGGTTTGAACCTACAGCTCAGTCTAACTGGTGCTGACGCTAATGCTGAGCCTCTTTAAGTGCATCTCTCTGTCTTTCTACGTATGTGACATCCAATTCTTGAGCCAATCCAGTGACAGCGTGGCCCTACTCTGCTATGCTCGACTCGGTCTCGTGGAAATCTTAATTGACATTCAGTTTCTACAGCAATGGTTGCGGTGTGCATGAAGTGTGAAAATGGGATGTGCTCCAAACAGCTCTATTTCTTCTGCTTATGCATTGCTCCATTTGTTGTCAGCTATGGATGGGCAGTCTGTCTGCAGAGATGACACATGGGTGGAGTGTGACCATAAACATGACCAACACCTGAACAGTCCAGGCAAATTTGCTCAGCTTTTTACTGCTTCCATGTACTCTGCACAGAGCTCATTACACCTGAACTCAATATTTCTCAAACTTGCACAGAAGCCATTTTACACAAAGACAAATGTCAGTTCTTGTTTGTTATGATACAACTGCAATCCTTTTACATGCACCTTAGTTTTTATTTTTGTTCTCTGCTGGTTTAGTCTAATAATTTGTCACAGTGAAATTTAGCTCAGTAAAGGTTTTGGATATTTTGACACTTCATTTAAAGGTGCTATATGTAACAACAGCAATTAAAGTGCCTGTATGAAAGTGGCCAAAATGTGGTCAAATCCGCTTCAACTTATTTGACCAAAACTTAACTGATGGGTTACAATATTAACTACAGGGTTTATAATGTGAAGGTCCCATATGGTTTGCTGGTAAAGATTCCTGGTTTTCATCCAGATGGCTTAAGTTCATTCCTCCTCGTGCTCAGGGAGCAGTTTCATGTCTTTCAGTCAACATTCATTACACTGCTATACACACCTCCACAGCACAGCTGAAACCAGATATCAACCCGTTCCATAAACTGCACAGTACTAATTTGATCTCAATACAGGAATTATACAGTAATCAGTGTTACAAAGTTACAAGAAGCACTTTTAAGACCAACTTTTAAAGTTTCAGTTTAGGCTCCTACATGTTAACACTCTAGAAGCATCTAACAATAACAGAAAATTAGTTGCAATGCACCTCACAGTGTGATTGCACACTTTGTGCAATTAAAGCAGCAGTATCAACTTGTCCTTTTGCCACTGTGATTAGATGTGAGAGGTCACACCAGTTCACTTCTCAAACACAAGTAGCTTGAAAAAACTATTTCTGATGCAAGCTTAGGTAGACAGGGAAATGTGAATAGTAGGGCTGCAAAATTAATTGAATATGATTTGTGATTAAATTTTTGTTTTTTTTGGTGGACTGCGATACTGACCATTTTACATGCATTATCAGCTCATAGAAAACACTGTTAAATATCAAATCAAGCACTTCCCAAAGTAACAGCCAGCCACCAAGAAGTGATTAAGATGTTTTGGCTTAATATTAGGGGTCACTGGCTGCATGCGCACCCTGCAGCCATAATTCAAATTAAACAAGTAACAACAGAGCAGATGGGCAAAATAAAAATCAAATGTCTGGAGAGCAAGGCAAAGAGCTTGTTCTCAAGAACAGATCATTATCCACTGTTTGAAACTATTCTGGATTTAGGGTAAAGGCAAATCATATGCAAAAGGTGCAAAAAACTTGTGACTGAACTGCAAAGCAGTGCAACTAACTAGTCCAACTGCCTGCAAAGACACTAATGATGAGCATGATCAATGCAAATCCCCGTCCAGCATCATCCCAGTCATCCATTACGGCAACACTGTCCATCATGTCACCTTATAAGATAGCAGTGCTTTGCTGGTTTAAATTCGAAAAAAAAAGAAAAAGAAAAGAAAAGTCATCATTTTGCTTGAAATTTGCTTCCTGGGGATTCACTGTGACTAAGAACCTGTCTCTGTGATTCAAAGAGCTGCACAGTCACCAAATTTAAACTTCAGTGAACACCTATGGCACCTATGGATAAATTTGGTCAGACACGGTAGAAAGTGTCTTCTACAACAATCATTCAAACACCAAGTAAAGGAAGAAAGGTATTCATTCATTCATTCGGTAAAGGCCAGAGGAGCTCTTCAGCTGATCTGGAGGCTCAAGGTGACATATATTGTTTTTTTCTTTCATTTGTCACCCATCTTTATACCTCTTCCAAATGCTGCTCCCTGGCTCCTACTCCTGCTTGAAATGAATGACATTTGATCGATCCATCCATCCATTATCTGTAACAGCTTACCTCTGCAGGGTCATGGGGGCCTGGAGCCAATCCCAGCTGACATTGGAAGAGCAGCGGGGCCCATCACGGGCAGGTTGCAAGTTCATTACAGGGCTGACAACCGCTCACAATCACATTCACACCAACAGGCAACTTAGAGTCGCCAATTAACCCAACCTGCAAGTCTTTGGACTGCAGGAGGAAGCCTGAGGGAAAAAAATACTAAATATTACAATACTGGCCGTCCCCATTTGATCCTCAAGCCCCAAAACAACTACAAGCAACTATTTGAAAGTTAGAACCATGAAATATTTGACCCCACAGATGATTATCAACCCAAACTCATACAAACAAACAAACAAAAAAAAAACAGTATGCTGGATCTCACACTAATCAGCACCGTGTAGGGAGGAAGCCCTCTCCTAAAACACACAGGCAGCCCACATTAACAGTCGCTCTTGCACACAAATAGGCATTTCATATGGTAGAATCGAAGCGGTGAACACAGAGGTCGCGGACCACTGGCTCTGGGTCAAACCACACTGACCTTTAGTTCAACAACACATAAATTGTTCGCGCTCTTTTGTTGAAATTCCCCTGGATTTTAGCAAAGTATGAAATATAAAGTATCAGGAAACAGAACAGAGAGTTGGAAGTTCTCACTTACTTGTGCCATTCTTTTTAGATTTTTTTGTTGTAAGGAGGTAAAAAAGGGCAAAAAATAAAGATGATAAGATTTCATGCCTTGAATTTTAGTTTTGATCTGAAATCCATGTTAAACTGTCTTTTATGAATGCAGCATTAAATCTTCCAGCAAGTGTAAATAGCAGATTAAAAAGCCTTTTTTGCAGCGCTTAAGGCAAGTATTCACTATAATATATTTATGAAGAGCTGTCTTTTGGGAATAAAGTGCCAAATTCCCAAACACAAGGTGTGTTTGCTATTTCTGCTAACATCTGATCTTTACCCTCCTTAAATATGAATGAAAAACATCTACTCTACCTCACTTATGACTTATACATTCACACACTGTCCCAGTGTTCAGTTCCTGTCGTTTTTTCATGTAGATATGAAACGATCCAGGGTGACAAGTCTGTTTTTTTTTTTGTTTTTTTGTTTTTTTTTTATACAAGGTCGTCAATCCAAACCAACCTGACAGCATTAAAACATCAGTTCCAGATTTCATTTTATTCCTGCCATGTTTCACCCTTGTGTTGCACGTTCACTTACAATAGCACAGTAAAATATCAAGGCATGAAGCTATCAAACAGAGTCACAGACTGGAAGTACAAGAAAAGACACAATTTTAAGTCTCAATAAACATCAGCTCTGCTGCTTTGCTGAACGCTGCTGTGGGCCTACCATTTTGTTCCAGCGCTTTGTAACTAACAGTTTCAAACTACATCACTCCTTTCTCCTCCTCCTCTCTCCCATCACTTCTTCCTCATGTTTCCATGGATACACCCTCCTCCCCTTTTTCCTCTCTCTCTCTCTCCCTCTCTTCCCCCCTTTTTCATCACTTCCTTATCATTATTACTCTTCCAGTATCATCCCTTCCACTCCTTCATGCTCCGTTCTTTCCTCTGAACCAATTTCTCTCCTACACATCTGGTTTAACGCACATATGATGAGTGAGGAAAATAATGTCCTTTATAGAGAAAATTAAACAAAAAGATTAATGTTCTGCTACTATTAATTCCCTGAAGGGATATTCTCTTTTCACTTATTTCTCACCAGCTGGAGATCAGCTACACAACAGCACCCCCAGAGACCAGACTGAGACTTAGTGTCTTGCTTTAAGACACTTCAGCAGGGCAAATGTTTGCTGACAGATTTGGGATTTAAACCACATTTTCCTGCTCAGCGTGTAGTCTTCTCAACTTTACAGACTGTCCCGGATGTTAATATGGAATGGTGCCAGCATGTACCCATGACATGTCTTTCTTCCTCATATTAGGTTGAATACTGTAGAAGGTAAAGCCAGACATACCTGGCAACATATCAGACAGCAGCCATGAGTCACGAGTTTCAAATGTTGCCCCAGTCCCATAGTGAGATTTAATCTACGATCAGCCTAGATTCTAAGCAACTCTGCGCCTTGCAGCATCTTTTGGATTAAGCGTTTAATGTGAATTAATTTGCATTGCATTGACTTCTTACGCTGTGAGCTCCTTCGTTACTCGTACAGATGAATCTAAGCATCTTGCAGACAGACAGTGTGGCTGAGTGAACCCAGCGGCCCCGTTCAAGGACTGCAAACACTGAGGCATGTTGTGAGGACATTAGTGAGGTGAACACTTTTGTTTATCTCGTATTTTTATTTTAGAATATAATGGCCAGTGAATGACATACTTTATCCAAAAAATGGAAGCCATGAATCTGTGTATTATAGATCAACCAGTACTGGATTTCTGATCTGATGCTTATATTGATTTCTAAGGTTTGGAAAAGAAAGATATTTGCTGATAGATTTTTTTAAACATTAACACACAACAAAGACAAACTTCATTGATGCTCACAGATAAAGTTTTCACCTTTGAAAATTCTTTGTGTCACAAAACTTTATCTACAAGGCCTCATGCTCATTGTTATCTGCAAGAGATATTTAACAGCAACTTCTAATTCTCCAGCACAACTGATTTTATAGTCTCAGGATAAGCCCGATATCAGCCGAGCAACACAAATTGTCAATCAAACCAACAATGTAAAATGGCCGTACGCCCTCCGACTCCATCAACAAAAACACTGTCTGAGCACAGAGGTGTAGCACGGCCTAACATACATCACTTACTGCAAAAACTACTGCAGCAACTAGCCCAGCATCACTGGCCCAAGTACTGCACAGTGTCACGACCGAGAGAGAGAGACACAGGAACAGTGTGAAAGGACAGAGAGGGAATGAGAGAGCAGGGAACAGAGACGATAAGAGAAGGAGACAAAACAGAGAGGCGTCCACGTATACATACACACTATGTATGCACACAAATACACACATGCATGCACACACACACACACACACACACACAGCTAAAATTACATTCAAGAGGGCATGAACTAGGCCACTGCTCTGCACTATGCTGGGAAGAGGTAGTTAGCTGAGTGAATGGAGGCTTTCACAGACCTGAGGACTGAAGGCTAGCACTGAATGTGGTCACCTAGCTTAGCACACACAACACCATTATTATCAACCCAGATGATTACGGCCTGATCTCGATTCAATACACAGACTATAAACCAGGATATGAATTGAAAACTATGAGGAGCAAACTGTCATCTTCGTAAATGAGAGTGGAATATTCTTATTTTGAACTACAAACAATTTCAGCTAAAAAAAGTAATTAGCATGTTGTATTGTATGGTATCACATTCTGTTCAAACTGCAGCAGAGTAAGCTGAACAGATAATATTTTACACAAAGAGAATTTGGCAGAAATCAGGATGACTCGCTGACAAACTGACTCACCAGACAACTAGTAACAACTTCACACAGCAAAAGCTGACAGAGACAGCATTTAGCCAGCAGCAAGACCAAAACCAACCAGCATGACTGGCAACTAAACACAATTGCATACCAGAGTCATACAGCCCGTGAAGCAGACTGTTTATGCTTTGACTAAAACACTCAATTTACACTAGCGTTTTCAAATGCTTCAGTATTTGAGGGATCATCAAAGTTATTGCAGCTTGAAAGGATGCTGTAATGACTTTGGAGAAAGACAAAAATATGCAAACCAAAATCCATAGTAATCCATCCATATTAATATATTTTACTCAAATGCCAAATAAAATTTGTTACAGTGGTGCTTGTAAAAGGTAATAGAATCCTCAAAGTCATCACAATTTGGTCTCTGGGGATCATGAACGTCTGTACAAAATTTTGTGCCAACCCATGAAGTTGAAGTCATAACATTTCACAGAAAACATTAGATACATTTCCCTGCAGGTGGCACTTAAGCAAATATTGAGGGATCTCAGAAATCATTAAATCCATCCTCTGAGCACCATGAATATCTGTACCAAATTTCATAGCCATCCATCAACAGCTGACAAAGTATTTCAATCAAAAACAAGAATGTCAATGGGATAGAAGGGATAGAGTAAAATTTAGAGTTAGATTAAGTCTAGATTAAAGTTTGCCCTCTGTCTCTAAAAATCTGTAATATCGCTCACTTGTGATCAAACTGTCTGGTGATGTACAATTAGTAATAAAGTTAACCAAATTATTTTTGTTTTGTATCACAGTCATATAAATTCTCGTGGTTTAAGAGTCAAATTATACAATTCTGTTGTTCACTGAAGCATACCAGCACTTCAACCAACCAGTCAAGTGTTATGCAATGGAAATATAGCTAATAGGTAATGGCTTATTATTATTGACGAAGCCATATAGAACGAGCTGTTGGCTCACTTAACAACACAAAGCTCAATTGGTGTTATCTATGAACAATTCAATGTTGCAGGCCCTTTTTTTTCACACTAGCCTGAGCATTGTGGGGTTTAAATAGGCCTTTGCATTAAACTCTTACAGCGCATACAAACAAACTGGCTGTGCACTCTGGAGGTCGTTCAGCATGGCTGTGACCACCAGGCCCTACACATTAAGCCTTTGTGCTTCGAGAAACATCAGCCTCTTTTTTTAAAACCCTGCCTGCAGCACAGCCAAGCGCTGCAATGTGCTGACACCATCATCAGCTATTCTAAACCTTTTACCACAGCTATATTCCGGCATCCTGATAAAGATAGGAGGGAAAAAAAGGAGAACGCCTAATTTTTATTTATCTTCATCTAAAAGAAGAGACATGTTATTTTCAGGCAACATCATTGTTTCAGTTTTTTGGGAAATATTTTGCATGTCCTGATGTTTTTGTCTGGCCCTCATTCAACAGTCACCCTGCTGCTGATGATCCATGGACAAATGGCTTATGATCCCATGAGTAGCATACAGATTGTGTAGTAGCAGCAGCAGTGTAATAACACCTTATTGATCCGAACTAGGGGAAATTCATTCATCACTGTACAAGACAAGCTGGCCAAGAAATAAAGAAAACTGTACAGTTTAAGTTTGCAGGAAAAAGTATGAGCCCGAATTACTGAGAACTTTTCAACACTTTTTTTTTTTATCTTGGTCATTTTTCAGTAGCCTGTTCAATAAATCAAGCTATGTGATCATCATACATGATGTCTAATGCTGTTCCGTCAGCATCAAGCACTCCTTCAACACTACAAACAAAATAGTCTGATCCAAATACCAGAACACAATGCCTGTGTTATTTATCACTGAGCACAAAACGTGAAAATCACAAGGCAGAGCAGATTAGACAGACCATTAACACAAGGTTAACACAGAAGACAACAAATATAGCAGCCAGCTGAGAGACAGCAAGTTTGCAAAGCAAATGAATATTTGGCGAGATGCCTTGAAGCAAAAACAGACTGGAGATGTTATCATCAAACAGTGTAAGTCAGAGAAGCTGAAAACTGCATTCGGTGAGGCAGAGCACTCCAATCAGCCATGTGGCCGTGACTGGTCATCCATCGGAGCTGCTGGGAAATTCAGGCCAAAAAAATACCTCCAGCAGACAGACGGTGAGGCGGACTCCACAGTGAGAAAACACTAGCATCAGCATCACTTGACCAACGCTAATTAAGGCAAGAAACGAAGGCCAAAAATCTAAACACTGCAGTGAGATGTGCTCTCCTGGTGGAAAGCTGCTGTAAACCTGAGATGAGTAAGTCAGTTGAGTCAAAGTGTCATTTCAGGACGGACGTCCGCTCAGATTGACAGTAGAAATGGGTCACTTTTAAAAAATGCAAATAGTGAGATCTGTGTGACATGGGTACTTTTGACGAACAATGCTTGCTGAGTCATTTGAACATTTCCATCTAAATGACCATCAATAAGATGACCCATGGACCACAAGGGGAGGATGTCTTTTTAATTACTGCCAGCCACTAAAGTGCACTGACACCAAATTGCATCAGAGCTCATCCATAGGCCCCGGGCAGCCAACTGGTATGCACAGTATGCAGCTGCCTTGCTGCATGCAGTGCACCATCCACATTACATGATTAGACACTGCATGGCAGGTATGCAAGGGGCCAGCAGCGTTATTACTCATTCTGGCTTTCAAATCCTTTCAAAAACCAGGACTGAAGCAGTCCTAAATAGGAGGATGTTTGCAAGCCCAGGCAGCCATACAGGACCTCCACACCCCCCTGTCAGCCAGTGTGAGATGCACTGCCCCTCGTCCGTGCAGGGGGGAGGACAAGCTACCTGTGGCCTTTCAGTGATCTCTGACAGCCCGGTGAAGGAGTCAGACCAGCTGGCTTGTTGGTGGCCTGTCTCACCCACAAGCAGCCCGGGCTACAGGTTATCTGCTGCAGTGCATCTTCCCGGTGCTGCGCGGTGTCAAAATATCCCCTCTGCACTGGGTTGTGACCAAAATGAGGACTTGCCTGCACGCTGTGTGCACAAAGCTGACCGGGGCGAGCGTTATCTTACCACAAGGATTGCGGACACTTTTCGCCTGCTCAAAATAAACCACCATTCCTCCAAAAAAACTTGTGCTGTATCTTTAAAAGAAAAGGCCCGACAACTTAGCTGCAAAAACTTTGTTTAAAGCAGGCCTACCCGAGACATCTTGGCCTCCCGTGCCTTGGCATGGAGTGCTGGGTTATGTGTATGTGCAGGGTGTTAGACTAGCGATGGGGCAGACCCGGTCTAATGTGGCCTGGTGTAGCCCCTACTCCTTTATGCGTCTCTTTCCCCATTCTCTCCATCCCCCCTCTCGACGCCATCTGTTTGTGGCATGAGAGAATGTGGAAGTAAAAAAAGAAAAGACGACATTTTGACTGTACTTGCTGACCTAAAATCGACAATTGGTTCCCAGCATAGCGCAAAAACTGCACCGAAAGACACCAATCCGAAGCGCACGGGCGGTAAAATCGCCATACATACCGCGCATACGTTTTCTAGCCTGGTCAGGAGGAATTTAATAAGTTACGGTTGAAACACTCCTCCGCCTCGCCGGGCCGGACAAGACAAGTCAACGCTCCACACATTATTCCCTCTATCACCGTCAAAAGAGGAGAGACAGAAAATCACAACTCACCTGATTCCAAAATCGGTTTATGGTGGCGACGTGATAGTGGTTAATTTTAATATGGGAAAACAGTTACAACGGTGGGTTCCCGTTGTGTGTAGCAGGAAGGAGGGAAGGGAAGGCGAGAGGGGCTGACGTGAATGAATAAACAACTGAGCTCCTCCTCAACGCCACAAGTAAAGGCGGAATGTGGCTGACTTTGTGGAATTCACCGGCAGCCATCAAACATCCCCTCCACGGAGTCTTTATCAGTGCATAAATGTGGTTTTTACAGCCTTTGCAGCCTTTGATGCCAACTATAATAGCAAAGTCACATGATGTTCATTTGCTCATTTGAAAATGCACAGTTTATAACTAACCCATATGACGTTGTGACTGTTGTGCTATTTTTATTTTTATAGTAATTAACAAAAACCTATGAGTGTTTTCTTTTAACTGTAAAACACATTATTTGTATGGGATTAACAAAATCCACCAGGTGGCACTATCTGCACCCTGGCAGCAGGACTGGATTTGGCATAATGGCCAAAATTAATTTACATTCCCTCCGTTTTACTGAAAGGCATGCAGAACACTCTGCTTTGAATTGTAAGTGTTTGACTGATTTTGTTTTTTATTTGTCGAAATCACAAAACGTATCGTAAAATTCTTTAAAAAGAAACATCCACCCTTTCTTCTTCACCCCACAGTCCTAGATTTGTTTGTGTGCATGAGGAAATAATTTTAGAAAAGTTTTTTTTAATTGTTAAGAACACAGACAGAGCACAACTGGTCTGTATTTCACATTTTTTATCCTAGAGCATTTATAAAATTAAAATATAAGAGACAACGTAAGAGAAAGAACCAAAAGAAAAACACACTTTAGCTTGAAAAAAAAATCGTAAATGACACATACTTTAAAATTACAATGACAGCATACAAAGACAACCACTTAACCTCTGTTTTTGGTTCTTTGCATTTTTTATTAAATCACTGGATTTTTTTTAAGTATGAGACAAATGGTTTGTAAATAGGTTAGAATGTAAAATGAAAGAAGGTCCAGATAAAAGGAAAGCGAGAATTGGGTATGAGCCATCACTTTTTAATCAAGGTCAGGCATCTATGAGGGCCCTCAAATATTCCTAGCAGTGTGGGTCTTTTCCTAACATGTCTGGAAAATCTTCAGTGGAGAAAATAGCTTCAATGTTAATTCATTCACTCAGTGTCTTTGTGGCTGATGGGGGTTAGATTTCCAGTTCACCCAAATGATGGATCAACAATTTAATAGATTTAAGTTTAGATGCTGATTTTACTTCTCTATTGACTAACTAGAATAATTAGGTTACTTAAGTATAACATGAAAAGAACTAAAAACTATACCAAGGAACTTGCTTCTCAATATACCTAAAAGCCTTGAAACCTCCAGCAAATCAAAACAAGTCCCTTTTATCCTTAAGTGAGCCACTAATATTGTTTTGCCCTTAAAAAAAACCGAAACTTTGAACTGTAAGTTTTGAAACAGTGTTAAAATTATTGCTATCTGAAAAGAAGCATACAATGCTGACACTAGAGGGCACTAGCGCTCCACTGTACTTGTGCGACCGATGGTTAAACGTCTTCAGTGTCCAAATGAGTAATGCATCATATGATTAAGATTCCTTAAATAATTAATTGATGTTAATGTTGGAAAAAGTACAGCAGTTTTCCATTTATGGAACATCAAAGAAGATCAATTGTAACCGCATTAGACCTCTATTAAAACCAACTGGCTACATGATCTCATTTAAAGGCTCGAATTTATATAACATGAAGAGGAACAATGCTCGATTGATCTATTTAATTTGCTGCTCCTAATCTGAAAATGACTGGGGGTTTGTGTGCTCTATGATTAAGAATGCAGGTATTTGTCTGTGTGTTTGTGCTGCTATCAGTCTCCACAGTGTGCAGCCTCCTTCAGCCTGTGAAAGATGCTGCTGTGCCCTTCAGTATTCAGAGGCCAATCCAAACAAATGCTCTGTGAATTTAAATGTGTGCGGGTTAGTGGTCTCAAACTTGGGTTCAAACCGTTTCAGCGAAGTGAGATGAGTTTTTATTGATTGTTATATGTAACAACGCTGCAGACATTGTCAGAGGGAAAGTCTGCTTGTTTTCCCACAGGTAGAGAACAGCACTGGAGCATACAGCAGACAGTGTGGGGGTGTTTGGGATGCTTACTTTGTTTAAAGTCCTACTTCAGGCTTTCTCAAATCCTTTGTAATAGTCATATGCTTCTGTCTTTCATTTATCTGTCAGCAAAAAAAACTTGCTCTGCACATAATATGAGAGGTAATCTGCAGCAAACGCATTAACCAACATTAACACACGCTCCCTTTTTTTATCCACACCAACATATTAATATTCCAGCGTGGTACTGCTGCTTCATCATGATGCGCTACCATGATAATTTGATTCCCTGCTTTTTGCTTTGCAGAATCTGTGCAGCGGCGTCTTTGAAAACGGCTTAAAAATGTTGTTCCTGTGGGTGGCTGATTTAACAGCAAGGACCATCTCCTCCTCGCCTACCTCCTCTCTGCCCTGTCTGTCTAGACTGTGATTACCATCTGCTTCATCACTTTGGACGGTCCACTGTTTACTGTGCTCGCTCTCCTTCTCTCTACCTCTCTCTCTCTGTCACACACACACACCAACAGCCACAAACACAATACAGCAGATTCTTGTCAGACTAATTTGCCAGTAAATCCATTTTTCTCTCATTCAAAGTACATTAATAAGTTAATTATAGCATTAGAGGTCGGTGTCCATCCTTCAAGTACAGCATATCTAGACTGATACAAGAAAAGTATGGTGAGCTTGGGCTCATAGCTGAATTTGTTTCTCAGGATGAGAAACACGTTGCTCAATAATTAATCCCAAGCAGACAGATAAAAAACATAAGGGAGAGAATTTGCCATGTGCTTCTTATTATGGCCTCAGCTGGATGATATCTGTTTTGTAATTCAGTACTTTTTTCTTCTAAAACTACACATTATAGAGCCAGCGATGATGTCATCTGCAAGCCCATTGTGTAACAAGTTTCTGACAGTGAATGCAAGATAGCTTTAATGAGAGGGAATAACAGGACTGTGAGCAGGTTTCTGCAGACATTCTTAGGTATAATTAAAGGAATTGTGTTTTTGAAGGATTGTTAAATTCTTAAACTTTAGTTTTGAATTCACAAACTCACTTAAAGACAGCGATAACCAGGCAGCAAGCCATGCCTCTTAATAACTTAAAAGATTAGAGCCTTGATCCATATTTATAGCCACATTTACGGGACCAGACTCACTACCGTTATCAGAAGTTCTGTGTCAAGAAAAATGGCAGCCTGTTAGTTATTTAGGTGACCACTTTGCTCCAGATTGAAATGTCTCAACATCAACCTGATGCATTTCTTTGAATGTTTGTACATTTATGGTCCCCTGGGGATGAATCTCACTGTCCTTTGTGACCCCTGAATTTTTCTGAAACACCACAAGAGCAGATAGAGACAGCAGATAGATAGTGTCACAGATTAGTCCCCCACAGGATGAACTGTTGTAATCATAGTTATTTCTTTTATTTAGCACTATAATTTAGCCAGTTTGCCCAATACTTTGTCTAACGACCAAATTCCATCAGCTGAACTTTGATCTAATTAGCAAACATTATGTCACGGCAGAGGTTTTATGTGCTCAACACCAGCTTGTTAGCATTGTTATTTTGAGCATGTCAACATGCTAATGGTAGCATTGAGCTCAAAACACCACTGTGCAGCGTCAATGAGCTGCTGACATGGCTGCACACTGAGCCTTGTAATGTAATACTTTAAAGAGAAATTACTCTTCCAATGAAAACAGAAATCCAGTCTTGTCCCTTAGGCTGTAAAATGTATCAACAGTAATGAGCTTGACTCAGCTCAGCTCAGAGACAGCACTGATCGAACTTTTGATGTCATGTCATAATTGATTGCGCAAACTTGTGAGGGTACAATCAGCATGCTCAATTTATTAAACAAGTGGACTTTTCCCTTGGGTTTCCATGAGTTTGTTGTTTATTCAAGGCCGTATAGTACTCTGTTTTCTCATTTACGTGACAGTGTGTTTTTATAGGGGTGTAACAGTATTACCTCATTCGTCCTCTGACAGTGCGCCCCAAGCTTTCAGTGTTTTCCAGCGATGTACAGGCAGGGCGTGTTGGGGCAACTAAAGTTCACATGTTCAAATTCAAACCAAATCCCTGAAGAATGTACGAGCTGTTGCGTAAGACCATCTTTCTAAGAAATTTCCTGTGTTGTCATGAGGCATTTAAGACAGAGAACATTCTTTTCTGTTTTCTGGACAGATGTGCATGTAGGCGCAGATACAGCTTTAAATCCAGCTGCAGATGTAAAAAGCAAAGCAGTCTGTGCATGTCTAATATAGGCCTCTTTTCAAAAATGCTGCAATACTGTCTGGAAGGTGTTGCACACACATTCCTCATGATAGTAGGAAAAGCATGTGAAGTATGACAGTCGTGTGAATGCCACAGTGGGGTCAGAGTGTCTCCATTCTACCAAAGGTTTAATATAGCTGAGGTCGCTCTCACCCCCTGATGAGAGACCAGTAATTAACACAGTGGCATCCTCCTCCTACATGACATACTGCCTCATAGCCCAGTTTCTTGTGCCTATTTTAGAGCATGCAGCTCCAGTTAGGTTTGTTCAGGAGCATAAGGTGATAAATGTATGAGAGCAGGCAGACAGACTGTCCACAGGCAGCCAAGAAAAGGAAAGAGATGTCTTCACCAACAAATGGGTTATGATCTCAGGCCAGTTGCTGTCATGGCATTGGCTGCATTTGTACCGTTTGAGTGAGAAACAAAAGAAAACATTTAAAGACAGGTTGAGGAAATATTGGTTAACATTTGCTTCCATCTATAAAGTTAAAAGTGGGACTTTGTCGATGGCTGCAGACTGCTGTGGCCTACAGTCGCACTCTGTTACAAGATGAATAACACTTGAGAAAAAAGTAATTTGAACAGTGTCCTGAGTACTGATTTGATTACATAAGTGCTTGAGGAACTTGATATGTGATTCTTCATCCAACTTTTTTAATGCGGTTACATCATTCACCAGGTGAGATTAATCAAATGATCCTCATGTTATTCAAAACATATTTAGACTAAGCTTTTGAATCCACTGAAAAAGAGAGAAGATTAAAGGATTTAAATACTGGATCTTTACATCATTCATATGGCATGCTCCCTCTCCATTACTTCATTTTTTTCTTATTTAAGACAAATTTTCCATGTGCACAGAGTTATTAAATAAGACAAACTCCACAAACTAAACTAACTACTGTTGGTGTGAAGTGTATAATGCCAGACAGCACATGCATGACAGAAAGGACAGTGGGTCATCTGGACCTCTGTTTGACAACACACACTCTGATGAACACAGAGTTGTGCACAGGTGTATTTGCAGCAAAACATCATGAGTCTACCAACATGCATAACTTTTGAGTCACTCACTTACAGTGTATTGTTAAGAAGACTGCTGCCGTAACACAAGCTACCCTCTAATTACTGAAGCAGTGAGCACAGACACTGAACAAACTGAACTAGAAACAATCCAGCTTCTGGTTGGTTGCACTCTCCACACCACTGTGCCTCTTCTACCTTGAATGTGGAAAGTTCACAGTGTGATAACCTTCTTTTCTACTGTTCTCTCAGTTTAGATGGCTAAAAAAAGCAATAATTACTTGTTAATTAGATATAATTAACAACATAATTAAATTTATAATACTAAAGATTTCCTGATTGATTTGGCGAGAGTTCAATACCATGATGAATCACAAGGTTTCCTCTAGCGGCATTGACAAATACATTGTGTTTCTACTTGCTTTTCACAGTAAAAGCAACCCCCTTATGCTGTTTAAACACTCTGATGTCTGTGAAATTCAGCCCTGACATCCAAACAGAGTGATGAGTAAACAGTGACACTTTTATTATCCTGAAGTACTTGCTTCATTGTCTCCTGTGAACTTCTGCTAAATTTGAATTAGGTTCAAATTTAGTGAGAAATGGAAGAATCTGCCACTGACAACAAAAAATATTGTACAGAGAATTAGCGACTGACATGAACTGACCATTTCAGAAAAATATTGTCCATAAAGTAGTATTGAAACTGGAGTTTGACTACATGAAAATCATGCGAATTATACCTTTAAGCAGGAATTGTTATTTTGCACTGAGTGTGTTGTTGTACTCTGCTTCTTGACAGACTGACAGTGTGCTGTATTGTAACTGATGAGGCTTTTTCCTTTTTACATGTTGGAAATGTGTTCATGTCTGTGAAGGATTTCCTCATTATATGGTGTTTGAAATGGCACTGACCCATCAAGTTTCCTTGAAAATGGCACTTTTAATCAGCATGGAAGTCCGACTGACGAACACTTCATTGTTCTTGTGCCACTTTTTTCCTTTCAGACACTACCAGTCATTTCCACTTGTTTTAAAAAAGCACAGGACTTGTCCAAGGCCACCACATCTCTTTTTACTTGTACACAGCAACAAATGGCATAGCTTTACTTCTAAAATAATAATGATATGGATATATTTAAACTTTTTCTCATGTATTTCATCAGAGGTAATATATTCATTCAGATTTCTAGATTTCTGTTTATTTTTAAAAGCCTAAAGACTAGTTTGCTTAACCAAGCTGATACCAGAAAGTGGCACTGAAAATACTGAAGGCTGCACATGGTATTACAACAGGGGGAACATAAGCCTAAAACATCTAACGTTACTACAAAGTTTTTTAATATTAAGTTTTATAATGATAATGACTGGTCTGTGTTCTACTGAAGTGTCAGAACAAGGCAGAGCGGTGTTAATCTGGTTGTGGATGTGCTGATGGGTGCTGTGAATGATCAGGTTTTCAATAATAAACCAGAACATCAACACAGTGATGAAGGTGGAGTTGTTTTTCTCTCAAACTTGCCGAACTCCTCTAATGTTTCATGAGACTCAAATCAAATGCTCCTGCAACCCACCCAGAAGATTAAGATTTTTCTGTGCTCATGTTACCACAGAAAATGTTGATTTCCATCAGTTGAATAAAACAGAGGATGGACTGTGTGTTTGCCTGAAGTGGAGTCATGAAACAATGACTGTGGGTGATACAATTTAATTTAATTTTGAGTTTGGGCCTCCTCTAAATCCTCTCTTATTAATTAATAAATGTTGTAAATATGCACTGTTTTACCTAGCACAGGGTTGCAATGTGAATAAAGGAAAAAGTAGCAGAGCAAAACTTGGGTCCAACTAAAGTTTCAAAATCATTCTTCTAATGAGCAATGACTCATTTATTCTGAAGGTTTATACAGTGTGTGTGTGTGTGTGTGTGTGTGTGGGAAGGGTGGTAGGTGGGTAGAGCTGATGGTAGTTATTCAAATAAAGACACAGACTGGATTCACATTGGACAGATTTAAAAAGAGGTTCAAATCAATGCAGCAGAATCAGAGACTCGTCTTTGTTTCCATTTTACTTCCTTGGCAAAATGTGGTGTCTACATTACCCACAATGCAACACATAATCAATGTTTCGTTTAATGATTCTGGTGTGTTATGCTAATGGTGGCAAATGTAGTCTTGGGTCACTGGCCTCGAGCAGAGAAGAGGAACAGGCCACAGAGGTCTGCTAAGATCACGTCTCTCTGATTCCACACCCACAGACTTCTTTCATTTGGCTTAAAGAGATTCATCAGATTTTCACTCTGAAGCCTCAAAATGCTTCATAGAACTTTTTCCACATGTGCAATCAAACTCCTCATGACCTGAAAACAGCTTTGATGTGTAAAACTGGTGGACTTCCCCTTCAAGGACTCCCGTGATAAAACAGCTGGAATTACATTTAAAGAGGCGATATGATGCATTATGTGCGGTATTAGACTGTCCTGAATGCCAAAAGACTTCACAGTACTATTGATCCTTGTCCAGATGAACACTTGCAGGATGCATACACCTCTCTGAAAGCAGAGAGCAGCTTAAATGTGAGCAAGCAGCCTCCTTCTTCTGGGAGAAAAGACATTTCAGTAAGATGGTTGATGTCTATCTGGCTCCGGCACAAAGCTTTGATACAGAACTTGTGATTTGGTGGATGGGAGGATGTAAGCTCTATACCTGTAAAGGGGTCTCTCCCTCATTCCTTGAAAAAGAGAGTGTTTTGTAGCCTGAGGTGAGCAGCTGGCACAGGTGCTGCCTCCGTTTGATGTAGACACTCTGATCGGGGGAAATCCACCCACCTGTATCCACCTGTATCCATCAGACTTAATGAAAACTTTTCTTGTGAATTCATAAGGGGTTTACAGTATCTTTTGACAGAAAGAATGAATCTCCTGCACGTAACACAAGTGATCGAGATTGTTGCAGTTTGAAAGTGAGATGGGATGTTACACCAAGCTTTCTTTCCAATATGTGGCTTGTTTGAACTGAGGGTCAACTATAGTTCATAGAATTTATATTTTATATCAACCAAAGCATAATTTTTTTTAAACTCATCAATCAATGAAATATTGACCATCTCCTTCTTGTGCTTCCCTTTTAATGGGAAAAGCAACCTCTTGTCGGCACGGTATTGAATATGTATTCTTAAGCATTTTTAATACCAAACCAATAAAAACAGATAAACTTCACTGAGAGATGATCTGTAATTAAAGATTAATTAAAGACATACATTATAAATTCATATCTTCGTTGCAGTAAATACTTCTACACTTATTTTGACTCCAGGATTATTTGTTGAACAGGAAGAAGCAGCAGCCTTCCAGGTTCTTTGATTTGAGGCTTAAACTAGTATTCCTTTGGTGTTTTGCTTGGTTTGATAAATAGATGATTAATCATTGACCTTTTGTTCACAATTCTTGGTTATTTCCAGAAAGAAAGATTATATAAATTAATCAAAAAGAAAGTTTTTATCTTTGTTTTTTGTGTGTGTTATATTGTTTATAGTGGCAAGCTTGTTAATGGCAAGTTATGTAACCTCACAGTATGAGGGACCTGCTTTTTAAATTTCCTTTTTAAGAAAACAGTTCCATCAGAAATTTATGACAGAAAGGTTGATTTTCCAGATTGGGACATTGTCTCTAGAAAGACATGTGCAATTAAGGCTTTTAGTAGCAGTTTTTCTTCAATGCTTTGACCAAATTCTCCTCATGTCAAACTGAATCCTACAACTCTACATGGCTTATCTTTTGACTCAAAATAGTAAAGACTTTTATATTAATTTTAATGACCCTTAAATCAAACATTTTTGTAACATTAATGTGAAATAAATAATAACATCTGTTGTTCTGACCTAACAAGAGCTCATCTGTTTCCAGTTCTTTATATTTTCATAAGTAGTAGGCAGAGAAATGCTGGTTGCAACAGGCTATTAAATTGTCACACAGGCCACATTTACCACATGGCTAAAAATAATGAGATGGGGCTTTGGACTGACTGAATACAGCTGTACTCCACACTCAGGAGATCTCATGTGTCTGAAGGAATTTTTGCACAACCTGTTGGCTGTATCATTCAACTGATAACAGAGAAAAACATGGAACTTTACAAAATTGTTTTTAAAAGATCATTTAACCTAAACAGTCTGTTTTTTGTTTTCTTGAATCAAAATTTTATTTCTGTTAATTTTTTTTTACATTTCTTTTAGTTTTTCAGCCTTTAGTTGTCTATGACACAAAGGCGTCACAGAGATAACAAACAAGACAGAAACAGAAAAACTTGAACCGTACCAGTTCACGTCAGCAAAGGGCAGATCCATTATAAGTCATTAAAACATGACACTGGTCACTGACTCATATGTCACTAAGACACTTTCCTGTGTGAGGGTCTCACACATGGTTTTATGAATCAAAGCAGTGCCTTCAGTCAAAGGTCCTCCGGTATCTTGCAGGTCAAACAATGTTCCTGGGATGCTGCTTCGGCACATCCTGTTAGCAGTGACTCACTTCAACTCTTAAAGACCAATTGTGTTCGTTAAGGAGAAGCAAAATGTCTCAGTGGTCTTACCGGTCACATCTCCCCTGACTACACTGTGGGCGGTAATTGTTATTATTCTTCTCCTCTCTCAAAGGTCCATTAAGCCATTTCATGTCTCCCACTTCGCTGATGTTCAGTTTTAATGTCAGAATTAGTTCAGTCAAAGATGCAAGAAATTTAATTTTGGCTAAAATGTGACTTTAATGGTGCCACAAGAAAACTGTTTTGTGTCTGGAAAACTACAAATCAGTTGGGATTTTCATTTTCAATGTCAATGATATGTTGCATGAATTATTTGAGCAAACTTAATGAGACTACAGTAGGTTTTCCAAAGAAAACTACTGAACCAGACTTCCTGATGTTTTGCACCAGCTGGACTCTGAACTTCATTCATTCATCCTTCCGTGTTCTTTAGGAGGAGTAATAACACCTACAAGACTGTACAGAGATTGTTTCACTGCTCTCTCAGCTGAAATTCACTCAGCTCTTTATTTGTATAACACTCTGCTTCCTACCATAATCACTCCCCTATGTTTTGTCATACAGATATGCCAGATGTGTACAGTATGTCTTGCTTTCAACCACAGTGTTATATGAAGGAGTCTTGACTTATGGCACAAAACCAAATGCTCTATAAATCTGCAGTTGATTTTTTTGTTTGTTTGGTTTTCATCAGTGTAAATCATAAAGTGGGACTAGAATATGAAACCTTTCCCATGATTAAGACTTTTAGCATGCTGATGTAGCAGTATATCTGTACTTGAAAGGTACACTATAGAGTTTTAAAACTAAAGAACTAAACATTCACTTTGTTTGCAATAATTTCAGTCTTAAAGCTGCCTTAAACAATATGATTGTTGTGATGGATTAAATGACAACATGTAATGTGAAGAGAGACACCTTTTTTGGCCCCTTGTTTTGGTTTCATGGCTGGCAAATTTACTGTTTGCAGGGAAAAAGCTTTGAAAACCTTCAGACAGGCAATGTTCAAAGCTAACTGGTGAATATATTGCAGGATTTAAGAGCTGAAAGGTCAGACATTTAATTCAAACTAAAACAGCTAAAGGGAGAGTAAATTTTGCATTTACATTTGTCAAGTGGACAGAAACACAATCCCAAAAAATGAATGCCCCTAAGAATGAACTTCAGACTGTCCTCTGAAAAGCTAAGCACCCTCAACATTAAATATTTTGCAAACCTGTTTTGTATCTTTTCTTTATTTTATCAGAGACCATCCAAGCTGCTAAACACGAACTTTCTCTGTGATCTTCATTTTTACCCTGCAGTATAATCACATAGCATGTCATTGGGTGTGTCTGTATCCTAAAACACCATAAGGCACCTTGGGATCTAGAAAAATCAAACTTTTGCCAATAAGTAGAAATTGATTGGCAGTATGATGCTTAAGGACAGGAAATGACGCGTGTTTCTGGAAAATGACTGCATTTATTGTCAAAGCCCCTGTCATATGTTGCATCACATCCTTTTTTCGCCCTCTGGGCTGACTGGATTCATGTGTGCTGGGATGGGCTTGGCTGGGCTTGACAGCAATGACTCTTACATCTCAACAAGGTCAGAACTCAGCAGTGTACGAGTGTGTTTGTTGTCTCCTCTCTCCTGCTCTGCTTCTGTCTGTCTGTCTTCTCAGATGTGTCACTCCATCAATGAATGATGTCTCCCCCTTGGACTTGAGTCATCCTTCACCTGCAGCCTGCCTCACAGCTGTTCAGTGAGCTCAGCACAGACACACATGCATGAACACACAGCTCTGCCCAGCATAATATAAGCTCCTCAGAGGCTATGTGGTTTTTGGAGAGTCCAGAGGCTGATGTATCACATGCTCCAGCCTCTACATGAATCATCTTGCATCCCGTATTTCTCTCCCCACTGAGCTTCCTCCTATGCCTGTATGTTTCCTCTTTATAGATCTGGAAGGAGATTTAGGAGTGACAGATCTTTGCCTTTAAGCCATTTGCATCTTTGTATTGGAATCAATGCCATTATCTAATATAGATGTATGTTCCTCCCTTTATTGCCATTCCCAGGAGCACAAGAATAAAAAGACACTTTTCAGCTGCAGAGGCTGTAATTCCATGTTGTCAGAGCCCATTGTACCGCAGAAGCTGCATCTGTTCTTCTCTTGTATTGTCTATTGATGGTGTGGGAGCGGCAACCGCCTCAGCAGGCACAATTACGCTGCTTCACAATCCAGCGAAACTGCATTTCCCTTCCCATGGATCAGCATTTTCTTGAAGCCAAAGGTGAGGAAAGACTGAATAAATATGTTTATCCTCTTCCGCTACAGACCTCAAAGCTTTATGCTAATGCTCAGCTCCACAGCGCCTACAGTTACATATTCATGGAGATATGATGAGCAGGTCATATGGGCTACTCTCACTGGCTTAGCCACAGTATCGTTTCTGTTTGTTTGGCCTTGGTTTTTGGTTTAGGGCAGAGATTATGCTTGCAGAAAGTTTTAAACCAAAATCCTCGCTTTGACGTCTGCAGAGCCTTTGGAGAGGTAAACTAGTCTTCAAAAATGTGAATCCTCTTGACAGCAAGTATTTTGTATTTCTACTAAATAAAATGCACAAGGCAATTCACCAATAATTAGAGACTGCAATGCGGCTAATGTTGCACACAAAAAACTGCCTGCTGACCATGATGTAACTTTAGAGTCACAACTCCACACACAAGGACCTGTGACGTCCAGAGACATTTAAAACTGTGACCAATGCACAAACACAATACACAAAATACACATACAGCCCTCCTTACTTAACCTTGCTTTTAACTGTATATTTCTGTTCAGTTCCTCCTTTGTAGTTTGGTTCTGCACACTGAATCTCGCTATCAATGAAGGTATTACACATCAAGGTGTGGTTACAGCCAGCACTACTCCATACGTAAAAATAAGGTGTATAAAGCCTTCTTTGGCTCTAGAGGGAGCTCCATGTTGTCTAATTGCCTCAAGTGATGTCGCTTGAGTCAACATCAGTTGAGTCTAAAGACTAAAAACTGACAAGTAAAAAAGCCTTGGGGTGTAGAGTTAGAGAGACGAAAGATTACCAGACTTTTGTAGACAGCTCCTCATCTCGCTTGAGGCAAGGTTAGCCACAGACACACCCGAATACTCTACCAAACTTCAAGTTGCATTAAGGATAATTTTATGCACCAGATTTTGACAAGAAAGAAGCACATGTGAGATATAAAAAGCAGATTTTCCTGGTTCTGCTGCACTGATCTGGGTGTAATCTTTTGACAAAGCTCCAGGACTGCCAGACTACAGAGCCAATTGATAAGAAAGTAGCAGTGGATTTCCGTGTTTCACTTCATTTAACTACATTATTTATTACATAATCCCTCTTGACTGTATTTCTAAATCAGTGTTTGTAATGTAGAATACTCCTAACACGTGCAAAACAGAATATAGTGAGAAAAAGTACATTGCAACTGTTTTAATTCAGTTTGTTAAGAAACAGAGAACCAAACATGATTTATCTTGTTACTGTAACCAAACCAAAATCTTCTAAAATCACAAAACACATGCATGGCTGCTACACAATGAGAATGCACAATCACAGTGCTGTATGACTCATGTATCCACAACTGTTGATATGAGACAGGACATCAATACTCTGGTTGTTTATTTAAACTTTTTCAGTGTGGCCTTTCTTCAGTGGAAAAATCCAAGGTTCAAGGACTGGAAAGTCAAGACAATTATAAAAGAATCAAGTTCCCCTGAGAGTAACACAAAACCATCAATCGAATCAGAATTGTCTTACTGGAACTACACAAACAAACATCAACAATGCATGTGAATTGAATTACTCTTCTACATGGCTGGACCTGAATCAATTGCTTCCCAGGAAACTGACACAATCCTCTTGTCCAGCTGGGAAGAAATGTGCTCTGACTGCTGTGCTCAGTATCTGGAGCCATATTTAAAAAAATGAAACACTGCTTGATATTACCACACACGTCATTTCACTGTGTGTCCAAACTCATATTTTTCCTCTATCCTCTTCCTTTAGTAAGCTGTATTTACACAGGAAATGGCGTTAGTGTACAGATTCTCTTTTATTAACATTTTTCTGTGTTCGGTACCAATGAACTTACAAGCAAATGGACAAGCGAATGATGCTTTTTCACAACCAGCTCTGTTCCTTAAGCTGTTTTTCACATAGTGTGACATAGGCATCTTTTCTGATCAGGAGCCTCAACATTTTGCTGGTTTAGGTTGCTGCCTTATGCAAGAGATTCTACAATGAATTAATTTTGTTTTAGCTTGAAGAAAATTTAAAATAATGAGGGTTTCTCTCCCTTTAAAGGCACTGAGCCTCCTCTGTCGAATATAACTCTAATTTTTATTCTTTCATCATGCACACATGTTCTGACAACAGAAGGAGAAAGGGCTGCACCCAAATTATTTGCCCAATATATGCTGAAGCTGGTTGCAGTTTACTGCGTCAAACCACAATTCTGTTGGTATTTTGTGCAAAACTTAAAATAATGTAAGTGCAGCAAATCCAGCAAATTGTTTTACTCTGCTGCGTTACTGAGACATATGATTTATTTCCAAGGCCACTGAAACACATCTATTAGTTAACTCATAAATGATACTTTAAAACCACAGTTGAGAAAGTCAGCATCAGCTAATTGTCAAAATAATACATATATTTTATACAGTCTGTAATGATCTCTTTAATTAATAGAAAGTAACAGATTTTGAGATTGATTGGAAATTGTTTGGATGACCTTGATGCTAGTATACTGAATATTCTCTAAATGGAACCCTTATTAAAAATTTTAATATTACATCAAATTAAGCTAAAAATGAAAGTTAAAGTTAAGTATAAAGCACAGAGTGAAAATTCTCTCCTTCCTCGGTGTTGAGTCAAAAGATTTTTTGAAAATGCACATGCAGCCCAGAGCAGCCAGAGTCTGTTCCCATTTAGCCAGGAGGAAGTTGACCTAATCAACATGAGGATCATCAGATGGCTGAAATCATGGGGAACCTATGCGTAGCACTAACAGTCCCCCCCATTACATCCCACAAAGTCCCCTCACCCCCTTGTTGGTGTGTGTGCCTCCTGCTCAGTGGGACGAAAGGCAGAATATGTTGACCGGCGCTTGCACAAAACACTATTGAGGCGCATCTGGGGCGAACGCCTCAGGCTCCCCTTGACGTCACATCACTTACAATAAGACAATCAACTCCCCCTACAGTGCTGTGAATGGACATCTGCCACCGCTTGACAGGTCTTATTGGTTCTCGGGAGTTTAATGCCCTTAACATTTAACTGGGCCCAGTGTGGCCATGCTGACATTTGCACATGACCCTGACAGATTATATACGGCCAATCACAGAGGGGGAACAATGAGGTTTTCATGGTGCATTTCCAATTGGCTGGAAGATATACTGTATTTATTCTCTTTTCTTTTGTGGTTGTAAGAGGGGTGGCTGTGAAAAAACATGTTCCAGTAGGGCACAACATCAGGTTGTCTGGTTAATTTCACCAAAAGTGAAATTTCAAATGAGTCTAAAACTCATTTGCACATTAATTATATACTTATTTTAGTTTACAGCAAGATTATTTCCTCCTCTCTGCTAAACTGTGTAAAATGCTTCACATCTATGACAATATTGGTTCTCATTGAAGAAAAAACCCTATCGTCAGCTTTTCCCTGCTTTCCTTATGTTCCCACTATGTCATCAGTCTTGTGGGTGACTGGCTGTCAGGCTGATTAATTGGCTGGGTGGCTGCTTTGCAATCAAGCTGTGACTGTGCGACTGGCAGATGTACAGAATGGGTGATTGACTGACTGTACAATCAGTCGGCTCTTTTTGCGGACTGACCATCAAGGTGACCGACTGACTGGTTTGTTGGCTTGCTCTCTCATCAGCTGCTTTCACTTATGACTCAATAATCAAACCAGCTAAGTTAAAGACGGCTATGAGGTTATCGACTTACTTTTATATTGGCACCGTCATTAAAAGCAAACCACACTAACACAGTGAACCAATCAGATAAAATAAATAAACAAAAGGAAACAATCAGAGCATCTCTTGGATGCAGTCAACAAGACAACAATTTGCAGGATCAGAGTTCTGAGTCCCATATAAGGTTCAGGTTGTGTTCTGCTTTTAAAGCCATCAGTCAGTGAAGCTTGGGTGTTCTCAGTTGTTATAAAAGATCTGTCAAGCCGATGGAAGCAGATGAAAGAGGTCAGGAGGGGGCAGGCTATCTTGTTCTCATAAAAACTTTTACTTAAGTCATTGTTTGTGTTTATGATTGAGTAATTATCTCATTTGGTTACTAGAGTGATTTGTCTCTTTCACTGCCAGTGTCAACAAAACAAGCTGTTCCAGATGATCTATCTGTCTGTCATCCCAGGCGGTCACAGTCAGGAATCCCTCCAAGAAAACTCCATATTTGTCCTTTTTCTTTTCCTCGCAAAACAGGGTTAAGTGATGGTTTGAAGCTGAGGAACATCCTGTTTCTCTCTTCTGTTGCATGTCATTCACTCTTTTTGCACACAGTCAATCACAGTACAAAGCCATCTATCAACTCTCACTGTATCTAGAAGCTAATAAATGCCGTTTTTTTGTACAAAAAAAGGCTTTGCAGACTCCAGAACAGGTTTTATACCAGTAACATTCCAGGAGAAACCCTTCAGTGTTTGTGTACTGATCCTTTAAAAGGTGGTATAAGATGAACTTTAGGCTGCACCTGCCTCTCCAATCCTTTGTTCCCCTAAGCTCTGAGGACCCTCGACCAGAGTCCATTAAACTGGAAGATTTTGTTAAGAACAGACCAATTTGTTCTGCCGAAGGGAAAGACAACGCATGCACACACCAACAAGTAAAAGTTCCTTCAAGACAAAAACAGGCAATTAAAGCTGATGAGTTACAGCTGAGGAGACAAAGTGATAACCATTCTCTTGACACTTCATTAAATCACTGGAAATAGAGCATGGGAAAAGGCCCCTCGGTCCTTACATATGGTGTTGATGTTATGGTGAAATAGGACGACAACAGCAGCCATCCTCGTGTCAAGCCTGCATCTCCTCTGCCCTAAAATGTTTAGATGTTTTGGTAGTTTTATTACAGTGCTCAAAACTCTGTGTTCTTTCTCTGGACACAGTGTCAGACAGCAATCTGAGCTGTTATTTTCAAGATGGCACTTTTAAAGGAATAAACAGTTTTGCCAGCTGGACAGTTTTGGCATTTTTCATAAAATACAGTGCGGCTCTGAGAAAGTCTGTTTTATGGCTTACCTTTCACAGAGGAGAACAGCAGACATGAAAGTGATGTTACTGAAGTCAGTGTAAATGTGTCCGAGAAGAAAGATGTGATCAACTAAATACAACAAACTAAATACACTTAAATTGTTTCATATATGAGGCCAAAAGACTGATATAAAATGGAAATAAGCCTGAACTGCAACACAACTTCATTTAGAAATAATGAATCCTCAGAAAAAATAATAAAACCAGAGGTTAAATCAATGTGTTGGTTGTCAAATGATATGGGGGTTGGCTGTAAATGAGCAAATTAGTAGCTTGTGTGTTTAATTTTTCACTAACTTGCAGAGTAACACCAGTCAAAGAGTGTGGAAAGTCTGCAAATGTGACCAAATGTAATATGAATAAAACTTTTACACATAATCTCATCTGTGAAGATTTCTGCCCGATTCGGTCTAATAGATTTTTATCTGCAACGGTTGCTGTTTAACAGTGAAATAAACAAAACTCACGATCCCACATTGTGATTACATATTGATTACGTTATTGATTATATATTGTGGGTTTAAAACACAGACGTGAGTTTAGTATCAATCTTCTCATCTACCTTTCTGAAGCAAAGCATGTTAAGCTTATTACCCAGTGTGTTGAGCTATTTAAAGCTGGACCCTTTCTTCCTTAGTGGACTGCAAGCCAGTGGATGAAAGCAACAGAGACACAATGTCTGTGCTCAGTCTTATTGTAACGGACACTAATCTGTTCTTGCAGTGACATTGCACATCACTGTGTTCCTGTTTAGCACTTCCTTTTAATTGGAACAGATTGAACCTTTTTGATCTAAAACTCAGGGGAGTTGAGCCTTAACAGCATTTGACCTTTACATTCTGGTTTCCAGAATATATGCAGTGCAGTTTTTAGCAACACATATTATTTGTAAAGGCTTTATCCAGTTTGAGGAGGACAATTTTTCCGTTTTGCGGTCATGAGAGTGTCTCACTGGGGAGAGAAGACAAGGACAAGCATGTACCTTTTCTCTCCGCACAACCTTAGTGAGTCCTTCTTCAGCTGCTTGGGGGCAAGAACAGAAGTCCCTGTGTATCCAGAGAGAGAGAGAAAGAGAGAGAGAGAGAGAGAGAGAGAGAGAGAGAGGCCTGGCTGTAGGGTTGCTAAGGCAACAGGGAACAGTGCAGGCATGGTGGTGAAAGAAGAGGGGGTCTGGGCTGATAGGGATAACTGGAGGTGCCAGGGGACACCTTTGTGCATTAAGATACTCCACACACCCTTTTGAGGGGAAAAAAGATTTTTTTTTTTTCTGACCAAACTAAATTAAACTATAAATAGTGCTGGTTAGGCAGTGTCTGAAATTGAAGAGCCCAATATCAGGAAATGTAGCTCACAGGCGGACACAGAGAATTTTCCAGCATCCCGTCTGGGGTGAATGGGTGCTTTGATCTATTTCTCATGTCCGCTTTAATAGATACATGGTCTCCAGAGCACCAAAAAATGAACACACTTGAAATTATGTGCAGTTATTTATAACAAATTAAAATATATCCTATAAAAATTTCTTCTGATGTCTTAACCAAAATACAAATCTCCACATGGGTTCATCCCTTCTGCCTAATCATTTATCTAAATCCAGCTGATAAATATTTCTTTTTACGGACTTTTCTTGCCACAGATGAGCATGTTTTTGTTGTGGCAGAGTGTTAATGAAAGAAGTGTTGTACTGACTTTTTTTCCAGGATATAAAGTGAGAAACATTTACATAAAAACAAATTAAGACTTGCAAATATCTGAGTAAGTTGACGTGAACTGTATCCTGCCTGTTCTCTAACCTGAAGTTCAATGTGTGACTGAGTCCATGTGTGACAGGTCATTGTTCCAGGAAAGTCACAGGGAGTGAGTGGGTTGATGTTGTTGTTGTCAGGCCCAAAATACATCATTCTTACCCTGGTGGATCTAAGCGCATGGAGTGCGAATGCTTCATACTCTCTTCTCCTTATATTCGCCCATATATTTCTTTGCAGATACATAATGTATCTGCAAAACAGTCATGATTTTGGACAGGTCCAAAGCCTTGTCAATATGCTTCCTGGGTGCTCTACCCTGGTACCACCTCTGGTCTGAACCCAACAGAGTATTTCCATGTGTGAGAACATGTCTGACATGGACAAACCCTGGATGTGTGTCATGTGTATGAAAGAACAATGCCACATAATGTCCAAAGCTGCCACCATCTGACCAATAAGATGTTTAGGCAAAGTTTTTGCCATAAATCCCATAGATCCCACTTTCAGAGGGTTGAAGCATTTTTGGAAAACAGGTTGTGTAGGACAGGTTTTAGCCTGGTCATCACATTTTTTTTTTTTTTTTGCAAATCACAGATACAACCAATTTTAACACTTCAACATTTCCACAGAAAATATTTAAAAATTGTAGTTCTGATTAAATGTAGGCCTATAAGCTGAATTTTCAGCAGTCCAGTGTTCAAGAACAATTAAGGGTTTCTAGTGAGTTATGTTGGCATTAAAAGGACATTTTCCTGCCATTTCAGTGGGGATCCAAACAGTGTGTTTATTAACAAGGAGACGTCAGGACATTTAGCGGCTCTATTTCTGGTGTCACAACCAGGGTGGTTTAAGGAGAGGACTGCAGATTTTCCACTAATTTTCTGGGAGCCGAAGCAGGATTTTTTAACAAGGAGACACTGGAACATTTGGCAGTTGGATAGCTGGCAACAAAAACAGGTATGTTAATCCAAAACATGATCTTTTTTCTAATCCTTGTGAGGGGGGTTTGTGCCTAAACCTAACCATACCTTTATCACAGAAATGTCACATTTTGTCATAAAGAAGTTTAGAAACATGAAGAAACATTAGGATTCAACATATGAGTGGCTTGTACAAATATGCAGCGCCGATATGAACTCATGGTGGTTCAGTTGCAAAGTGCTCTTTGTGATGCAATTATTTATGATGTGCAACACATAACTGCAACATCACTAATTCACTTCCAGCTGGATACCTATGTATGTTACATAACTCTTTACTCCTTCACCACAGTAACTGTCACTATTCACCTCCAAATATCAAGTAAAAAGGCAAAAGTATCCGGCAAATATCCTTAAATGAAAGGAACCTGATGCACACCCACTGAATGCAAAAACATTTACGTTAAATACCTACTTTCAGTGTGACCACTTCAAGTTGCACTTTGTACTTAAAAATATCTGTTCACTCTGCTTCTGTTGGAAGTGTTTCTTGCACTTTGTATCCTCACAAGATGTTTGCAGGAAATGCTGTTCCCATTGACAGTTCTTATTGATCCAGCTGTGCCCTATTGTTAACTACAAACACAAAGCTCTGTTTCTTGCCCTAAAGTTATACTCTGAATAAATGTTAAATACCCAGCTTGGCTGTGAGACACATGCAGCCTCAGCTGTAGAACCACCGACCCTCTGGCACAGCAGACGACCCCCTCTTGGACTTAAATGTCCATGAGCCTATTGGAGGAGGACCATGTGCAATGTTTGTTTAATGTGGCTTTATAATGTTTTTTCATCTTATTCTCTATGTAGATATACTTATTCTAATTACTTAATTTATATGTGTGACTGTCTGTGAAATTCAACTGCTGCTGCGACAAAACAATTTTCCAATCTGGGATCAATAAAGTACACCTAAGTCTAAAAAAGACATCTACAAGCCCACTTATTACTAAATATTAATATGAATGATGCCCAAATTCTATTAAGCTGTTCCAGTTTCAGGTCCTGGTATCATGGTCACACTGTCATGGCTCACTGAGAAACATCCACAGCCGTTATTAATGTTATTAGTAACAGTTGTGCTCATCCTCCTCCTACAGTTTTCTGCTGCGAAAATGGCAAAAAGGCAGGTAATTATCTCCATATCCTTTAATTTCATAGCTGCAGGATATGGACACCCTGTACATTGACTGTTTTATTGTTTAACAACATTACTACAGAAAACTTTCTTTTCAATGAAAACTAATTAAATCACAAGTTAAGTAGTGTGGAAACATATAGCAAATCAGTTCCAAGCAACACAACCAGTGGAACATTGTGCCATACTGACCATCCACTGCAGTTTGGCCGGCCACTGTCATGTCAGCAGTCTTAATTAGAGCTTGGTCTACAGAGCCTGGGAACCCTGCCATCATGTTGACTTTAGATTTGGCCCCCTCCTAACAGGGTTTGGTTTTGTTTTTGTACTACTACGATGATACAACTTCTCTGGAACTTAGACATAACAACTGGCCAAAACGGGCAAGATATGACCGTTATGTAAAGAAAAGTGATGTTTTATCTTTCAATTAAAGTGTCTGGAACCTTGGAGACCATGCAAAACATTGACTAGTCATAAATCCTGCAAATTTGATCCAAAATTCTCACTCTATAATCTTTAAACTATGATCACTCATAAAGATTTCACCCTGTATTGCACCATTGTAACTCTGTTGTTATCTGAACTGAATGAGTGTATGATTTCACAACATTAATGCCACAGTTCAATCTCTTAGGTCTTTCCACCAACATGGAACCAGTTTCTTTTGTTTACACACTTACTTTCAAACCATTTTAAGCATGTTGAGCAATAGTTAATTGGCTCAGAAACCAAAAAGTTGGCTCCTAACTGAAACCAAGAAATAGTTGGTTTTTCTTGGGAACTAAGGAGTGTAAGTCAGATTCTACAGGAAGTTGTAAATGGTGCAATGCCCTTTGTTGATGATGTGTTCTTGGTTCTGCTCAAAACTGATGGACTGGTTTGATAGATAGCACCAAAGTTTCAATAATAATCTCAATAATGAATGAAAATAACTGTTTAAAGCACCTGAGTTGATTGAGAGAAAAAAGACAGTGATATCTACGATAAGCACAAGCCTTGCAGGTAGGCTACATGCTATAAACAACACGAAGTCCAAATCATTCACATCCACTCACATGTGGGCACAGGTCCATTAGCCGTTGTCACATTTCATTTGGTGAGTCATGAGGCTCTAATGGCTTGTGACAAATGAAAGGTCAAACCTATTTAGAACAGCTTACAAAAGAAGAGGTGAAGAACAAATAGCACCGTACTTCTGAACATGTCCATGTGATGCCAAGAAATGTTCAAATATAAAAGAAGCTGAGTTTAGTGGAGCTGAAAGAAAATCTGCAGCATTATCTTTGAACAAACGCGATGGTGAATTACGACCACTGCTGTAAAGTGACTTTTTGTCAGTGGTCCAACCTTATTGCCCAACAAATGTCTTGCAATGAGTTTAAATGAGGAACTTTTTTGATCTTTGACAGCCCACCTCACAGAAGATGGATGGTGGATTCACAGTCAGCAATTCCAATGTGGGAGATGAGAGGACACACACATAAAAAGAGGCCATTCTTTAGTCAGTTACTGATTATGGCCTGAATCTGCCTTAACTTAAAACAGCAGCAAGCATCATAAGGTGAAAGGAATGTGTATATATATGTGTGTGTGTGTGTGTGTGAAAATATTCAATATGTCATTAAATGATATTGGCAGAAGAAGCTTAGTTGGCAGCACTTCTGCAAGCTGATATATCAACAAACACACCACAAATATTATAAAAACAGTCATCAATCATTCCAACTCAGGGCAACCTTTTTTTTTTGCTTATTTTGCTTGTTTCTCCTCTGAGTTTTGCCCCTGCACTTGAAGGTGTAATAACTGCATTAGTGATGCATTAACCCATGTCACTGCTGAATCATTGTGTTCTTTATCTTTGAAACAAAGCACTGCGGCCACTTTGGTTGTATACTGTGAAATGATATTGTCTTTAGTCAGAAATCTCCAAAGGCCGAGACACAGCAGGATTTAAAATGACCAAATGTCATGATGAGAACAATTACTTTAAATGAAAATCCCCTTGGGAAAAAAAATTAGTCCATGCTAGTTTTTTTACATGAAGTTCAACTTTGCTAAGCTTTGAAACACAAATTTTTACTGTTGACCAATAGCATGTTTGTCTTTGATGGGAAGGAGAGAGAGATAGAATAAAAGGAGGAAACTCTTAGCCTTTTAGCTGTGTTACATCATTTAATTAATTTCAACTATCAGAGTTATATAAAAGCAACATAGCTTACAGATTTATAGTGTCTATGGGTCAAATTCATCTTTTGTATAAACTGTTGGCCCATGAGCGACTTGGCTAGCTAACAAGCTAACTCTTTGCAAATGCGTCACCTTTTTTTTGAACAAAATATCTGCAATTATGAACAAAATACTAAGAAGGGAAAGTAAATTGAGCAGTAAAAAGTAAAACTGAGAGAAGCTCTGGGAGCTATTGTTACCGACCAACGCTAACCTGCCTGGACACCTACTGAGTTTAACAGGTAGCTCACTACATCACCAAGCTCCACCCATTTTGTGTATTTGAGCAAATGTCTGACTAACCCTAAAGGAATGACACCTGAGTTGGCTATATCTGTACCCTGATTAAGAGTGCAACATAAAAACATGCTATAAATCACACAAAGCCTGCAGGGATAAACACAGACATAACTTATGAAAATTAATGAAGAGTGCTGGAAGGAAGGACTTCCTTATCTACCTGTTTCTGCTACAGGCCTCTCTCCTATCTCGTTTTCTGCCTGTCTGGTGCCAGATTGGTACAGACAGAGCAAGAGGTGCAAAGATGACCCTGAGCTGTCATTGTTTTCCTGCTGACACCCTTCCTTCTCACTCCCTCCTTCCCTCCTTCCTTCTCCCTCTGCTCCTTTTTAGGGATGGCAGGCTGCACAAAGACAGGTGATTGCTGCTGCTATAGGGTAGAAAAAAAGGGTGTGTGTTTTTTCTCTTCCATTTAGAGTTGTGCTATCATGTCAAAGTCAGCAGAAAGTGTTAGGAATCACTCATCTGAAATGTCAGTGTCTTCCTAACAGCGTGTCCATCAGTGCTTTTTTAAACCGGCAAGGGAGCCATTAGCATGTATCTCTGAGAGAGTGTGTGTCCTGTGGTGGAAAGGGGTGGGCTTGAAATTTTTTTTTCAGGGTCCATCTGCAGCAAACTGTGGGTCTATGTGACATCCATGTTACAAGAAAAAAGGAAGGGAACCTCAGCATCTGGAGTGTATCTGGATATGAAAGCTGTGACAACACTTATTTATAGTTACCAGGAGGTTTGGGTACATGATTTATAAAAAAAGTGGTGTGATTGTAAAACCCTCTTGATTAAAGCTGTTGTCTGTGCTCATATGGAAACAACACACACACACACACACACACACACACACACACATTACAGACACATCACTAGCACCATGACGACACTGCACTGTATGCAGCACGGACACAATCTTTCATCATCCTGTGGTCTGCTGCAGAGGAAGAATATACAGTGATGGTGATGCAGACACAAACACAAGGACACACACACAAGCACACACACCTTCCCCCACCCGTAGCCCACCCCCTGCAAACCTACCAGTCCCTAGTCCATGATGTAATGCTATCAGACCCCTCCTCTGCTGTCTTTCCCTCCCTCCCTTCTCTCACACACTCCTCTCTCTTTCTCCTTCTCCTCATTCTATTGGTGGCTCCCGCCTGCATCTGCTGGATCAGCTCTGAATCATTGCACACACACTTACATGCGCACACACTCACACACGCATGCATTCACACACGTGCACACTTCCACGGTCCCTCTCACACACTCTTACACATACACTACCGGGGGGATTCCTCCACCACTGCAGCTTCTGCTCGCTCCACCTGGCTCCTGAAGGCACGGTGAGTCCCTCCTTTCTCTCATGACAGCAGGCGATTGTGGTTCACAAAAAAAGACAAAAGAATGAATGGAGGTTGGGGTTTTTTCAGTGGACAGTGGCGGACAAACACCAGGAGGTATTGCTGCCACTGCAGCCTGGGAGGAGAGGCTAGCAGCTGAGTTTGTGCTTTGGAGTGGTGAAGTGGTGTGAGGTTGCTCAGTTACTACAGATACCGGTTATCTCGGCACTGGGTGCCATGGCAATAGATTGCATTCAGTCAGGATCTTGGCTCATTGTGTGTCTGCGTCCTAGTAAGGGTCTAAAAGCCGTGGTGAGGTGCACGTGTGCTTTCATTGAGATGAGAAATCTGTGGGGTTTTTTTGCTTAGGTGTGCATGCGCAGCCTGAATGATTAAGTCCAAATAGGCTCCAGGGTGTTGTGTGCTATCTGGTTTCCTGTTGGAAAAATGTCAGTCACCTTGCCTTGATGATAACCCAAAAAGGGAAATAAAATTAATTGAAAGCTTAATTAAACGGATGTAAACCAAAGCTGCTGCTGCATCACACTACAAGTTTCTGTTATTGTTTAGTTCGCTGTGAGTCCTTCCTGCTGGACAGGGAGGATGTATTGGCTACAATAAAGCCCTGACAGCCTCATTATGGACGTATAGATTGTGCTTGTTGTGTCACTGACAAAAAAGGGTGTGTGCATGAGGTGTGAACTTCTGTGCCTGTGACATTTGGGCACTTGAAATGCTGTCTCTTCTTCTTCCACATAGTGTGCACTGGACTCTGTCACTGTAAGCCTCAATGACACTGAATCAAATAGAAAAAGTAATTATATTATTGCCTTGGCTTTTGACTGCTAAATGACACTTTTATGATAAAGGAAATGAGGAAGTCACTGATTCTTTTTTTTTCTCTGGGTTTAAGGTTGACCAAACTGCATTCTCTGTACCAGTGTATTGAAGCCTAACCTTTTATATCCAGTGTGTTACAATGTTAATATTTTATAATGGGTGGTCTACTTCACATGTGGACACTCTCATAACTAATTCATCCAGATGTTTTTTTTTTTCCAATTTCATATATCACATGAAGCTAGCCAGACTTGATTCACAGCATTTCCACCTCAGTATTAATGCCTTAAATTGCTTAATTTTAAAGTCTCTGTCCTGTTTAGTTGATTCGTGCATTGCTGGATCCATGATTCCAACAAATATCTAGTGAATCAGGAAGTAGGTGTAATCCATCACCAGCTCACTGGCAGCAACCAAACAATGTATTTTCCACGCTCGATAATCTACATGCCATTCTTCAATTAACCAACAAACAAATTAGCTTTGCTTTGCTCTTCAACTCGCTCATTATGATCAATTATTGAGCGCATAACCACACAGAAAAGGAGAAACCCACACAGATATTTTGGAAGTCAGCTGGCCTCCGCAGTTCCTGATGGAACAGTGTGTGCAAATATGTTGGTGGATTTTTAAATCAATGATTCTTCCTTGAGGCTGTTTTAGTCTGACATACTCTCTGTAGGCATAAATGGAAAGTAATTAGGGGTCCAACAACAAACTAATAAACCAAGAGACAATGAGGAAGTGCAGTACACAGTCTGCTCCCATTGGCTGATGCAGCATTATCTGTGACCACGAAAGGTTAGTCTGTGGTCATACTAGGATAGTTTATTGATTTCTTACAGTTTGAATCCCATTACAGCCCACTGCCCCTAAGACTTTAAAAAGAAAGACCAGGGGCTAATTTTACACTCAGACACTGCACTTTGTGAAACTGGCAGGAAATCTAAATGTTAATAGTGTGTCTGAAGCAATTCTCCTGTTATTCAGTCCTCCTCTGATTGTGACGATTCTTTTCTCTCGGTCACTAATTGTGACTTTGGAGTTTTTGTGATGTGAGGTTGAAGATGCAGAGCCTGACCAGCCTGATCCTGTTTATTTGTACATTTCCTTCGCTGAAGTTAAGCCAATCAGCAACGGAAAATACAAATATTTGTACTCATTTGAATAACCCAAAGTAAACAGACAAAGTAAAGATGTCATTGACGTTTCATAGAGTTTGTCAATTGTGTGACTGTTTTGGATCCTGAGTATCACACAGAGGGACTGACACAGGCCTGCTCTCATCTCTTACGGACTTGAGCTCAGTCACTGCTTTGTCCCACTGACTGTGTGTATGTGTCTGCACTGGTCTATATACTTGCTACTACGTCAGCACTGTCAGCTGTTATTTTCTCTTTTTTAATCAGAAATTGTGACTGGTTGAACTTTATTTGATCATGTTTGATTGCCTTTAACCAGAGTGATCACAAGTATTCCCAAGAATAAAAAATGTAACAATGAGGGACTTTGGAAAAAAAAAACAGACAGAGGGCAGCTGTTCACCTTCTGGCATCCTGAAAACACTGAGCTACTCTTTCACCCAAGCTGTCCACCAAATACCTTGTGTAGTACACTGTAAGGAAAAGGAGTGTCAACAAGAAAACTTCCCACACCCAAAATTATTCAATTTAATATGAAATGTCTTTGAAAGAAAACAATGAAATCTTCCAAAGTAGAAAGCTTTGTGTCTATAAATGGACACACAGCTCAGACTATAAGGAAACCTGGTTCTTCACAGTGCTCTAACAGAGACTAAACACAGAACAGCAGGTTGAGAGCAAAGAAAAGATGGATGATCTTTGTTTTTTTGACAATCTGGTTTTTTATTATAATCACTACAGGCCTGCATGCTGACTTAAAAGGGTCACCAACATCTTGGATTGCTATTCAAGCAACTAATAGAATTTTCATTTTGTTTTCACCAAACTGCTTTCTTTGTAATATTCCACTAGCCTCTGCAGAGCTTTACTGAAAGTGGAACAGCTCCAAGTTTTGATTTTATTTTAGCAAAACACTTGATGAATAAACCTGCCATTAGACCTATATGCAGAGGCAATTTCTTACATTTAATGATATTTCCTTTTAAAGCTGTACTATATTTAATGTCAAGATTAAATGAAAAATCCATAAAAAATTAGAACCTTATTAATTCATTCCCAGCGCCTGGAGGCTTTCTTCCACAGCCCTCCCCCTCCCGCTGTGCAGCTGTGTGGGACCTTCACCCCTGCCCTCCTGCTGCAGCGTCCGCAGCCTCGCAGCTTCAAAAAACCTCGAAGAAAGAGCCAAACAAAGGAAATCTATGTGTTGAGCAAACACACACACGACGACTTCATTTAAACTGCAATGCTCGTCACTCAAATTCTCAGAGGACAATCAGACCACATCTATCTCATGACATCCTATATAATTCGTAACGCCACGTGTCAGTCCCTCTCCTGTGAAGCTGCCCGACAGCTAGATATTGGTTCTTATTCCTTATGGAGGGGGAAAGCTTCAAGTCCAATTTATAATCTTTGCCACACGTCACACTGCCTTTTCCTGGTTTTCTGTTTATTTTGTTTTTGTTTGTGAGCATTTTTTTGTAACTTTATTTGTCAGTGAAGCAGGAACGCCACAAAGCTAAAACATTTTTATCCTGCAGATGAATTTTCTTCAAGGTTTCAAAGCAAACAACCTGAAACAGAAATCCTAGAAATAAAACATTGGCAATAACATGAAACATGCAGTGGCCCTGAAGGTAAAATCACTGCCAATTTTCACAGCTTTCAATCACCAAGTCTTCAACTTTTAATATGCTTCTATGATGAGCTTTATTGACAAGTTAGCTGGTAAACCTCAACACTTTAATTACGTGGGAGAACCACAAAGCTTCAGAAACTCACTCTGAGATTATTTGAACGTGTCAGGATTGAAAGCAAGAGCCAATTAAAGTCGATGACATGATTTGCATCTCGTGTTTAATTATTTTTCCTGTCACTATAAACACAGGCTACTTCTGACGTGTGTGTGCATCAGAGAGAGAGAAAGAGAGAGAGAGAGAAAGAGAGAGAGAGAGAAAGAGAGAGAGGGCTGTAAGGCTTAAGGGTGGGACAGAAGTGGTAAAACAGGGGAGGCCACCTCTCATGTCTTTGATATGGACATGAGCTGCCATCTGCAGTCACTGAGTGATTAACTGTCTTTGTCTCTGTGGCTGTTTGGTCTCACTGGCTGTTACACTGGTTTTTATTAAGGGTCAAGTCATCCAAATTACAGAAAATAAACATTTTCTCTCACTTGTGGTATTGAGATATGCAGAGAATTTTGGTTTTATGTGCTCAGATTTGAGGGTTTTTGACCCCAATAATAAAGTGGACAGGATTATGTTTGCAGTGCTTAAGGTATAAAAAAATATTTTAAACACATAAGCATCATGCCTGCAATTAATAACCACTGATCTCAACATTCCCATTGACTATTACCTTAGCAAAATATACGTCAAATGTAATTTGAGGCCTTTGGATCGTCCACAGTAACCCAGTCATTGTTTTTGTTGTGTGGTTTTTGTTTTTTTTTAGTTATGAGGCTCTGGAGGGACGGCACTGTCAGCACAGTTACACCAACAGACTGATCCAGACTGAAATATCTCATCAGTTATTGGACTTTAAGCTTTGTAGAGGCATTTGTGATCTCCAGGATGAATGACTTTGATAAACTCTAACTTTTCCACTTGCTCCACCAGCAGGTTGACATTTATTGCTTTAAGTGAAATATATCAGCAGCCACTAGATGCATTAATGTACCTCTTAGTAATATTCAAGTAAGTTTATTGATCCTCAGACTTCTCATACACCATTTGCTTTGGTTCAAATATGACCAAAATACCTGCAAAACTCATGACATTATCATCAAGCTCAGTTGTGCTTTCACTGTGTCTCAAAGCCATAGGATATTATATAGCTTTATACAGTAAACACTACACACTGATCGTCTTAATATACTGTTAGGAAGTTACTTACATTCATGTGATGTTGGGTGTCAATCAAAGTGTCACTTAAGGAAATCACTTGAAATCAAACTTTATTTTGAACTGTTTTTTTATGATTTAAGAATTATTCCTCTGTTTTCCAAGTCTCTCTAAGCTGCTTCACCACCCACATTTTTTTATTTTAATTTTTCAGCTGTGAGCTACTCCTCCATTTCCCTTGTGACTTGTATTGTGAAAGAATAGTGTGCATCAGCAGCACACTCAACAATAAACTGTTTTAGTATGCATGTTTTCTGCTTTGAGTATATTTTGTCACTTTCTGATTTAAAAAACCTGCTTAGGATTAGGATTAGGATTAATATATTGTTTGGATTTGAGATACAGTGTTTGTGTTTTGTGCTAATAAGCTGCTGTTAGCATGCTAACAAAGACAGTAACAAGTACCAAGTGAACATGATAAACATTACACATGATAAACATTAAATGATATACACTGCGCTTCTTTTACATCAACATGTTAACATTGTAAGTGTCACATGTTGGAGTTTCATAGATCTGCTAGGATGGCATCATATTTTTTAAATGTCACTTGATGTGAACACAAACCTATAGTCTGCATGACTACCAGACTAAATGATAAAATATGACTCTTTTCAATTTGAGCTGACCCTTTCAACTGTATCAGGATCCAAAATAGTTCACTAGACAAGTTATGGGGGCTGCCATTAGGTAAAAATCCAGCAAACATTATCACATTCCGTTACAGTACATTGTATTACGATGGTTTCACATATGTATAAATGATAAACATGTTTATTCTGATTTTCATCTGGTCCAAAAAAACACTTGTTCCCAATGGGTTATCCAGATGTGTGGAAAACATATGGCCACAGCCAGAAGAACATACAGTTTGATTTAAAGGCAGGGAAACATCATGTCATTCCCGTTCATGATATATGACCAACTTGTCAAAGCAACTCGACTCAGCATCATTTATTGAGGAAGCAAATGGGACACTTTCAGACTGGAGCGCTGCATCAGTTGAATAGTCATGAATCATCGGTGGGAGCAGTGATGGTTTCCTGAGCAGAGAGAGAGGGTGAGTGAGATGTGGGGACATTTTGGGGACAGTCTGAGCAGGACAAGGTGAGAACAGGGGGGTGAGTCATACTGCTGTAAGGTCTGCCGGAGGCACCTGGTGCATTATTTTGGATCCAACTGCGGGACAAGACCTGTCATACTCTGTCTCTGTTTGGTTGACTTTTTTTGTTTGTGTGAATTGGGCATGACTATGAGTTAATATTATGAGACACAGACTACCCACATTAAAAACCAAAGGGAGAACTGGCTTGTTTGTGGCAACACCTTATTTATTCTGAAGAAAGCTGAATTCCCCGCCCTAACTGATCTGCCCAACCTAAACCAAGAAACTCACCCTGCAACTTCTAACTGCCAGCAGTCAAACTGGGATTTGAACAGCACCTACTGATGCTCTGCTATGCACCAATCGCCTCTCCCCATAACTGCCTGACTATGCTCAACACTCTCCCTTTTAACACCTCACAGTCCCTCAGGTCCTCATCAGGCACAGGGACAAACGCTTTTTCTAATTAGCGTCTGCAGCAGCTGTCCTCCCTGACCACAATCAGTCCGCAACAACAATAATAACTAAACCATACACCAGAACACTCTGCTGAAGGAAAAAAGCAGATAACCACAGGTTCTTGTAAATATTATAATGGACATTTGTGAGGTAATATTTAAATAAACCATCTGTCAACAGGGAAACAAAAGCCTCTTAAGACTGGTCTATTGAGAGAGCTCCAGCCAGCTTACAGTGACCACCAACATTAACATCTGTAAAGCAACACCATAAGCACGGCTTAAAATTACTCTTGTGCTAATTTTTAAAACCTAAAGCTATTATATTTGTCGACCATGAAGGTAACACTAATGAGTACAAAGTATTAATTAGGGAAAAAACCTCTAAACTCCTTTTAAGGGTCCACTTGAGCCTGTTTAAGAACAAAACTAAGAAAAAAATGTTGATCTAATGGCATAAGCTTCACTCTGCTTTAAACTGCTACTATTTAAAGCTTATTGGAGGGTAAACTGAAAAACATTTAGGCGATTCTCCAGATCTGGTGTTGTGGATTACTGAAAGAGTCTGTCATATACTTAACCCCAATAAAAGCACTGCGGGTGGCCATGACCTTAATATGAATGGCTTCTGTATGCTCACTGGTGCGTTCGCATGCCATGACAAAGTGATATTATTTGAGTGCAGCGGCAGATTGAGGGTGCTGTGGTCACCGAATGCAACTTTCCGGACTTAAAAACAGCCCTAATTAAGGATTTTTTCTTTGATAAATCAGAAATAATTTCTTCAAGTCTGAATAACTCCCCAAACAAACCCCAACATGCTCATTACCAAGAGGCCACTTAATTCTTATCAAAGTGCTTCACCCAGAGCTGCAGAACCACTCAGCATCTTGTTATTGCATCTTCGGTTTGGGAGTGCCAACATCTGAGGACTGCGTGGCACAGTCATTTTTCCTCCATTTCTTCCTTGTGAGATAGACTCCAATTTGCACTCATAATTTTTTAATCTGTACATTTTTTGAGGAATTTATTTCTTATTTCGTTTCGGTGGAGACTCATAGCTTAATGCATTCATATATTCAACAACAAAAAAATGGAAAAAAGAAAATTCTGTTCAATTATTGGAGGGATTCACATGCTGAGGGGTCCATCCACCCCTTGTTGTTGCAAGCCTGACTTTTTGCTTGAGTTGGATGATTTTAATCTTCTCAGGAATAATCCTTGATTGAATTTGAGGGATTACTGAGGGCCTGGCAGACAAAGGGAAGCAACTTTGATTTGGTGTCTGTCTATAAGAGAAAAAACAATAGAAAAAGATCTGCAATAGTTCAAGAGGGAGAATAAAAAGGCTGAAAGGAACACAGACACAAGTTTAATCCCAACTTGCCACACATTTCTTATTGGCCTTTGATTTGATTTGTGGCAGTCATGCAAAATCAGGCAAAATGGCAGCATGTCTGGTGTCCGTTTGACTGGACTGTGAGGTGCAGCCTCACATGCCTCACATGTCAAAACACATAAGACAAATTTTAACATTGTCACACGTCACTGAGAGCAAAAAGCAGCAGACTAATTAATGCCGTCTTTCCCCCCTGCAGATGTGAAGAGTGTTTTTGTGTTTTTAAACATTATTTATGTGTTTCCTTGTCAAGTTGAGATAATGATCATTTGGATTGGATGTCCTGAGCAGAACATGAGGCCACCACACTGCTGTTTTGACTACATGGAAAGAGTCCACAGCTCTTTTTTGTTCTTTTCTGGAGGCAAAAGGGAGATTACATGAACGGCTGAGTCTGGTTGTGTTCAGGTCTTTGCCTTAATACATAATCCCCTGTAATTCTCTTTGTGGTGGGTGCTCTCTGTTGTCATTCATTGTTTGACGGCTGCAGGGTGGCCGTGAGAAGGGAAACAGAAAAAGTCTGATACATGACACGAAAAAGCAGGAAAACTTTCTCTTTGCAAAGAAATATGTCGCTGCCAGACCTTGACAAAAGATTCTGTAAAATATAAGTCTCTTACATTTCAAACCACATTAAGTTCATAATAGATAGTTAAGAAATTAGTTTTAAATCGGTCCACTTATACTACATATTACTGTATATCTACATATATTATCTGTTTGCATAAGTTTAAAATCTTTTACATTTTTTTTTCTCAATCTCTTTATTCCTGGCCAACCTTGGCATAGTTTATAACATTGTAGGCTTCGGGCTTTTGTTGTGGTGGAGCAACCACTAATGCCACACAGCAATTAGGGTAGTCTTTTGTTAAATGTAAAATCAATTTTGTTGCCACATACAAAACACAAATGTGGACTTGAAACACTGCATACTGTTTTTTTAAGTAACCACAAGCCTGACAAACAAGTGGCCTTTGCAGTTGTTGCATCAATACTCTTGCAGCTCTTTGCAGCAAACAATTGTAGAAATTTCTACATTACACACAAGTTACGAGTATAGATATTTTGGGAGGAATTAAAAAATCTTTATTTGATCTTGTAGGACATTCGTAATTAAATTATACCACATGCACTCATCCCTTTGGCTTTATCTTTACTTATCAAAGGAGGAAAAAATACACATTGAATGTAAAACGTCGGTGTGTTTTTATAGCCTTCCTCTGTTAAAAGGCATAGGTGGGATGTCTTGAGAGCATGTGTGTTTTAGCCTCTCTATATTCGGCAGGCAGCGTGTGCAGTGGGTGGAGCTAAAGTTTGCAGGCTGGAAAGGGAGCAGCTCTCAGTCCGCAGAGGAGGAGGCTCGCCCTCAGACGCGCGGAGGCTGGACTTCTCTTCACGGACACGCACTGACGGACTGTGACACACACGAGTTAAAGCCAAATTTGCGGATTTAAATGATATTTCGATCCTTTTTTTTCCGACAGTTTTTCCAACGAGTGTGAAGATCTGAGCCGGGACTGATTTTGATTTTGAACTGCGCCGCAGCTCGTGCTCGGTAAGGTCTCTGCGCTCGTTCGGTGTACTGAGTTTTCAGGTTAAACACCTTTGTGAAGTGAGTTTAACGGACTTCATCTTATTCTTGACTTCTTTTGATTAATTGCATTGTTTTTTTGATGATGATGATTTATTAATGGGCTTCTCCAGTCTTGCAAAAAGTATTAAACTTTCTAAACTCGCTTATTCCAAAATGGAGTTTTAAAAGCTTACCATGAAGGTTTTATGAGACGCTCCTTGGATTTGTTGTGTTCACCTGATGATAACTGATACAAAATCAGGTTCTGATTTCGTGCTTATAGCTTGTGGGCTTGCAGACGTCAGAGCTGCTTTCACATTTCTTACAAGGATGTGAAGGATGTGATGGTGATGGTTTTATGCACACTTTGCATGCTTGCTCTTGCCATAGCAGACAGAAAGACAGAGATGTCAGATAAATTAGCATTGTTGTAAAAGCAGTAGGCCTATAGAAGTAGGTGAGGAGACAGCATGATGGACTGGCCCTTCTGTTTTCTTTGTACACACGTGGGTAAACAGCTGCTAGTCACATTTAGCCCAAAGATACAACAAACAAGACCCAATTCTGTTGCATTGGTTCTGCTTTGTTTTCACTAGACTTTAAGACAAATGGGCAAAACTGCTGCTGCTGCTGCTGAGCCCTGATGGATCATACAGGTCTGTTAACACCATGTGGAGCCTTTTGGAATTGATTCTGTCCAACTTTACACTTGACACCTCGCTTGTTTTCTGTTATTCTCCTCCAAAACACTGCCTCCTCTCATCTCTGCTGGCATTTTGTAGAGTTGTGTTGACATACCTCACATATCAGTCTGTGTTTCTGTTAAACAAACGCTGTTTGACCCGGGATACAGCATCCTTTTTTTTTCTGTGGGAGTCTTCAACAGGGAAGCCAAACCACGCGTGTTTATAAAATGTATTTTTCAGTCTGAACTGACCGAATCAGGAGGCTGTGATGCATGAGAGGGCCAAAGCCTGGCATAGTGTTTAGATGGTGTTAATATGCTTTGTTGGAATCTAACTGTAAATGACTGCAAATGGAGCAGTGTTTCCCCCTTGGGCCTCTGCTGCTCTTCTGCTGCTCTTACCAGTGTGTGATAGTGTATCAGTAACACTAATAACACTAATAGTCTCTGGCCGTCTTACTGTCAACAAAGCTGCAGAGACCTTCTCTCTCTGCAAGCAATTCCCCCCATCCTCCCTCTGTTTCCCTGAAAGACACACACATATGCACACACAGAGACCCCCACCCACACAATCACACGCACATTCAAACACTCAAAACAAACATGCAGACTCCACCCAACACTCCACCCACTGTAACAACTTCAGAGGAATGGTCAGCATATGGAGAGGTTGTGGTAAAAGAGTTGGAAGGGGAAGTGGGAACTGGGAAGAGGAGACACTGTGCTGCCTTTAACCCCCCCCCAAAAGGTTAGTCATATCCCTTACATTGTGCAGAGGGACTGCAAGTGCTCAGTACAAACTGATGGGAACCAGCGTGCTCAGTGGTCCCAGTGCAGCCTCCCATACACTGTTGAGATGTGGGAAAATGTTCATTTGGCTGGGCAGAAGCCAGACTGCACCCAGGACGGGGCAGGCATGAAGCCAGCCACGCTGCCTGTTCATCAGCTGAGTTGAGTTAGTGCAGATGAGTTCAAAAAGAGTTTGTTTTCCAACACAAATAAAAGAAGCAATGTGCAAAAAATCCCATGCGGGTTTTTGTTTCCTGTGTGAACATTTGGTAAGGGAGGTGCATCAGTTTCAGGAATCTGTGAGGATTCTTGTAGCATTATTAGAACCTTAACTGTGAAAAGTCACACTTTGTCTTTACACACGGGCAATAAGGTTTAATGGTTTACATTTGCATTTACTATATCTATACTGCAGCCCTGCTTGCTGACTGTCTCTGATGTGTCTACACCTAGTTTTGTCTTTCAGTTGCAAGGCTATTCATATTCAATACGACCTGCAGGTCCTGTAGAAAGGCTGGCCAGGCCCTGCAGGGGTTCAGATGTTGGGCCAAAGGATGGCTCTGAATGCAGGAGATGAATGCATGCAGATGAACCTGAAATTCATTTACATAATTTGACTTTTCTACTCGGTCCTGTTGCCTTCTCTCGCCCACTGGCATTACTTTGATAAACAGTCTTGTTTATTATAGTAAAAACAGGTGTTCCACTTGCATTTGACCCAGTTCTTTTGGACTGCTGTCATGCCTAATCATCATGGCAGTTTATAGTTACAAGTTCATACATATCACTGCTCAGCCACAGAACTGCACCAGTCTGCACTGACATGCTACATATTTGACTAATTCTGTTTGCAAAAATACTGCTCAGCAAATTTACAGAATATGCACAAGGATATGTAGTATTTGATTACCTTAGTGAAAGATCCATTTATTATTCTACAGTCTAAGAGTAAGGACACCTGAGATTCAACAAAAAAGTAATTAAAAAAAGTAATTTAGAGGACCAGAATATCATTTGTGCATATATATATATAAGCACTCTTTCTATATTAGTCCTATGTTTGTTATCGAAAATCCTTGTGCAGTGACCAAGTCATGTTTAACTGTGTTTTGGAGCAACCAGGAACATATGTTGACCTAATATTAGAAATATTATAGTTTGTTATTTGTGTGACTTCACTGTGTCCATCTGATTCAGTGTTCAGGTTTGTTAGAAGTGTTCTTTTCATCACCTTAGATGAGTTCAACCTGAGGGTGCCGTCTTTGGAAAGAAATATATTATGTAACATGCCTCTCTCCTGAGAGAAATTCACGTCTTCCCCACTTTCCTCCTCTTGTTTTGAAAGAAATGTGGAGAGAAAAAGATAAACTTTGTAATGAAAAGCAGACTTTTTGCGAGTCTGCATTGTTTTCCTCATGATTCTGTTGATAACTGAAGACAACAGTATCTTATATTTCAGTTGGTGCTGTAAACATACACTAAATGTGTTTTAGTTTGGCTCAAGATGGTCTCAAGATTCAATATTTACACTTAAAATGGTGGAAAGAACAATCTCATTTTCACATGGAAAGCAAAGACCGGGGATTCTTCCTTGTGGCAGGAAGAGGAAGTTTTCAAGCACCTGCAGGTAAAAGTATTGTTTAAAAGAAATAAACAAGCCAATTACTGAAGAAAAATACTGCAGTTTAATGTCTTTTTAAACATCCTTCTTTTGGCTTTTATTCTAACACATGAACAAACGGCATCAGTGCGTCCTGTGGTGCTTCCATTCATGTTTCCACTGTCCCCTGTGGTTTCCTGCTTGTTTGGTATCAAGTCATTTATGATAATGTGATTTAAAACTATGGGCTATATTGATTTTAGGGTGCTTCAGTTGAGAAAGCTAACTAAATCAGGGACAGTAGAAAATAATTAGTGGGGAGGGGTTGCAGAAATGAGGAGGGTTTGTAATTTTTCTTTTGGCTCAGTGTCTTTGTTTTATTTCAGCATTCACTTGCAGTAAAAGTGTTAGTTACATCTATATAATTACAGATGTTATAGCTAATAAGTGAGAAAATTGTACTTTTCACCATATGCACTAATTACCTGTGCTTCCCATCCTTTTTTAAATTAAACCTTAAAATGTGGCATCAGGGTCCATATTATTGTTTAAAATGTTGATGTTTATAATAAGGGAACAAAATCAGATGAGTTTTCTGTTGAAAGGTCCATTTTGAAAAATTTCTGGTTGTTTAGACAGATTATGGGAGAAATTGAGTATATTTGTTTTAATTGATCTAAGGTGTTTTTTCATTACCTTTGAATGACCTTTATATCTACAGAAAATGCGGGTCGATCTGATGTATCAGTTGATTTGTCACACAGAACCACTAGGGAAGTCGTGCAGTGAAACTCTTTGAAAAAGGGCAGACACTTTAAAAAAAGAAAAAAAACTTGGCAAGTGATTGTTTGAACCACCTGTCCATCACCGTCCATCACAGGCTAACTTCAGCCAATCAGATCAACAAACCACACAAAGGAGTAGGAGACTAAAACTCTTGCTGAAGTTGAAAGTAGAGCAAAAACCTCTCCACTGCAGTTCTTTACTCATCTTTCTACAAAGAAATACTCTCCATTGTTGTTTCCAAGCAAACTGCAACTTCAGGCTACACCAGGCATTTTGACAAAAAAAACATGAATGGCAGAAATTTAGTTTGGTTGACAGCTTGGGTGAAGTTGAACAAGTTATTTACATGTTTACAGTTAATCCAATAACACAGTAACAAGGAATTTTAGTTCTGTTCTGCTTTGTAGTTATCATGTTAATATCTTTTCCTCCCTGTAAATGAGAGTGAAAGATACTCTGTTGAAGACCTGTAGGGCATTTGTGAAGTTAACAACAGGACTCTGAGGCCTGAAAACACAGGATTGTGCAACATCACTGGAGTGTGTCACTGTCAGTAAATGCTAAATATTTTAGGATTACAGTGGAAGTGAACAACAATTCACCAGCTGCCACCGGATATGTTTATTGTCATTTCAATGGAATAATCGTAGAACTTCTTCTGCAGTCAGAGGGGAGTGCAGAAAGCTGATGATGTCCAGGCAGGAGAGACCAGGGCTGAAGAAGACAGCAAATATAATATGATCAATATAGATTTTTAAGGTGTTATATAATTGAATTATGCTGTCAGTTTAAAGAGTATCTTGAAATTAACTAAAGCCTGAACACGCCTGACAGTTAATTGGTTAAACTTAAGTAATATAGTAGTTTATTTAAAAAAAAAATAGTATTAGATAAACTGTGCAAACATGGCTTGATTTGGATTATACGTTGTGGTAAAAGAATATTTGATGAATGAAATCTAAATGTAAACACTGACTTATGCAGAGAAGATTAATCTGACTTAACAGAGCAACAGCATGTTAGCTTGCTGTGAGGCTTATTGACACAATGATTGTTTGGATGGTAACATTCAGATGATGGAAACGATGTGTTGTGTTTTATGTCTTTGTTGGCACCAACCAACATCATATTTTGCAGACCATCTTTATGCGCAATGTTGTTTTGGATGATTTTCAATCCACTTTTATCCAGCTGACATCATGTTACCTCTTTTTAACAACATTTCCTCAGCTTTGAACATGAGTTCACTTTCAGCACATCGTGAGTTTAACGAGTGGAGGAGACTGTCAGCACAGAAATACAGACGGCCAAAATCATAAAATGATCCGTCGTAGGTGATAAAGTAAACAGCTGAATTGCACATTGAGTCAGCTCATCTGTTGTAGTCAACGCACGCAACTGCCTTTAATTACTGTGACATATTGGGGAGGGGCTCTATTGCACTCTGCTTCTAATTCCAAAGACAGGTCCAAAGAAAATATTAATAATGCTAAAGATAACCCTTCTTCTTAAGTGAAACACAAGATTCAGCCCTAGTCCCAACCCAAATATTTTTCATTTATAATCCTTTACTTATATTTGACAAAGTTAGCCAATTTCTTTATTACATTTTCATTTGAAATCAATAATTTGTAATAACAGAAATCTTTCTAATATCTAGTTATTTCTCAGCTGTTTTTGTTCAGTTAGCTGTCATAAATTCATGGTGTACAATTCTTATCTGTCCCATGTATCAGGAATTATCAGCAGGATTGTTGCTTGAGGGGGGACCACACTGTTGACTTATTACATCCGTTATTGGCGGCGACTGCTCTCAAAGACAAAGACCTGACAGTAAACAAAGCAGAAGTGTCTCAGCTGTTCTTCTCTGAAGTCCACATGGCCGCCGAGAGTAAACAGCTAACAGCCTTGAGCCTGCAAACTAGACAAACGACTCAGATGAGCCATTGTGTTTTTTGCTTTGGAGGAGTAATGTGAACAGTTTCGTGGTCGAGGCCCGTTCTTACCATCATCGACATTCATACCTGAACACACTGGTTGCGGTGCATGTCTCACAAGGTGAAGCAGGGGCCAAAAACAGAATATCGTCATCTGATACGCTTTGAAATCCTATTGCCCTGCTTGTCAAATTGAGTAAAGAAATGAGTCCTCACTTGGGTTTACTGCAGGGATTAATCGAGCCCCCCCAACATGATGTTTAAGTCATGAGAATAATAGCCTACTATGGATAGCCAAGTCTTTGGATTTGATGGTGTAATTAGCAGATGAACTGTGATGCTAACGCATTCAGACCTCACAAAGGCCTCTATTATGTGATTATACGACGGTAAATCTTTTACTCTCCTTTGTCACGCCACAGCGTTTGTCCGCAGACTTGACTGACATCATCATACACTCAGCATCTGTGCTTTTGATAGCAACAAGTGTTCCCCATACGACTTAGCTAGGAAGTCACAAGGATACCAGAGCTGCAGGGAAATAGTGAAATGCATTTTTTATCCCTCACCACAAATATCTTTGGACAATCATTAAACTGCAGTCTGTCAGGCTGCAGAGCCTTAAGCACGTGGAAATCTAAATCTTTGTAACTTTTCTTTGATTTTTCCACTGGAAGCAAAGTGTTGGGCTCTTATGATCAGGATTTCCTGATTGGTCAGGCCTCTCCATTAGTCCAACCAAATCATCAGGTCAAAAGGGAGGAGAGCTTTGCAAAATAGAGAGAAATAATAAACAAAAAGGAGATTAGTCTGATCTGTTTTCCAGTTTTCATTCTATAAACTAAAAATTCAAGGTACAAGATTGAAGCTATCAATCACTTTACCTTTTAACATTAGCACATTTCTTTACATTTTTTGTCTTTACCCCTAAAAGAAGATTTCTGCACCCCCAGCTACAAAAGTGTCCCTTTTATGTCCTTTTATTTTCTTCATCATTTGCCTGAACCTTAAGTTCATGAAACGTGCAATAAAAAACAAACAAAGGCCCACCGTTATCACCTTAAGGACCCGTTTTGGATATATGGGTCCAAAAACAATTCAGCTGTTTCTCAGATCATTCTCTTTTTTTGTGCAGTAAGTGATTTCCTTGTAAGTGTTTGCGGAAAAGGTTCCCATAGTTTCTATAACAGGACCGTGATGAAGTGGGACTCTGGGAAATGATGCCTCCTATCATATTGCATGCTGACTGACATGCACAGCTCATTATTGACGCTTTGCGAGTTTTTCAAGAACCGATCTCCCACTGTTCCCCCGTCAAGCTTCAATAATTTGAGGCAAGGGCAACTCTGTATCAGAGGGAATAAGCTGACCCCAACTCTCCTTTAAGCACTTATCTCTTCTGCCAGTTCTGCTTCGCTCACTCGTTTGAAATGATAATTGGTCTTTCCTGAGTGGCGAAGCTGAGCAGTATGTGCACAAATGTAAAAAGGAGTTTGAATATTCCTCAGAGCCTATTTGAGTTTAGGATCACACTTAGTAGTGTCACTCCACGCTCTTTGCCCTTCATTTTAACACTGTGCGCATGGCACGCTGGCTTCACTGTCACCCAAAACCAAATCCATTGCTAACCTAAAGATAACGCAATGGGAGTTCATCACTGCACTTTAATGACTGACTTTGGGTCAGAGACACGGACACAACGGGATCATTGAAAAAGTGCACCTACCATGATAAAACAATTAGTACAGGCATGGCTGGTAGTTTGGGGTCATGCAGAGCCAATCAGAGCGTATTCAATGCCTGGCCTTGGACCTGATTATACCTTGATAATTAAGAGCAGAATATAGTACCCTGATTATTCTTCGGTCACACTGAAGTCAGGTTTTCTCACTCTAATTAAAATTAATATATGAACATACCTTTAACTCATTCTATCAAACTATGAATGACTAATGGCTAATATTTTAGCATTTCAGTAAGACTGTTTTCATGTTATACCGTCAAAAATTTGTCCTATTCCTGTTTTCATATTTTTTATTAAAACGGAGACCACAAATGCTTCTGCAATTTGACCCAGTCACACTGAAAAGTTGTGTTCTTGTGAACCATGTAAACCCCTAAATATTGATAAATAAACATATTATTATTGTGTGGAAGCATATGTACTGAGTGAAATGGTTAGTATTTAGGCATATTTTGTGTTTCAGAATAAAAAGATCACTGTGTTTGATTCAGTTTAGCCTCAGAGGCAGATTAAGTCTACACATCGCCACTGAAATATAACTTTTGTCTGGTGCAGCAGAACACGTCATCACTGAGTGCTTTCTAGTTTCAAGTTTAATTTGTGTCCGTTAGAAGAGGGCTTTGATCCGTGTTTATTTTTACCCAATGGCAGTTTGGACCATCATTGAGTGAGTCATTTCAGGGTCGTGGGAAGTATCTGCTTTATGACCTGAATTGCCTTTAGTTTTATAGTAAATTGGACATCCCTTGAAGAGTAAAATCTCAACAGTTTTGTTGTTGTTTGACGGTTGTTGTTGCGTTTTTTGTTTGCGTCAGTGACACACAACAGCAGGATGCACTACAGCCAGAAATCAATACAATCACAGTTCTATGAATATTTGATGTTACATGCAGGAAGTTACTATCCTCATATTACTGTGGGATTTCACACAGGAATCAATAATTCAGTAAACACTGTTGGTTCCAATTCTCTGAGACTTTCATAATAACATCAAATGAACTCAGGTCAGAAGATAATGTTGGGTCCTGTTTTAAGTGCAAATGTTCTTTCTTTCCGTGGATTTCCACCTTTTAGGACTCTGTATAACTAAAGGTTCAGAGGTGCATTTGGGAGTTTGTCAGTTTTATGAAAGATTTATAAATGTGTAGTATTGATTGGCATCAGTATGCACAATAAGTTTAAAATCTGGAATACATTCTGAGATATACAGCTAACAATAAATAAATAAAAAAACAAATAAATAAACAAACAAGACAAGATAACAAACAACATGAATGAAAATGAAAACATACACAAACAGATTGGTGCATTGTGTTTTGACATTTGCATTATGAGCTCCATAAGAGAAACACATTTGCATGGATGAAATGGAGTGGGATCAGCAATGGCTCTTGATTAGCAGTCTGATCTGCTTTTTTTTTTGCCGCATTTATACAAATTTGTCTCTTTCAGAGTAAGTTTGCCTTTAGGCATCAGCATCCTGAATCTTGAGTGTGCAGCTGTCCCATATTATAGACCTGAGAGTTGGAACGTGCATAAAGGTTTTTCATTTTATCCCGGGTTAAAGTCTCGTCTGTTGTGTTCTGACATGGAGGCCTCGACTGGTTTCAGAGCCAACAGAAAATCTTGTTACCTGCAGGGCAGGAACGATATTGGAGAGACAGTATTCATTTTTCTACCTCTGGTTGTTTCATATGTGTGTGCGTGCTACTTTTTTCTTCCAACATAAAAAAGTAAAAGCATGTTTGTATTGATTCCTTTACAGCTGTTGACATTGAAAAAAAAAATGTATCTTAAAAATCTATATATGAATCCCTACCCTATCTGAATTTCTTTTAAGAAGCAAAAACAAAAAAATATCTGGATGTGAAACTGTTGTTGTCAGGCTGACATGATGTTCAGCTTGTTTTTTGAGTTATGGCGAGGTTGTCCATATTTAATAACTACTAAAAGTCCATTGTGAGAGGCTATTCTTGAGATTTGTTTCTGACGTATTACCCAAAAGCTGCTGTAAATTCCTTAAAAAGCAGTGAGCCAGGTTTGCACCAGACGTACCCAAGATTTTACAGTTTATTTTTAACCCAGTCGTGATTTATTTAGAAGTCTGCTTTCTTGGTGCTTGGAGCAGTCTGCTCAGCTGAAACCCTCGTCTCTACTCCCCACTGTCCTGTCCCCAGGTGGGCTGGATGAGAGGAAATGTGGTACTCCAATGTTTGTAACACACATAGACTTCTACATTGTAAATGTTGTGAAATCACCTGCACTTCACCTCCTACCTCGCGCTGAGTAATCCACTTTAAATCTTTAAATTTAGTTTCAGAGTTAGTGTGCCTGTATTTTGTTCTCAATCATGAGTTATTTATTAGATGGACTAAATTGCCTTTAATAATTAAACCCGATCAAGCAGGAAAATGCAGAAACATGAAATGTACAGCTTAGCAGGCCTACATGCCCTGTTACATTGCATCTTTGCAGTTGACTACTGAAAAACTATGTATGCTGTAGATTCTGAAACTATGTGGATAAATGTGATTGCTGATTTATGTGTTGCACTCTGGAAAGCAGCTGTGTTTGGTGGTTCATCATACATTTACACTGATAGCGCAAACATGTTTAGAAAGTCATGTTTAGATTAATTACAGTTGTCTGCTGGCCCCTCTAATAGATAAAGCTAATCTGTTTTGAATTTTGAAGTTATTCAAAGTCACGAAACACTAGCCTCAATTAATTAAAAAAATAGCATAAATGCTGATACAAAGATAAAGAATGACTTTACAGCTATTTTTTAGCATCAAATTTAAAAACATCTCACAGTCTTTAAAAAAGCAACCATGTATATATTTATTTAGAAAAACAGTTTACCTTCCCCAACCATCCCACTGTTGGGTTTTAAACCCATCATGCACTAACCAGTTAGCTAAGAAGGCAGCTATAAGTGAGAGTTATAATGGCAGACACAGCAAGGAGTCATTGTTTGTCAGTCACCTACTGAGGTCTTTTCTACCCAACATAATGACCTCATAAATCCTACTCAATAGTAATCTGCACCCAAGGGGCCATGTTGTTTTTAGTGTCACAAATGGGAAAAAAATCAGCTTTAACATCATTGCAGGTCGAGGACAGACTTTTTACCCTGTGAGAAAAGTCATTGTTTTGTATTTTAAAAATATTTGTTTGGAGCAACTATTGATATTTGGAGAGCAGATTTAGTTTCACAAAGTCACCCTTAAACCTGGCAAAAACTGACTTTAAAGTTTCAAACTTGATTGCAGCTGGGCAATAAAAATGCAAATGCTTTTATAGTTCTCTTTTACTTTGGACTTTGATGTACTCCTGACACTGTTAATGGATTGGACGGTGGCCTAATCTAGCCTCATGTCAAGCTCTGTGATAGCGCTCTCATCACAGGGTCCTGCCCGGCCTCTGATTATCTCCATAAGTGCCTCAGTCTGTGCCAAAGACTAAATGAGAGACAAGTCACTTTGCAGGGATGACTTATGTGGAGCTTGTGGTCAAGCACGAAGCCCAGTTGTTTATAAAAAGCCATGCAAATGGTTAGCATTCATGCTGTTCCCTATCCAGCGAACTGGCCATGACCTGGTCGAGAGGATCGTCCAGTGGATCTGTCACATCCTTTCCCTCTCTCAACAGATGCAGGTATTAATAGTGAGCCCCAGAGGGAGGTTCGAAAGGTTAATGAATCTGTTGCCTTAAGCAATATGGCACCAGATTTACCCTCCATAGATACAAGGAGCAGCAGACCTTCTCCTAGATGAGCAGATGGGTCCTGTGGCACTGAGCGTAGCAGGTCACCTGTCCTATAACAGCTACATTTAAATAGAGCTCTAATCTTATTAAGTCCTATAATAGTTGCTTCTAATAAGATCCCTTTCTTTGGTCAAGTACTTGCTGTCAAATATGATTTAAAGCTTATTAATATTTAATGCTTTTTCTCCTCGGATCCATGATTCATTGTTCTTCCAAATGGATTAGGACACTACATGATTTATTTGGCTAAAATGTGTGTGATGGTGACATGGTGTTCAAGCAACAAAACTATGCATAAGAAACCACGACAAATTTGTTATTAAATCAGTTTACTTGCCCTCCATTCCTCTGATAAGCCTCAGCAGATTTGCTTCCGGGGTGTTGAGCATCCATCTTGTCTTGCTCAGGTGCAGGACTCAGCTATATGAACATTTTAGACGTTACAACCATGAGTCATTCTGTAAATTTTGTTTTCCTCAGAGACCCTAACTTTCCCTTGTCTGCTGCAGGGGCCTTCATATTGACACAACACTTTTATGACTAAGCGGGCTAACCTTTTGTTTTTGCTTCAGAAGATAATTCTGGCTGGGCATGAACAACTTTTGGGCACTACAGGGTAGATATGCAAGAGCGTTAAGATATTTATTTATTTATGCATTACTGCTCTACAGAATTAGCCAGAAAGTATCCTAATTCATCAGAGTGCCAGGAAACCCTCCTCACAACACCCCTCTCCTTTCATTAAACTTTAAAAGACCTTTGGAGTTACATAAGGATATGCCCTGGGAACATGGAGACCCGGGGTGTGCGACACACGCAGGGCTGCCATACTCGTTGTTGCAGTCTCAGCAGGCATGAAAAGGAACAGCCGAGGAGGTGGGGGGGTGTTACAGGATCGTGAACGGATGTTTAAGCCTCCAGTGACTCAGCTAGCTTCAGTGGAATAGCAGGAACCAAAGCAGGCTGATAGCGAAGTGAGTTGTGTTTCTCACTGGTTGAGACTCAGGGGACTGAATGAGACGGATGTGACAGCGAAGCCCAGAAGCACAGATGAGTGAAAAAGGTCTTATTCAGTAAAACTAGGGTGATCTGTCTCGCCGTTGCAAAGTTGAGACAGATGACCTTCCACAAAAATGTCAGTATACCCAGTCATTATGCAAGTTGACTAACTTCTCTGTCAACTACAACCTTGTCTGCTACCACTCATCAGCTCTCTGCATGTCTTCTGGCCAACTTGTCCATGTTTAGTCTTTGCACTGGCAGGTGGCGGCGAGAAGGGCTGTAAAATGTCCATTTAACCTGCATTCTGTAGAAGTCGAGGTTGATCAGAAGTTTTTTAAATAGTATTCCCCAGTGGGGCAGAGTGTCAGCAGACAACCAGGGACCTGACCCCTGTTGTCTTGTACTTTTGTTGGATTTATTATCTCCCATAAATGTCTGAACGATGTCTTCAGGGAGTTGCTGCAGTGACGCAAGCTCTCAGCCAGAGACGCCGTGTGCTCCCCAGTGTTTACTTTCTAAACGTCACCACCTATGTGGGAGATTTGTGAGGGGGTGCTGTCAGGCAGTGAGGAGTGGTGAGTTTTGTTTTAGCACAAAAACAGACTTAACTGTGTTTACTAACTTATACAAAAACTCCAAAACACCTTTAAAAATCTGTCTTTTTTCTGCAATAGGAATGGGTACAATTGGCATTTACTCGCAGGTCAAGTTTCTCTGCAGAGGTCATGATAATTTATCAGCTCCAGCTCCAACTGTCAGTGATTTAAACACAACACGTATTAGTATTGTATTTCATCGTTTATTTATTGCATTTTAAAGTCAGATAACTTGTGAAATGGCAGGTTTGTGCAGGATGCAAAACAGTGAGGGGAGAGCATCTTCTGATTCAAGGGGGGAGAGGAAATAAAGAGGCAGGTTACTTGCACTATGAGAGACACTCAGAAATACATTTTCCATCCGTCTCCATTCAGACAGCACTGGAACATTTTTCAGTGTCACTCTAATAATGTCACTGGCCTCATTGCTGATTTCCACAATTTTCCCTCGTGTGGTCTCCAGTTTGAAAGTAATACACCAGGAAAAAAAAACAGAAGGGCAAACTTGTCTATTGGCAGTGAGAAAGGAGTGATTCAGCTATTTTTAGCATGTTTACTTGTATTAAAAACATCTGCTTACGTGGCTTATTTAGGTGCAAAAGTGGCTTTAAGAACTTTTACGAATTCGTAAGAAGTCTTTAAGTTTCTCAGTTCATTTTTATCATAGAGCTCCACAGTTTATGTCCTATGTTTAGCAAAGAATGATGAAACAGACTGGATAAGTGCCTATTTTGAGTGTTTTTCTAAGAAACCCGACATCCTACTAAATAAAATTCTCAGTATACATCCACTTAATGGGCACCTTATCTGCACACTCACGCTGTAGACAATAAAAGTCAGAGAGCAGATGTGTTCATTGTGCCTCTTTGAGACAAAATTACAGAGTTGTCTTGGGAGTCACTGTTCTTTCATGTATTTCTCTGCGTAGCCACAGAATTAGAGCCAAGCTGCCATATTATCTTCTTAGGGATCTCTTGCTGGTTGCTGATGACAGCGTAATTAAATGCAGGGATTTTTAAAAAGTCAAACATGCTTTTTATCTTGCAATGAAACTTTGTGGGCTGCTGTGCAAATTGGACATTCACTTCGATTTAAAAGCTTGTAAAAACCCTTTAAGCTAGCACATGGTGCATGTTAGCTGGCTAGTGGTCAGAAAAATCAGTTGAGTTTTTCTTTGGCAGCGTGTTAAAAGAGCAAATGGTTGAAACATAAGTGTTTGTTTTTGTAATAAAGGTTTTATCTGAAGCCATCTATGTTCTATGGTTGAATATTAAAGTCTGTGGACAAAGAGATGGGGCAGGTGATTTTTGGATGATGCCATTGTTTGCTGTCAAAGTTGAAAAACACCTTAACTCTTCAGTACTTGTTTCGCTCTTTGCAGTAAAACCCACACAATCTTCCAGAATGAACTGCTGCCAAATGTATCAGTTCTGCTGCTTTTGTAGTTGTTGGTTATAGCATCAGATGTTGGATATGGATCTGTTATTCCAGCTTGTGTTTTATCTTTTTTTTTTTTATCATGTTCTTGGATCAGCACATAAAGAAACAAGCTCTCTCTTCTCTCTCCACAGATCCAGAATGACTTTTACTAAATGGCCTCTGGTCGGAGCTTAAAGCTGATCCATTGAGGAGCACTATGAGTAGATGACGACAAGCAGGCTTAAATCCAGAAAGGATTCCTCTTTTCTGTGCTAAGAGTCTTCTAACCGTGTATAAGGACTACTGGGAGTACAAGAATCAAGTCAAGGACACGTTCACTCCCCCTCAGCTTGCAGGAAGATGGGAGTGAAAAAATAAAGCTCTTCGCAGTCAAGAGGAGCTTAATGAATTCCAAGGAATCTTAAAACAAACTGTGCATTTGTGTATGTCTGTGTGAGAGGATCAGGCAATCATGTGGACATTTGCTGCGACTGTCCACCGTCTTCTGGCTGCTGCGCTGCTTTCGGCTAGCTGCCTCCAATTGCTGATGGCCACAGAGGACGATGTCACACCACGCATCAGTTTTCCTTACAGTAAGTCAAAATGATTACCTGTTTACACACTTCTGCTCAGTTGTGATAATTGTAAGCATACATGGAATTTAGTGTTTCGGCAGTTTTTAAAAAATTATCATCCCTCCACCTTCCCCCAAAGTAAGAACAAGTTTTAATAGTTTGGGTGATGGTTCTCTTTTTATTTTTTCAGAAACAAAAAATAAAATGTTTATCTTTTCCATTGTAAGTGACAAACATCAGCAGCTAACTAGTTTCCTATCCAGTCTAACCCAGCATTAATTAATTCCAAGGTCAGAGACATTAAATCAAGCTTATTTTTGAGGAATTACAGGATACTTTAAAAAAAAGACCCATTCATGATGAGCATATCCACCGTGTCGTGTCATGTTTGTGGGAGTTGGTCCTGGATGCTACCAGGTCTGACTGTATGCTAACAAAAGCGGCTCTGTCCTGCTCTATTGGATTTAGGGAAGTTTACACCCCAGTAACTCCAGCCAAACCTGTTATCCAAGGTAGAGTTACATTCACTGCACACATCCCAAAAGCCTTGTCTGTTATTTAAAGTGCAACATCCTTTTTAAAAACTGAACAACAGAACAATGAAGCATTGAATATTCAACCTCTATCTTACTTGCTCAAGAATGTAAACTAAGCAGCTAGCATGAACCTTTACAGACTCATTTGAATTAAGGAATATTTAAAAATCTGTCTTAAAGCTGGAAATTATGTTGTCAACCAATTTGTGAAGCTAAAGTTAGCTTAATTAATTATGTAGCTGAGAAATTTTCTTCAGCACTTGTATTTTCTAGCCAGCAATACTGACAGTTGCTGGTTTGTTTACATCTGTTTTAGAGCAGGGAGATAATTATTTAAAAATGTTAGAGACTTTGGTACGTAGATCTGACGCTCTTACTACTATAACAGAAAATGTAGCAACAGTAACTGAGTTGGGCAAGACTTCAAGTCTGACAGTTCCAGAGAAAACAACATAGCTTAGGTCACCGGTGAATAAGGACAACAAATCCAGCTGCAACAAGTGTGTGGAGAAGCAGCCTTAGCAACACTTTATTGACATGACAGAAGTTACAGGTGCCTGCAGGCTTTTGCACAAGTGCCAACCTGAAGAAATCTGCACTACAAACACAGCTTCAAATAAACAGCAGAAATTATAAGCTGGTTGCCTGAGGTTGTTTTTTAAAATTAGACATAATTTAACACAAAATTCCCTGTGTGTGTGTTGTTTTTCTCAACCTGAGTCTGTCAGAACATTGCAATGCAATATGCATGACATAACATGTGACTCCTGAGATTGTTACTCAAGTGCAACAGTTTGGGGCCCAGTGCATTTCTGCAGCAAATATGGTTCGTTTTTTTGCATTTAAAGCATTTGTCTCTTCACCCTGTATTGCAATAAAATGCAACGTTTTTACTCAAAAATATCAACTTAATGTCACTCCTAGTGAATCCACTGTTTGAATGGGGAACCTTTGGCACCTGACTTCATCATTGCATGTAATTACTTCACACTACACACACCAGCTGCTTATTATAATAACTGTGGATTAAGCTTTTATAATGTGAAAAGCCAGTGCTGTTATTCACTATTTGTTCAGCGGCTTTTTAGCAACAGCTTTTTAGCATTTTATTAATACATTATGGGAGCTTATGACAAATTATTGAAAAAGAAAAAAAGGTTGTTGTTTGGATGCAACTAGCAGGGGAAACTGACTGCTTTTCAGAGAAGTGCTGCTAAACATTCACCTATTTTACATCCTATGAGGCAGATATTTTAACAAGGACAGATTTGCATAACTTACTAGTTGATGCTTAATATTGGCTTCTTGGTTTATGCATTTTTATACTGTATCTCTGTTTTACAACATACTCATATATGCCATTCCAGCAGCAACCAAAGTACAGGTTTATGTAAATGTAGGGTTGCCTTTGGCTTCTGTAAAACTACCTGTTTCAATCTGACGTTCCTCACGTTGAAAACAACAATCTGATGCTTGTTTTCTTCACTCCTCAGCCAACTCAGTGAGGCGTAATGCTGTAATTCACATGCACCATCTCAAACCAGCATCGCTTTTACCCGAGAACAACCTTTCACATACTTCAGCCAATTTAATCCATTTAGGTCTTTTAGAAACAGGTTTATTGGCTCAAGGCTGGTTCCCAGCAACTAAGTGTTTTTCAAACTACCAATGTTTCTTTGTTCTCTACTTTGCTTCACTCCACTCAGCATTCATAATCTAAATTTCATGTATTTTGACACCATTAGTTAGAGATTGAGATTCTCTCCAAGGGAGAGCACAAGTTGTGGTGTTGGACAGCATGCTTTTCGTCTGATAATAGGGTGTAGAAAATCTCATTTAAACATCACCGACACTGATTGTAACCTATTCATTTAGAGTGCAGCTTTGCACAAACAGGGTTTACACCAACACTGGTGCCCTAAACGTTTCGTATATAAAGTAGCCTCAGTCCAACCAGTACCATTGATGCAAAACATGTAAAGCAAATCACCCTTTAAAGCTCTATTCTGGCTTGTGTAGTCTTTAAGAATGGGGGGGACCCAGGCTGTTTTCCTGAGAGAGGACCCTTGCCTCAACATGGCCTTTTTCCTGGAAAGGCGTCCCTTTTCCTTTTTGTCCTCCTTCCTTCCCCTCCTGCTCCTTCCTTCTCTCCTAATGAGCAGGCTAATCTCTCATGTGTAGTGAGTGGAGGTTTTTGTGGTCTCTGCAGTGGAGGAGCTTGACTGTTTTTCATTACAGCTCTTGTGCAGAGAACCAGCACAAAGGATCATGGGACTTGAAGCACTATGCATCAGTTAAACATGTGGCATGTATCACTTTTAGTTATCAGGCACTTCTCATGCACAATGTCTTTCCCCAGAAATGCACTGAGGAGCTGATTATATTTTTCTTCTTCGTTTTAATTTCACTTGGAACGAGAAGAAGAAATTCAAGTTTTGAACATGATAAGAACAGTTTATGTTTATAAGCTGGTTAGGGCATTTGGCAACCACTTAATGTTTTTTTTCAATCTGTCACAGGTACATGAACTGTATCAAATGTCACCTTGTTTTTGCTGAGATTATGGTTTCTCTCAAAGCAGCACTTTAACAACTTTGGAAATCTGTGTTTTTTTTCCGATAGTTTGATTGATACTGCTCTCACATTGCTAAAAAATATGAATCTACAGTATTCAGCTGTTAGCTTCAGCTAGTTTAGCTGAACGTAAAGACAGGAACTCGGGGGAGAGCTAGCTCCATCTGTTTGTAAAAAAAAATCGCCCTGTTAGTCTCTGTGGAGCCAACCGTCTAAAATGACATGTGTCGTGCTTTATCTAAATAAATATGGATGTGGACAAAATTCTGTAGAATTTTGTTACCTTTGCTAAGCTAACAGTGAAAAATTGAGCTTCTCTTTTACCACTTGGCAAGAAAGTGCATTTCCAAATATCTAAAGGCACTCCTTTAATTGTTACTTACATTCATCCCATTATGGTTTATTTTTATATTTTACCTCATTATGGCCTTTGGGACTCCATATGTCATGTATAAGAATGACATATCTGGTGTTTATGTGCTTGTGTTCTTGTGGGTAAGATGCAAAATAACCCAGCCGTTTTTTCTGCCTGTGAAATAAAAAAAAATAGAAAAATATGTGTTGATAGTCATACAGAATGCAGTGCAGTAAATGCAGCTGCTTATTTGCAGCTTAATTTGAATGTAAATTTTTATTACTATCGATGTAATTATTATAATAAATCTCTTGATTGACTCAAGATGGCAGTCAGTTTCTGTTTCACGTGTAGATTTGCATCCAATGGGCAGAATGCATAACAAAGGACACATTTAGATCAGAGGGGTGTTGTTTTCTGTCCTGATGCTTTCACACAGACTGCTAGTAAAGGAGCAAATCCAAATTTCGCCTACAGTAGCGAGCATGCTCATGTACGCTCAGTGTACACAGTGTCCTTCACGTTTACATTTGGATGATGTTCGGCGAAGATTGTGTGCTTTCTCTCATGCATGCTAATCCAGTGACCTTGGCCATGTGCAGATCTTAGTGCAGGAGGAGAGGAAAGGCAACAAGAGGGGGGTCATGCCAAATCCTCATGACATGCTTCGATGCCCATCTAAAACGCGGCAAAGGACACGCCCACTGATCCTGAAAAGAAAAGCGGTCTGTGGCTTCCAGCAGAGGTGGCACTCACAAGTGCCTGCATATAACGCCATAACAGTCGCAACAATGGAGCGTAATTAAGGCACATCAACTCCGTTTGTTTCGGACGTTTTAATGGCTTCATCACTTGCACGCTCCAGGGAATGTACAGAATAGTTCAGTCTTTGAAGATTTCGATCAGGAGCATTTGATATGAAGCAAATGGCAAGCAGCGAGAAATAATGGTGTAGCTGTTAATTAGGATGGACAGAGAGGAATGTGAGGTTGGAGAGAGTCATTAGGTGTTTTCTGCATCGCTGGGATGCAGTGAAGGTTTGTCTCAAACAAAATATGGTTTGCTTCATTGCTATTAACAGCAGAGGTTGTCATAGTTTTGCAGTAACTGTGACGCACAAAAGACATTTTATGATGGACTGAATTTTATGAAGTATGTCGTACTCATATTATAATGTTTCTGTGGTGCTGACTGTAAGGCACTCTGGATCACATTAGCTGAAATCACACAGCATAACATTTGATTTTATTACAGGCAAAGAAATACTTTTGTCACGCTTCAGTGTCCACTTTATTATTAAATCAGTATTTGCTTTGTTTTTGTTTTATTAAATTCAGCACAAGAGAGGTTTGGAATAAACACCACTTTTTGCTCAGAGAACCATAATGGTTTTATCCCAAGATAATCTGAGACTTAGACCCATTCACACACATTCTCACTCCATGTGTCCTGGATGGATCAGGTAACTATCTGATCTCAAGAGTGTAAATGCAGCCAAAGAAGCATTCAAGATGATGGCTCAAACCATCTTTTCACCTTTTACACCTTTTCAGCTAGAGGTAAAAAAGATGTAAATGTGTCAGTCTGCCAAGACAGACATGATCTTTACTGGCCTCATAGTGTAAATATATCAATAGCGAGTCTGTGAAAAATACCCCATTGTTTGTTTTTAATACATCAGTCTACCTTGTCCCTCCTTGTGAATACTTTCTGTCTGTACAGTCAAACTGTTTAACTCTGCATAAAAAGCTCAGTATAGGCTCTGGCCTTAGGAACAGTGTTGTGCAGTGAAGAAAGAGTTTCTTTGGATTCTGCTGACGCAGAACATAATATGGTGGCACTCTTGGCTCTTTCACTTTAATATCATACAAGACTGCAGTAATAAAGTTCAAACTCTGAGAAAGGGTCATCTTCTTTGCAGAAGGAGATGCATTAATGCAGCAGAAGTGCTGTATTAAGTGGAATTACAAACTGACTAATTACTGTGATAAGACACTAAAAGAAATGTTTAATTTAACAGTTTAAACTGTATGGTCGTATGAACACATTTCAAAACTGATATGTGTAATGACATATTAAATGGTATCTTTTCATGCCTTTTTTTAATCACTGCCACTGCAAGAATAAGCCTGTGCTCAGAAACACTTGAAGTTTCAAATTTGAGCAGAGGCAGACGTGAAATGGTTAAAAACAGTCGTCTCCTCTATCTTTCATTAAAGGTCCAAACTTTCCTGATTCAGCTCCAGTATGTTAATATGCTCCATATGCCTCACTTTCCCACTTGTGGTTGGATGTAAAAAGAGAGAGTGAGGTGTTCACCAAAGTGAGGCCTGGCTCAATATCTTTATTATATAGATGAACTGAGTGACTCTGTCAGAATGACTAATTTTATAGAAATTTAATCAGTCTGATACTGTAGATTCTGATCAGAAACAACAGCTGTCAGTCTGCTGTGCACAGGTGTAGAACTCACAGATCCATGAGAGGAAGCATCGTCCTTATCAATATCAGTGATACCTCTGGACAGATGAGGATCATTTTCAAATCATGTCAGGGCAGAATAATCCTTTTGAGCCAAATAACAGAGGCAAATGCCGCAGGTGTGGAAGTCCTGAGCTCACCAGGCTCCTGATAGCAGCATGATGGCAGGAAATAAATGTGACAGGAAGAGGTGTGTGTGTGCGTGAGAGTGTGTGTGAGACACGCCATTAGCGAACCCATGTGCTTGACCACCTCTCCTTCTCAGTTACTTTGCGGTGGATGAGTGAGAGAGCAGGACTCACTTTTGACTCCAGCCTGCTCTTTTCATCAAGGGTCTCTCCAGAGACATTCATGCACACTCTCTCACGCTCACACACACACCCATCCAGGGTAGAGGGTGGTGTCCGCATGCTGTGGTAGCACTTAACGACCTTCAACACATGTTAGTCCAAAGTGAGTGCACTTACTGAGCTGCACACGGCTCCACTGGTGCCCTAAAAATTGACGCGTGTGCCAGGAAAATGGTAATAGAGATGCCTTTTAAGTGGACTTTGATGGGATTGGTGCTGTGGCAGCAACCAAATGTAGCATGTGCAAACCAGCTGCATTTAGATGCTTGTGGTGCCAACACAAATGACATTTGTTCCTCTCAGATTTACTTGTCTGAGCCATAGATATAACACCCTTTATCACGCCAGTCTTTTTTAACCTGTTCTATGCGCATGTTTTCAAGGACATTAGTAACCAAAATAAAGCATCTGAAGAAGTGAACATAGAATCAAATATGATATGTCAGAGGCTGCCCAGTGCCTAAATCACATTTCAGTTCTTATTATTTTAGTCCTGACTGGTTTGGCCTGAGGTTTGAGGTTATTGATGCTATCAGCAGTTAAATGTTACAGCAAACATTCCTTGAGCAGGTATTTTACAAGAAATGCAGCAAAAGAGCAGCTGGTTGGTGTTATTGCTAACCTAGGTAACAAACAATTGCATTTCCTGTGACTGCTTCACAATAAAAGCCACTGTGTCAGAAATATTGCATCTGCATTGACAGTAACTTATTACATCTTTGATATGGCAACATTACAAACAATGACTCTGGATTACATGCCCATAGTGTTCCTCGTGAATCCCTCCTGCCAATGGAAGTCAGACCCAACCATTAATCATGGAAACTACTAAATACAGCAATAATTACAAAATAAAAAATATAAATGATGATTATAAATTAAAAATAGGATTTACTTTAAGAAATTCTTTAGGATGATCATTTCAACCTTAGTAACGCACTGAGATTATACTTGTCATTTGGAATGGCTGAACAAAAGCTAGCTGTTTTCTTTCTTGCAGAGGTAGAAAATTGCATTTCTTAAAATGTCTGTGCATATTTCTGTGGCTATTTTCATAGTAAGTATAGTGAAAATTAGTTAAATAGCCATGTTGTCTTGACTTAAGCTTTGGTTTGGTACATCAATTCCACTTGAGCACAAAACAACAAATCTGTGGGTATCAGATTCTAGTAACATCTACTGCCTCTTGCCTGTAGAGAGACTGAAGGAGGAGGATGGAGAGAGAGAGGGAGAGAGACTGAATAGGCGTGCCACACATGACAAGCACAGGCATGTCTGTTTTGAATTGTGTGTGTGTGTGTGAGGAAATTATACCAACTATCTGTCCCTAACCCTCTCTCAGTGTTTTCAGCCTGTGAATGAATACCTCACTCAGATTCCACAAAGAGAGTCTCTCTCTGTGTCTCTCTGAGCTAATATCCAGGATTTCATAAGCTTTTAGCAGTGATGGACCATTGCACTCCATCGCTCTGCTGCTTTGAGTGTTGGTTGGGTGGGTGCCAATCCAGAGTGCATCAGGATGACACCTAAGAGCCAGTAATTACAGAGCAGAGCATCGCGTCTGTGTTCTGCCCCTTGCTTTTGTTTTGTTTTTTTCATTTTGGCTTTTAGGGTTATGTAGTGTTTCAAGCACTGACTTCATCCTTGGTGCATGTGTGTCTGTGAGGTGATGTTTTTCCTTGGAGGGTGAATGGACTATTTTTATGTATTTATGAGCTTTTACAGAGCACACCATTGATCAACTTTGCAACAAATATCCACTTATTTTATGCTTTTCTCTTGTTACTGTGATTCTGAGCCTGCACATGTGGCCGTGTGGCACAATGACCACCATTTTGCTGCAAAAGCCTCAAACACAGCCAATACTGGACCTATACACACTGCAGACTGTGGTTATTATCTGCAAGGTGCAGCCGTCTCTCATTATGGCACACACACTAACACACACATACACACACACACACACAAAAACAGGAACATAATACACAGTTTTCATACACACAGTATTGCAGCAAGGCCACACCATCATTCCCAGTGATTACAAACAACACATCTGTGAGCTTTACTGCCTGGTCTCACAGATACTGTACATGTCACACTCTTTTTTCATTTTTTTTCTTTCCTTTAGACTGATTCAGCCCTGTCAGCTTTTATTTACAGTCGGGGAAAGTGTGATTTTCTCTGCCCCAGTTTCTCTCTGTCTTTGTCTGGATCAGGTTTCATTGAGTTTATACTCACATTGAATTCATTTGCAAGTTTACCCCTTTTAAAAATAACAGAATCCACTCATGTAACCCGACACTGAGTAAACCACTCATGTTGAAGTGGAAAAAAATATATATATGAAGTCTGTTTAAAGTTTGTCCCCAAACCCAGTCTCCTCATCAGAGGTCCATGTCCTCCAACTCTACAGACGATCGCCTCCCTTTGCAGACTTGGCTGGCAGACTACGGCCGCAACACAGCGCAGTGACCCTCTTGTTTGCCAGTAGTCACAGACCAATAAATAACCGTCACTTTTCCCAAATATCAGGAGGAGCAGTGCCGCGATGACCTCGAAGTGACTTCTGTCAGGGAGCCTCAGCGCTGCTATCAAGTCCATTGTCAAATCATATCAAACAGAGAGCCTTGAAGCTGTGTGCTGTGTGGCTTCGGCTGACAGGGGGCAGAGATGGATAGTTCCTTTTTTTCCTTTTTTTTTGGATAAACTTGTGTCTCACATGTAAGATAAGCAGAGCTCTGTGTGAGATTAATATCAGCTGTGCTACACTCTCCTCTCCTTTGGGTTTACTCTGCCTGGCTGCAAGTGAGCCCCCTCTGTCCCCGCTGCCCCCTTGCCTTGTGACTTGGCTCATGCTGCTTTAGTAAATCTGGGGCATGTTTACAGTCAGGGCTTTTAGGAGAGCCTTGGCAGCCGAATGCCTACCAAGCAGCCAATCAATCGCCCCACCCTTGGAGTACTATTAAACCGTAGAAAAATAGGCTGATCCTGCTCCATTTTCCCTGAAATATGATGCATGCCAAAGTGCTGGCATGTTTTTTATTACTCAGCGACACTGTGTCTGCAAGCTGGCAACCTTTGATGATATCTTAGTTACCTCAATGGTGAGTAAGCACACGCTGAACACACTCAGCTGGGATGTGAACAAAGGGATTCACAAGCATGCAAATCTTAGTTTGTGACTCTTTGCTATCTTGGAGGTCCAGAGTATTTTAATCCAAAGGCCAATAATATGGAAAGATTTGGAGAAACTAAAAGAAAAATGTTTATTTAGTATCATCATTCATAATGTTTCCTCAAGAGCACTCACACAGTGTCATCACATTAGAGCCACTTTCCCTTGTTTTAAAGTCTTTTTGCATAGTCTTTCTATGGTCAGCCAGGATAGGACTAGCAAGCAGCTAGTTTGGCTCTGTCCAAAGGTTATAAAACTCTCAAATTAAAATGTGATATGTAGTTTAATTATAAAAAAAGCGATCTTTGGTTTTATGGGGGCTCTGTCGAAGTCTCTTTCTCCCTTTCTTTAGTGTATTGTATTGCATTTCCCAGCAGAAAAGCATTAATTTAAGCCAATGCATGCTGCACATATTACACTATTCACAGTGAAGTATTTCCATTAGCAGTAAAGCATGTTACACAAATATAAGCATCTCTAGGTAGAAAATGCTAAAAACTGTCCGTATGGATGAATATTTTACAGATTTTTTTTCATAGTTTTAGAGCCTTTTTAAGGCACAGTTGCAAGACTTTCCCTCTGTGTAACTCCATTTTAATTAAAGAAGTTTATGGCTGTTCTTTGTGTGCTCAGAAATTAGGCAGATTCTCTCACTATAAAACAAACATTTCAGTGATCACAGAGCAGCTGCTCTCTCAAATCCTCTGTGATATGATTCGTTTCTGCTATCTTTACCTCCACTCATTTTATAAAAAGAACATCATAATGAATGAATACAAGGCATATGCTGCCAAAATTACACTTCACCTAATTGCTAAGAGGTTTTTATGTGCCAGTGGAGAAATAGACAGTCAACTTCTGAATGTTTTGAAGTTTTCATGCAGGCCCTCAATACTCATCCTTTGAACTATGCCACTGCACTCTAATTTGGACCATTGGAAATATTCTTTGTAGCTCATAGCCTTCTATAATCACTGAGAATTGAGGCACATACAGTTTGACTCCCAAGCTCTAACGAATTCAGCAATGTTAGTACCAGCAGTAAAGCAGCCATATTGATGGTAGGTGTGATGTGATGAGCATTAGGAGAGGTTGAGGACCCGACTTGGTGACAGCCAGCTGATTAAACAGGCGGTTGATAAATTGACCTGGAGCCTGGCTGTGAAATGGCCTGCAGATGCCCGACATTCTGTTGCAGGCATGTCAAAACACACAACTTATCCGCTGCATCACAAAGTGAAGTAAAAAAAAAAACAAAAAAAAAACAAAACAAACAAAAAAAATCTCCTGAACAACAGACTGAAACAAGAGAGCAAAAGCCTTGAGTTTCAGTTTGAAGGCATCATTACTGCTTGACCTTCTGCTCCTCTCAAAAATCCATCCCGGAGTGCCTTGGAAATAACATTTTCCTCCCCCCGTGTGCATGTTTCTTCATAGGTCAATGTCTCAATCCTGTCTTCCTGGTTACCATAACTCCTACTCAGTACCCCAACCTCTGCACCCCACCCCACCATGCACCCACCCACACCTCCTCCTAAGTAGCCCTGGCCTGCTCCCCGAGTAAAAGTTTCATGAGTGTGCTCTCCTCTGCTCGTTATTCCATTGTCTGTCTAAGAGGATGTCATTGTGATTTATGTCAGAGAGTTTTAATATGCTGAGGGAAGGCTGTTTTTGGTTCCAGTGAATGGCCAAAACTCTGGGGAGCTGTGACAGTCAGGCTATGATATGTTCCCCTGTTGAGAGAAGAGACGGCACTGCTTTGTCTGCCCACGGTGGGGTCCACCGGGACTGACTACAGCTTTCTTTATGAGCATTTTTTAACAGACTTAATTCACCTTGAAATAAAACCATCTTTTCCTTCCCCACATGGGTCATTCAGGACGGAACAAAATGCAAGTTTTCCTCAGGATGACAACAGGAAGTCTTTTTTTTATTATTATTTTGTATTCCCTCCCTGGATTTTAATGACAGGCCCCTCTCTTCATTGACTCCAGATGTCAAAATGTTTTAAAGTGAATGAGGGCTTTGGATGTGGAAAGGGCCTGAGATTTGATTTTGGACAAGATGTAGCCCGTGCAGCTGGATTTCACTCCCATAAGGGGAAGACGATAATCTGCCAGAGTGTCTCAAGTGTTAAATGAACCATTTGTTTGCGAGCATATTGGAAAGTTTAAGTCGTGGGCTGTAAACATTTATTGCTGTTTACTGGCTCCATTTGCATTATGGTTCAATGTACCACCTGGAGGGTTGGAGATAAACATGCTGCTGCTGTCTTTTTCTTCCTGTCAGAAATATCTTAAGTTGGATTCAGCTTGCTGGTTGTACACGAGGAAAGAGGCTGTAAACGTTTTAACTGCAGCAAACTGTGTCAACGACTCCAGACAAGAGCCAGTAATCTTATTGGGATAAGCAAACGGAGTCCATGACCTGCAGTGCTTTGGCTTGGGGAGCACATGGAGTGTGTTTTTATATGTTTGGAATGGAAAGCAAAAGATAAACATTTACAAAGACGGTTAAAAAATCTGCAGTGGGTAAGAAATATGTAAGCAACAGATGCACAAATACCACAAAAACCCTGTGTCTTTGTTGACCTTTTGAAGATTGTTAGTCTTGCTGATAGGATAGATATCAAGTGATAACATCCACCCATCCTGACACACACACAGACCTCAGCCAGACTGTTTTTTCCCTAAGGATCACAATGCTTCAAGGTCTTGAATAAACCACTTTGGATGACTTCCTGGACCCTTTGTAGCCATTTATATTGGGTATTTTGAGATGTTTAGCACATAGTAAGTCAAACTGAAAAGTAGCCAATTGTCAGACTCATTGCCTCTTACAGTCACTGGCTGCAAAAATCAATCCAAACCTCTTGAAACTCCACTTTCACGGTAGCAAGCTGTAAAAAAAAAAATCTACTGCTGATGATGCTGCTGTGGAGGATCCCAAATCGTTTGCAATGCAGAGGGAAGTGCTATAAAAGGAGAGATGTGTACATAGAATCTGTTCTTCATCACAAGAAATATTAGAGGCTGCAGGGAAGGAAGAGATGTGGAGGGAAAAAGTAACTCATTTGACTTAAAGCCCACTGCTAAAAAGGTCAATTTGAAGAGGGCTGGCGAGCAGCAGAATGGAGATTTAGATTGAAGTTGAGTAGAAAAGGCCTTTACCCTGCTGCCAGTGCAGAGCGGAGCGAAGAGAGAGCCGGCCAGCGCAGGAAGGCGTGGACACGGCTCGCTGGTGTGCATGTGACATGTTCTCATGGAGCTACAGTAGCAGCTGGCTGCCACCACCAGAGAGAGGGGGATCTCAGTGTCATAAATTGTTTTGACTGACGCTCAACACTTTGTGTTCTGCTGTAGCTGGACGTCACAAGATGTCTGTTCACTTGTTCTTGTTTCCTGCAGATTTGTGACTCAGTGGAGCATCCCAGAATTCCTTGGAGTGCTCTCTGATTGTTACATTTGTGTTTGGCTAACACTTACTGTAGGACTGGGACTCATTGTGTGTTGATATGTAGTAGTCAGCTGTATTGTTGAGGGTTTTACTGGCGTGTTTAATTAACTCCTTTAGTTTTAAAGATCAAACTGATTGGCTAATTAGTCCAACCAATCAGACCTGTACATTTAAGCTCCTTTTGTACGGCTAGTTTAAGGAGGAGATGTTTTGCTGAAAATGGTTCATCTGAAAACTCTGTATAAAATGTACAAACATGGATAAGCAGAAATACAGGAAGCAACACCTGGCAAATTCAGGAACACATTAAAACCTTTACATTATAAATTTACAAGGTCATAATCTTTTTGTTTGATTAGGGAAAAAAGCAGAGCAGAAGAATCTCTTGAGTAGTGGTGTGGAGAAATGCATTTATGCTGTTAACAGCCAGGCTACTGTTTGCACGGTAACTGACCTGTTGCAGCACCTTGAACCGGGCGTCACGCCTCTTTTGCCTCTGCATGCTATTTAAACTCACGCACTGGGGCGGCATTAGTCTGCCGTTGTTTGGTTTTGTGTTAAAAAAAGCATAGTGACAGGTCTTCTTTACAGAGAGATGGATCTCTGTGTAATAAGGGCTTTACATAAGCTACTGTTAGTTGCCATTGGTTCTCATATATTTGCTCTAGACATACCAGAGCAACAAATCAAGGTTACATTGAGAAACCCATTACATTGCATTTGAGTGCTGTATTTGAGGCACAGTGAACCACCCTGAGTGCAGCAGGAATACTGTTAATTATATTTTCCTGTGGATGTTTTTAATGATGTTTACTTAATAATTAACCTCTACTTCACCTCAAAATAAAGCTCTTTTTTTCTTGGTTTTCACCTGATTAATTTTGGAAGTTTTTCTGGCAAAAAGTTCAGTTTGCTGTTGCTTTACCGTTTTTGAGAATATATATGTTCCTTTCTTCTGGATATAAAAAACGAATCACATACATAGATGTGATGATTTGTGCATCGCCAAATGAATCATTCTGTCAGGCATTTTGGATGTTATAAAAGAATTTTAAATTTTTTTTCTGATCACTAGATTAAAGCTGGAAAACCTTTTGAGGCCCTAAAAAATTCCATAACATTCATTTTAAATCCCTGTATCTGTGAATATTATGCATAAGAAAAACTCTCTGTCTGTACATCTTGAAAGTATTGAGCGCATTCTAAATTAGGATCTACTTTCGGGCTTGTGATCACGTTTATGTGAGTTCCTGTACTTTCAGTATCAGAATGAGGTTCTGTATCAGTCTGTTCTATCCTGCTATGTGATGATAATCTTCAGTTCATGTGTGTGTTTGTGTGTTTCCTGCTGTTTCTCAGACGCAAAGGAGAGGTCGGCCAAGAGATTCTCTGTGGACGGTGTCTTCAATTACACCTCTTTGCTGCTCAGCCAGGAGGACGACATGCTGTATGTCGGAGCCAGGGAGGCACTGTTCGCCCTCAGCCTCTCGGACATCAGCAAGACCAAACTGCAGAAGAACGTGAGTGTGTTCACTGCCGAGTGGATTATCGGAGTCAACTCTGGGCTGACAGATAGTTTGCTTTAAGAGTAATCATGCTTATTAATTGCATTATTTAACTAATTCTATTATACTTTTATACTATTATACTACTTCTGTATCTCCAATATTGATCTCCATATATCAATATAGATCAAGTATCTATCTATCTATCTATCTATCTATCTATCTATCTATCTATCTATCTATCTATCTATCTATCTATCTATCTA
>JAPZDV010000001.1:21851774-21893817 GCA_029814665.1 Acanthurus lineatus | reverse complement strand
TTCACTTTTGCTGAATGAATGTGATGACTGTATGAGGAGAATGATGATGATGGTTGAGGCAGACCAGGAAACTACACCACACCTTGGTAAAAAATGAGCCCTCAGAACAAAAAAGTAGATAAAAGGATAGCAACCGTTAAGAAAGATGATCAAAAATTGTGTTCATGAATTATGATCTGGGGCCTACATACTGACATTTACCTCCTGAATGTACACTGTTGTTCATAGGTCTGTTTCCCCCTCACATTACTGCACCATGGACAATTAAGGTAACTACACCTCTGCTCATCTGGGACAGCCCTGTTCTTCAGTATTGACCTGCAGTTACCAGAATGGGCTCACAATATGACACAGAAACCCCTGGTTTTGAGGCAATTATGGAGAGGAGAACGGACATGGTTGTGTCAGTCAAAGTGGACATTACAAACACAGCCAAGACAAAAAAGGGCAACATCCACACCTCTTCCTTGTTCAGGGCGGCACCGAAATCATCATGTGCACTGTGCCAAACAACGAAAAATAACTTGATTGTCTTCTCTTAATGCAATAGTGCCATTCTCTTATGACCACTCCCATGCTTTATGTTAGCATTGATCACTGTCAAAGAGCACACGGTGATGGAAACAGAGGTGAGTTTCACAAAAAGTAAAGTGGCACAAATAATAAACAAATGTGAAGTGTGAAGTTGGTGATTTCTCTAGGACTGTTAGCTCACAACAAACCTTTTAGACTGTGTTGGGCTAAATAATTGACTGTCTTGTAAAATCTGAACTGGGGCCAAAGGGTAATTCATGGAGATTTCTTCATGTGAAAACTTGTCTTATGATTGTGAAAAAAAAAATACAGTTTCCATTCAGCTACCATCCAAGAATTATACGGCTTCTTAATACACACTGAAACATATAGATACAACTAGTTAAAGACCTATTGAGCTTGACGAGCGCTAACAATAGAAACTCTCTACGTGCTAATTAGCCCACTCAAAATGCAAATGTCACAGAACAACTAATAACAACTGTCTCTGTAGTGGAGAGATAATACTTAGTGGTCTCTTATCCACGCTGCAGCTGTACTATGTATACTGAGAGTGCTGTTTTAGCTCAATGTAACCTCCACCTCCCCACATTTCTTACATTCATGGAATTCACCGCACTCAGTCAGATGTCAAGGCAAAGTCAATGTGAAAGCACAAGTAATCAGGGTCTTAAATACTAACAGGTTTGCACATGTCAGTAAAATTGGAGTGAATTGTAAGAAATGCAACTACTGAGAGACAGAAGGTGTGGCTGCTAAGGAAAAGGACTTTCAGAAATCAGCTATTACAGGGACCAGTGCAGCCATCACAAACACTCTTGCACCCACATGCTTAGACTTTTGAGACTTAATAAGCAGAATTGTCCAAAGATGTAGGAAGCTGATATTGTTGTTGTAAATCTGAATGACAAACATTTACACGGCCATAGGGTCAATATGGCTCCATATGTCTTAGAATACAACACCAATTCACTGCATTGATCAAGTAAGCCTACAGTATATATTCCAGTATCCTACAGAATAAACATTTTGCTATTTCAAACACTGAGCAGATGACAAAATGCTATGTAACTGCTACAAGTTGACAAAGTAATTGCACAGCGTACTGCGAAACAGTGGTCAGTGTTTCTTTTTTCTTTCGTTTTTTGTTGTGTATATACAGTGTCTGTGCTTAATATTGTGCGTTTTTAAGGGACCTTGTGCAAGATGTGTTGTAGAGATAGTCTTGAAACTAGAAAGTGAACACTGCTGATATTTTGTTTCATAGTGCTTTCCTGCCTACTTCAGCATTCATTTCAACTCTTGCACAGAATACTGCACATTTCTCATCATGCTGTCAGTACAGCACCTGGGCTGGTTTTTATCAAGCATGTCAAAGCAGGGGAGGTATCTGTTTTTATTTTCATGCCATCCTGAATTAAAGGGATGTAATGAGATTTTGAGAAATAGGCTTATACACTCCCTTTCCCAGAGTTAGACAAGAAGATCATTGACATTTAGCTTAGCATAAGGACTGTTTCAGACACAATCATGGTTTATGAGCAGGTGTTGGAGTGTTGGCCAGTTTGCAAATGTAATAAAAACTTTGTATTCCCTTATGGCAGGAATATTCAGCTTTTATCACTTTGATCAGCTGCTCTGATTCCAGCTGAATGCCCATCATAGCATGGGCTATGTTGCAGTCCTCCAAAAGGTGAATCTTCTTTAGTGTTGCTGCCATTGGGAGTGTGCCTTTTTTTCACAACCTCCCCCAGGTTATAGCGTAATCCAACTACTCAGTTTAAATTGAATCTGCACTGCCACTTTTTTGATCTGAAACAGCCCTTGTGACTGGCCAGCTTTTTCAACAGGGAAAAAGCTAGCCAGGATTTTGCTAAATATAAGAGAGCCCATGCAGTGAAATCCTGGAGTCTAATCCTAGCCTTGAGAAAACCATTTGCGACTCCAGAAAGTCACTTCTCCTGGCCAAGAAACAGTTCTTCTCTACAACCACAACCTTTCGTTTGTATTTGTCAGGTTTAGAGTAGCTAGTAGGGAGATTTTTTAACCTTTTGACATGGAATCTTTTTGCTAAGCTAAGCTAACTGGCTGGTAGCTGTAGCTTTGTGTTTACCACAAAGAAAATGGTAAAGAAGCAGATTTTTCAAAAAGGTCAAACTATTTCCCATGATCTTGTTTACTTACTTGCAAACAGAGACTAACAAAATAATCCACAACATAATCATTGTATAGCAAGAAAGAGACACATTCTACAGGTTTTTCAAGCCTGGCCAAGACAGTTTTTCCAGGCGATACAATCCCCTTGTGTGGCTGAATACCCTGCTTTGAGATTCTTGATGGATAACCTCACAACACATTTCCAAAATGCCTTTTGGACATCAAGTTGTTCTGCCTTTAGCCATGTGCCACATTGTAGACCACCCAGCAGTGACCTCACCAACAGAAACATGGTGAATGGTGTGATTGTAGCCCTCCATGGGCACACTTGACCCCAGAACACAACATGGGTCAACAGTAGATTTACAGATTCACCCAAGCCACCATTAACTTTACCTGCAAACAATGATACTAGGAGCTGCTCAAAATCTGGTGCAATTCTGCAGCCTTTGCTTGTGTAGAGATACTACACAAGAGATACTGTGCACATCATGAACATCTGTCTCACCAGGTCAATATTTAAGATTAATAATGCTCACTAATTTTAACTGATGTACAATACCATCTGACCTTAATCGCTAATAATGCCAAAAGGTCAGAGTTGCTAACGATGAGCTTTTCATTAAAAAGCAAATGCTGCCATATTGATCGATGCTTAATTTTGAGTGGCTCCTCAGTAATGCAACAAACTGTACTGGACATGAATGTAGCCAACTATATCACATTCTGTAGGACAACTACAGCAGAGTATTTTCCTAAAACAGCTTAAGTAGGCAATCCATTGCAGTTTTCTAAGATTTTGTTTAAGCGGTCATACTACAAAGAAACAGCACAAGAGAAGTAGTTCATCATTTGTGCTGCACGATATAAAACTGCAGTAAGAAGCGAGCACAGCTTCAGCCCCCCATATTGGCTCAGCCATGAGACACAGCAACAGCTTTGCCTCAGCATATACTGAACACCATAAGCTTAGTTGACTGAATAACTATTAGACAAATGTGGTCTTGCCTGCATGATTTCTTTTTTTATTATTATTATTTGTTGTGTAAAAATAACAGTGTGAACTGTATTTTTTGTATCATTGAGATTGTGACTGTTGTTTTTATTATATTGTACATAAAAAGCACTTTATTTTAATTTTTTAAGATAAATGAATAAAATACATGTTTTGACACATGCATGTGTGAGTCTATTAAATCCTGAAAATTCCTGTTAAGTCCTGGATGTTTGCATAGGCAGAAGGAAAGAAGGTGACATTGGCTAATTTTTTAATTGTTAGAATGTGAAAACTGAAATTTTCTATGAAGGAAATTTAGCTGTGGGTGATAGTGCATCAAATATTGTAAGAGAGCTTGTTTTTTTTAAAAAAAAAAACAATATTCAATGTTCTTTACATTACATGTTTTTTGTAAATCAATAACAACATAAAATTCATTATAGATATGAAATCCCTTATTTCCTCCAAGACAGCCTCGGTTTTCTTTTAGAGAGTCTTTTTATTAAATGGAGTAAAGCCCACTTTATGTGTTTTGGCTTTAATTGAATAAATTATTTGCACAATTTCAAATCCAAATTATTAAGGGATTAAATAAGAGTACATTTAAATAATGGTATTTAAAAGTTTGTTTAAAAAAATTGGTAATTAATTGTTCTTCTTTTGTTTTTTAGCTTTGAGACGATGCTCACATTAATTGATTACTATCATTTTTTTAATTAATGTGTCACCCTCACTGGCTCATTCTTAAGATTCTGGGGGACTGCTGACTGGAAAAAATTCCGTCATATTCATGTGAATGTGCAGTTTGTAGATTTATTTGTATTGTTACTTTAAGTAGGATTTAAGGTCTATATAGGTCACTGAGCCACACTAAACATCTAAAACTCTGATCGGCTCTTCCTCACAACACTGATAATGATGGCAAAGAGAGGGACTTAAGCTCCCCACACTCACTTACAGTAAATTAATTTTGCTGCACACTGGTCATGGATACACACAGTTTCAGAGAGCAGCCCTGTCATAAACATCAGCCTTGTGAATCAATACATAGTTATTTTTGGACACAGTGTGTAGCTGCCATCCAGTGCGGAATGATATTTACTCAGTAGGGATTCTGTGTCTCACTACTGCTCTGTTTGGAGATGGTACAGCACAGATCAAGACTGGGTTAAGTTTTCTTTTCAGTTTGTGTCTTCGATGTGGACTTTGAATGCTAAACAAGCACAAAGTGATGAGAAAATCCCCTGGAATCAATCTTAAACTCTCCAGAAGCACTGTCCTTTTATCAAACTAGACCTCATTTAATTCCTGGGTCAAATCCGCATCATGATTACTTCATTATCAACCACAAAAATTCCTATACAAGATCTATACATGCCCTCTCTCACAACCTGGAGCTGATTACAATACATCTTTAAATGCATTCTTTTTAGAACAGTTAGGCACATTATTTTTCCTCATTTTTTCATGACTACAGCTGCTGCAAACATGATGCAACTTTTAATGCCCTCTGACACTTGCGTGCTGCATATCACTGACCTTCATTTGCACAAAACACCTGCCAGAACCCACCCTGTTTGCATGACTCAGTTTAGCATTATATAAAGGCCACATTACAGATGGTCTCTTCTAAGAAAGGGAAAATGTATCATCTGTCATTATCATGTAATGACAGATGTTTACTAACCATTCAGGCAATGGTGAAGTGGTCAAAAGAAACCAGAGCGAGTGCTGTTTTTGAATGTAAATTTCTACCATCTGGCCTCATAAACAACTGCCAGATTCCTGCTGGAACATATTTTATTCTCAGTCTCTGAAAATATCAAAACCAGGCTTATTATTACTCAGTGTTCACAGATATTGACACCTGCAGCCAAATACAACACATTAGGCACTAATGCTGTTTCCTGGGGCAGCATATTGTATGTATAACAAGTCTTCTGGAGGTCTATCAAAGCCCTAATTCTAACATTTGTATGACTGAACAGATTCTGATTTCATGGAAAGCACTATTTAACTAAGTGACAGAGAGCACTTTGTGAAATGACTTTAACAAGCAGTTGTGATTCTAACACAGTTTATGCAAAATGTGGTGTGCCTTCAGGGTCTATTTTAGAACCCTTAAACTTTCCCAACATATATGAATGATTTTTTGGAGTCTAATAATACCAACATGACTTCATCATGTATGAATTAAAAAAAGTTAAATAAGAAGTATTAGTATTTTAAGTATAGGAGGAAGATTAAAAGCCCCTGTCACATCACTTTACCTCTGTGATCTGACATAATGCTTTTGTATGGGGAATAAGTGCTAATAAATTTGTGACACCTATCTAGTAAGGCATAAGTTTTTTGTGTTAAAACTTTGTATGCAAAGTCCTAAGCTTGGTCAGATACAAACTTAGAAATGTAGTTTGGAGGAAGTAAATGATGATGTTTGCTGTTTAATTGATCTTATTGGAAACAATGAGCTGGGGTGGATTGAACCATATGGCTATAAGACACTGACTTCAAATCACAAATAAGTAGGTCTGTACTTTTCTGATATTTTAGACATATATAAAGATACTATGAACAAGCTGAGTATTAATGATACTAAAGTCATTTCTATGCTGACGTTAGCTGTTGTTCTTGTTAGTTAGTCTACTTGTTAGGAAAAAGTCAGATGAATGTTGCCAAGTTTCACACTGACTACATTCACTAAAACACAGACTATGATAAAGCCATACTCTCAGCATTCACAGTGTTTTAAATGTTGTTGTCTATTTTAAAAGATGAAAATGTTTTTAATTTGTGGTGGCCGGTAAAACGAAACTCTGTTTATCAGCCTTTTTAGTCCCCAAAAGTGTTCTACAATGCTGTATCCTACAGTTTCTGGTGTTTTCTCCTCAATTAAATCCCAGAAGTTCTTTCTACTTCCTCTTCCTCTCTCCTGCAGGAAATCTCACTCACTGCTTAAATGAGTTAGAGCCATGACACAACAACACCCCCTTGTGTAATGTTAGTAGCACCTAGCTTCTGTAATCCTTATAATAAACCTGTTTCTACAAAAGACACTTATAATATACACTTACTCTTGCACGCACACCTAATAACACTGCAGAAACTTGTTTCTGATGACTAATCTATAGAGGGATATCCAAAAAGATGACTCTTAGTTGTGAATCAAGATGACCCCACAAAGCATGTTCAACATGCCCTCCAACTGTGACAAAGCAGTATGCTTATTTTCCTGCATCAGGATTTGTAATACAAGTTATTACACCATGTTCACAGACATGCCAAAATTTACCCCAAAGTCAGTATTTACTTGAGATCTCAAACCCCAGAACAGCACCATCATGGACAAACTATCCTGCCAGAAACTCTGCTAAGACAGTGAACCGTGGATAAATTTTACCTTACTGATGTTTTAACGCCCCTGCTGAGACAGAGATCAGCTGCAAGCAGGCGTCTTCCCTACAGACTGCTTTTGTGTGTAAGCTCCGATGGTCATAAGGCTTGTGCTAACTGTACCGAGGACTCTTGTCTAGCAACTCTCCTCAGCATGACTCATGGTTGATAAAAAAAAAAAAAAAAAAAAGTCTGTCCATTCCCACCTTTGAGTCTTTCACTTACAGGCCATGTCTGCCTGACTTTCTGTTTTTCTGAATCCCAATAAATCTCGACATCTTCTCTCTCTTTTCATGCTCTGTGACAGATCCCATTTACTTTCAACACCAGCCGCTCATCTGCTGTCACCGACCATTTGATGAAGAGCAAAGACGGTAATTTGCAATCCATTATTAACAGATCACTGTGCTGTGAAAAGTGCCTTTTGTTTGCCTCAGCCTTGAAAACAATTACAGTCAGCTTGCATTTCAGCTGTGATTGCATTGCATATTTCATGGCAACGCTTCATTGATTGTGAAATTGAAAAGCAGATTTACTTTTCACAGTCAATGAAAGGAACTGGAAGATCTTTCAAATCAACCCAGACCCAACTTCCCAGGTCACATACCTTCTCATCTCTCTTGGAAATGAGTATTCACATATTTAATGTTATTGAATAGATAAGGATTTCAACTCATTTGGTAATAAACCAAAACATCGACTAATTTAAGAGACTGAGCATAGTATATTGCCACACGGTAATGATAGAGAGATAGACTTTATTATCCCAGGAGGGAAATTGTTTTCACAGCATGAACTGTCATGTGTCTCAGGCATTGCTTTGCCTGATACACAAGCACAAGATTAGAAACATGCTCACTTCATCTTAATTGATACCCCTCTAATGTCTGTAGGTAAATATGAAGCTACAGAAAGTATTCATTAGCTTAGCTTAGCTTAGCATACAAAAAACAGAGGTTAATGTTTAGCTTTGCTGGCTCCAAAAGGTAATAAAATCTACCTACAAGCACCTCTTGACCTCATTAATCGACATAATATCACACTGGGTAAAAGTTAAGATTATAAACATCAATTTGCTACCTTACATGGGGTTTTGTGCTTGACTATATATTTGTCAGAAGCAGTAACTTCCTGTAGTCTCTAGGCCAGGGGCGCCCATTAAGTCGATCGCGATCTACCGGTCGATCGCAAAAGTAATGTGGGTAGATCGCATGGCATTAAAAAAAATCTGTCCAATCCGATCCGTAAAGACGGGAAGCTGCACGCGCTATTTCAGAGCAATTCTCGGGTCTTTCCCCGGTTACCATGGAAACAGACAACAAGAAGCGGAGTGACTCATGCGCGAGCTGCCAAGTTGCCCAGTTTATTTCAATTCAGAAAGGTTATAAAAATGAGTGGGGGGAGCTGCAGTGCAAGTCATCAGAGTAAGGTAATGACAAAAAATGTACTGTATTGTGCAATATGGGTTCATGCAGTTATGCAATGTACATCAACTCATGCATTTTTATAGTAAGCAGATCATTTTGACTTGGTCATTTTATAAGTAGCTCGCAAGCTGAAAAAGTGTGGTCAGCCCTGTTCTAGGCATTCAGCAAAGGCCAAGGAATAAACTGGCAAATTTCACAAAAGTTAACCAACTACTCCTTAAAGATTGATTCTCACAGCTTAAACTTAACTGTTTAAAAGGTAATGATAACTTAAACATAACATCAATAGAAGAATTGATACTGTAATATTTAATATCTACCAATAAAATTAGAATTTTTCTAGTAGATATTTACAAACATCAGATTTCATTATTGTTTGGTCAAGTTCGTCAAAATGGAAAAGCATGAGACACACAGCTTATGGTTGACGCAGGTACCTCCTGTCCATTATTATTTATAGTATTACAAGAGACAGCCTCTATGTTCACACTGTGGCTATCAGCCAGTTTCATGACTCTTAGCAGCCATCATTCATTATGCTGTCGCTATCTAAGTGGTTGCATCAGTGTATTCTTTTGAGAAAAGCGGCACACTGTGTTGCCTTCACCCTGCAGCATAATGAAACAGGAAGAGTACCTGCCTGTGGTTATATGTATCAACCACATGATGAGCGCAATGATTAAACATATTTCTTCAAGGGAGGATCCTGTAAACGCTTTCTTTTGGTGCAAAATACTGGGCTAAAGGTTTAGGTCCAGAACCCAGAATGGTACTGTATTTCTATGTGTCTTGGATAATTGAGCCGCCAGGATTTACTACAGCTGAAGTTTGAAGGAGGTATAATCTGGGGAAAATGGGATTTTGGATACTCTCAGAAAGTTTTTGTTCAGGCCAGCTGACAAAAGGTGGGTTTTTAACCTTGTTTTCTAACAGTGGCCCTCCAGAGTCTCACACTTGAGCTATTGAGTATACACTGTTGGCTGCTGACCTTGTAATTAGGGGGTAGCACTGCTGTAAAGTGGTGGATCTTGGAGAGAGCAGGGAGATTATAAAGCCCAATCCTGAACTCTAGTCAGTTTTCTGCCCTACTGAGCTCTAAGCCATGTGTGCCAGTGGGACATAAACCTGAGGACATACTATATAAACCCTCATACAGATGTAATGTCAGCAAGCCTTTTAAGTGTAGTGCAACTGGACTAAATCAGTCAGTTATCAAACCTTTTTTGGTGCTTAAAACCCTACTTTTATTGTCATTCTCATGTGCTCTTTTTCGTCAAATTCTACTATAAGGTCATTTTAGATTGATACAGATTACAGATACAGGTTCTATTTTAACTATATATTTGTTTGTTATTACATACACACAGTATGTTACTAAAGCTTGATTTTGTGCAAATATATACATAGAGTTTGACTGCCTAGATTAAATGACTAATAACTTTCTTTGCAGAAGGTAATTTTGGACCATATTTTTTCATATGTAAAGCCTAGCAACCACAGTACAATGTTGTCCATCTTCTCTTCAATTAGTACTTTGACACTGGACAATTCAACACTGTGAATAGGAGAGCAACAGTTGCTGCTACAACAATGCATTTCACCCAGTGTTCTCCTATCTCAAGAAATTCAGCAAACGAGACAAAATCAGATGAGGCTTCTTGTATGAGTCTAATTAAATGAGCTGACTTGCATCTTTTCTTTGCATTCTGATTCTCATTACCACTGAACTCCTCTCTTGTTCTGTTTAAAGAAAAACTTTGCCAGAGCTCTCAGTCTGTTGGGCCTTATGCTTGAATTTAAGTGAGATCTACCCAAAGCTGCAAGCAGAGCAGCATGGATGATAGCGGATAAGGTTTGAATTTTCTCGAGTTTAGGCAACTTGCTGATTCTGCATTTGTTCCTCATTGCCATTCAGCTCCTCAGCTATTTCCCCTACAATCTATGATGGAAAAAAGCTATACTGGTGACTTAATTATACGCCCTGTAATCTGAGAAGTGAGGATATAAACTCAGTGGATTTCAGTAAGTAGACACACAGCTTATTGACTATAAATAGGCTCAGTTTTAACTTACCAGCTCTTTGAACAGTATGAAATATCAGCAATATATACACTTATGTCAGAGGACTTCAATTGAATGCTCTTCAAAGGCAGTTCTTGAGGGGGTGTGTGTGTGTTTGCTTTGTTTCATTGGATTCATCTTACATTGATTCATGACCCTCATCATTTATGTGAACTTTTAACTGATTTAAGCACAGAGAGCACATAATAATAAACACCATAGCAAAATAAGCCAAACACAATTATACTTAAATCTTTCGGACAAATCCAACATTGACCAAAATACAGTTGAAAAAATACCTTTGCGTATGCTTCCACCTAGTGGTGAGAATGCCTCTGCAGTAATACACTGTCTGCTGGCACACTTACAACATTATATTTGGCAGACTCCAGTGTTACTCAACACTGATAGAACACAGATGTATCCTTTCCTTAACCGCAAATTATGTGGGAGGATGTTATATCTTGTGCTTTTTTGTTTTGGTGTTTTAGGAAAAATAGAACTTCTTTAAAGAGTTATTCTGTAATACTACTATTGGTGTGCACGCAATGTAGTCATGTAGCCAATATTATTGAATTCTATTATAATATGTATGTAACTATGTTCACACGTGTCATTTGTTGGCAAAGTCTTTCAGTGGTTGTTCTTTATATGCATGTTTCCTCTCTGCAGGCTGCATCTGCAGAGCGAAACTTGTCTGCTTTGAAGTGTTTCTTATCACCATCCTAGCCTTTGCACTGGTTCTTCATTTTTGTGTACTGCAAGAGATTTCCATGAATTTGTACAAATGAATTTGTACATGCTGCTGTTCAAAATAACCTGCTCTGTTTTTATGGGATGCACACATTGCAGTTGATGTCAAGAGGTCATTAGCATACTGTACTGTACCCAATTTACAGATACAGGCAGTTCATCCTGTACAGCCATCATGTTGATAGCATCCTATCACAGAAAGACTTAGAGAAAATTTAGTGGCAATATCTGTTTAACAATTGCAAACATCCTTCATTTGCTTTTCCTAATTTAATTGATTGTGTATCTGGATTCTTTACAACATAAACTAACAAACTAGTTGTTAACAGTATTTCCTTTTTGTTGATTATTGTGTACTTTTCCAAAAGACTGAGATCAAAGGAAGAAGAAAATGCCCCTAATTTAATAGAAACATTATCCGGGAATTTCTCTAATTTTTCAAGTAAACGCTATAAGCATTAATAAACAAACATTAGAAAATCAATTTATCCAGATCTGTCCAGCAAAAGTCATTTATGGAACTGTTCTTTTCTATGCCAGAAGAGTTTGACTACTTATTAGTTCAGTGTAAAATTGTGTTTTATCATCTATCATTCTAATTTATCTTTTGTTTCTATTATATATTTAAATCTCAGTATATGCAATGCTAGTTTTTAAGCTTGAATGATTTTTTTATCTGTGAGAAACTGAACCAAGTTAACCAAATACCAGAATACACTGGGGAATAGCTAGTAATAGTTACATACTGATGGTCCCTCATTCTCATCGGCCATATAAAATTTCAGTAAATTGCATCCAAATGTAATGCTACAAGATGTTTCTAACAAAGTTTTGCCATTCAATGTTCCCACAACTGATGTACAGATCATGTGAAAAAGTTACACAAACTGTTTTCAAACACCATCATTCAGAGTAACTCAAGTAAGCATGAACTAAAAAGATACACTTTATTTCAAACCAGCAGGGGACATTTTTGTACAAAAATACACAGCTGTTACGTGGATACTTTGTGTCAAGAATTGTTCATCTTTCTCCTGCTGCTCAAACCACTGATGCTCTTCTGCATGCAGCACCAATGTGGGACAACTGCTAACTTGCTCAGACATACTTTTACCAAGTAAAATAACAAATCCAACAAGCAATGTCATTTTCCATAGGGAAGAATGTAGGATCCTAGATTCTTGAGTTTAGACAGAAATGACAGATCCCTTCGCATAAATATCAGGAAGAATGCTGCTGAACATGGGATGTTTTTGAAACACTGAGTTCAATTTGTCTCCGACATCATTCTTTACTTGGACTTGGTGCCTCCTTTCCCTCCTTCATCCGCCTTTTTCTGCTTCTGTTGCATTATTTCGGCATCCCTTGGAGAGAAAGGAACATTAAAAGAGAGAATGTTGTGAGTAAATTTGTTATGGTAAATTTTTCAGTAAACTGTAACTCATAGTTGCAACTAATATGACCACCTTTTTTTTCAAAAAACCTGCTTGCATTGCTTCTTTACCAAATATGTTCTGTGAAAAGGATTTTTAACAGCTAAGATATTAATTAGAGAGCTTTACAAAATTTTAAATAGTATTTTTAATTGTAGGAGAGTGCATAACAGCATGTTCAAGAGTAACACCATCTACAGGGCCCTATACTCAAGTCATGCTAAAACAAAGTGCTGCAGAAATCCATTGCATCTTGCTTCTTAATGCAGATTGCTGCCTACCTCTGCTTCCGAGCAGCAGCAGACAGCCCATCCTCGTTCCTCTTCCCTTTGCTCTGTTCCCCGGTTTTTTTGGCATTCTTTTGGCGTGCAAGCTCACGTTGGTTTCCTCCTGTATGTCAGACAAAAGAGAAGAAAAGCCATGTAAAAGAATAAACGGCACTTCAAAAAACAACACGGCAAGCATGTAAGGTACCGTTGCACCCTCAAATCTGTATTTCTGTTCTCAAATACCCCAAGAACGCAAGGTTTAGTGGATAAAACGCATTTATTATGCGTCGAAAACCTGTAATTTCAAATGACAGACGCTCCGTTCACATGATAAACGGCTGCATGATGGCATAATTAGAAACGGTGCAAAATAAAGTAGCCGACGTGGCAGAGGGGCGCTGTGGAGCAGCTCAGACTGCAGCAAAGCGTCTTCCTTTGGACTGACGAATTGTCGCGCCAGTCGGGTAACGTTAGTTGTGAACAAGCACGAAAGACACAGTCACATACTAGCTGATAAAGACAAGTTCAGGCGAGTGTGTCATTCTGTAAGCTGAGTTGATGCAAAAACATTCGCGCAATGTCACAGCTAATAATGGCCCAACAGTAGGCCGTGGCTCAGACTACTAGCTGGACAACAAAATGGCTCACTACGTTAGCTAAGTGGAAAAACACAATATAACACCCAACAAACTGCATGACACACACAGGGGTAGAAGTCCATCTCTTCACTGTAGCAGCACACACTTTGTCGTAAGCGATGTATACATCAAGGCGACAGTACAAGCATTAATCCTGCGAAGGGAAATGACACTTCTCTTCCAGCAAATAAACCGAACCCGGGTCGGCGGTGGCGGCCATGGCTAACGTAACTGGCGTCACAAACAACAGACTACATGCAACCCAATTAAGTACATGAAAGTCTTACAGTCAAAATATATGTCGATACCCACTGGTCATTTTATTAATCGTCGCTTCTCCCGCCTGAAATCCAAATCAGCTCAGCCAAAGGGCCGTTGGTTCTCCTCTCGTCGCTCCAGTCGCTGTTTATTCTTTGGTTTCGCCTCTGTGGCTCGTACCAAATATGCGCGAGACTTCCGCACGAGAATGAAGCACCAGAACATTCCGGCTCTACCCTGTCTGCACCGCGCATGCGCCGGGCAAGCGAATTCAAGCTCATAAATCGTAAAAGATCAATTCATGATTGCATCACAACAACAACCGTTTTCAAGCTGCTATGTGCAAAATCGCGAATGAATATTTAAACTGAGATATCAATTAAATATGATGCAGTATATTATGCATGACTGTAACTGATGTAAGAGTTGCAATGGGAGTTTTTATAGCTCGTCTGTTTGTTTGATGATGCTTTATAGCTCCAGAAATCCTATGATACATTTTGGTCAAACTCTGATATAACCAATAGAACTGTTGCTATGATTTGCAACATTAAACTTGGCCCTCTCCTTAAGTGGTTTCCTTCTCTACTGTCAGCCTGAGTCAACGCCACATTTAGAGACAGTTTTGTGTCCAGTGTAAAAATGTCGACCTACCTCAAATGACCGTGATTTCATCAGTTTGATGCATTTAGAGTGCCATCAATGAGTGCCTTTTTAATTCAATGTAAATTCAATGTTCTAAGTCCTATAGCACCTAAACTGCAGTTACAATTCACATTTCCTTAAAAATGTGCTACTTATGATCCACTAGGTGGCAGACTATGCCAAAGTAAAATCAGAACTGAAAGCACTTGGAGATCTGGCATATCTACTTTTTTTTATTGACACAGAGGTTAGTGGTCATTATGAAAGTATATATTTACAGTAAAAATTTAGTTATTAAACTGGTAAATGTTTGATTGACTGTGAAGTGTGTTCAAGCCTTGTGTATAATACCAGACAAAACTTAACCAATCAAAACAATAGCCCTGGGTTGCGCCTAGCTGAATTATTTTAATTTTAAAAGTAACTGGAAGTTTTTATTCAGGTTACAATAAGAACCACATAGTTTTTTCCTTGCAGTTTTAGTTGGTTTATTTTATTGACTGTCTGGCAGTAAAATAGGCTGATGACTGAGTCATGTCTGCCCTAAAATGAACTTTTACCGTAAAACTATTATTAGAAAAAGACAACACACATAGCTGAACCCACATGTGCCTAATACACAAGTTGTCACTTTGTTGTCTTTCAAGTGAAATTTATTTTTGCCTGCTAACACATTACACATGCTACACATGTTTTTTTACATGACTAGACTGAAAGCAAGATATTTCTGAAAAATCAACATAATCAGAGGAACTGGATGCATGTTCAAGATTGTAAAAGTAACACTGCCCATTGCATCTGAACGAAAATCTTAAAATGTGTTCATAGCAGTGGAAGTCAGCTTGTTGGAGAAGAATTAAGACAGGGCTGGGTTTCTTACTGAAAGACGAATACTGTATTTTAAGGACATAATTACTGTTTCAATACAATGAGCCATCAAACTACTGCTGTGATTATCTAGCCAACAGTCTATTTTGGTAAAGAATAAGGTCTTCTTTCAATTTAATTATATGCTCTAAGTTTGTTCTGGTCTGCTGCCCTTGCATAGTATTCCTCAATGAATGTTCAGAAAAAAAGCTGCTTTGACTGATAAAAGTAGAGCCTAAACATGTTTTTGTTTTCTTGCGTTTGTGATGTTTCTTGTCCAGGCCTTCGAGTCAAAATCACTTGCCTCCCAAATATAATGAGCAAATGATTCAGAAATGTGCTTTTGACAGATGATCACTCATCACTGACAGGAATACACAATAAACATATTGTGTGTCATGAATAAAACAGAAATGCTTATTTCTGCACTTACTCTCACTCCAGGCTGCAAATACAATTTGTTTTGTTTTGTTTTTTTCCCCAAATTTGAGTTAGACCAATTTCACAGTCACAGCTCACAGTGCCATGCAAGTGTTAGACCATGTTCACCACCTTAGTTAACATTTGTAAACAGTTCACTACTAAAAGCAAAATATGACAGAGATGTATGAGATTTTTATTAGTTTTAAAAGTCGTTCCTAATGAACAAATTGAAATATGACCTGATAATGGTGCCAGTTCAAAATGATTATAATTCATTCTTTAGGGGCCATGCGTGTTTGAAGCAAGTTTTGAGCAGAAGAAGACATTTCACTTCAAGTAAAAAATGTGAGACTCATGGTGGGGCTAGAGGAAAATCCAGTGGTTCTGCAAAGTCATTAAGACTCATTCTTTGGGAGACATGAACATCTATCTATGCAAAAGTTCACGGCAATCTGAATGTCTAGTTTTATCGACTGACATTTGTAGCACAATCCTGGCCAATTACAAAGACTTGTCAGGACATTAGGAATTTCCATTGCCTTCATATATTTTATATACTTACATGCATTGTACATATGTGATTTAGTTGATAGTTTTTCTCAAAGGATTGTTATTTGGACTTAATCAAGCCTCAATTTCTGTATATGATCAAAGATAAAAATATACATGACATTATTTGATTTATAGTTTCAGTCCCTCATCAGGAGGTTAGTTAAGTCCTGATTTCCATTATATTTTTTTCCACATGTAATTTTCTTTCAGCAGTTATAAAATGTTTTCAACAAATAACCCTTTATAGATTGAGATCTTTTTTATTAGCATTCGTAAACTTGTGAATCTAACAGAAAAATTTGAGGATTCAGTGCATAATGAGCAATGGCTTTTTCATGCCACTAGCGTGCTGGAGCGTGAAGACTTTAACAGCATGTAGAACAGCATGTCAAACATTGTGGTCAGTTTATTAGGCTGGTGGCGACACGGGACAACCCAGGAAGTCTGCCTCTGACTTATTTTCCCCACAGCTGCAGCATCCTGCTTAAAGAAAACTATTTTTGTCACCCAGTGCAATTATCACCACCTGGTAATTTTGACAACGTTGACTGCCTTTGCTTTTGCAAAGCCTCTAAATGTTAATGCTGTCTTTGTGTGACTGCTGCCAAAGCTCCCCGTGTCTCCAATTTAATCACATGGAGATGATGGGGAGGGAGAACTTTGTTTTCCATTCATTTCATACTAAATTTAACAGGGTTATTTTGTATCATAAGAGTCCTTGCCCTTTCATTACCTTCAGCACTTTTCCATACTGACTACTAAATGATCGACACCCATTCACATAATCACATGCAAGTAAACTTTTAAGCTTGGGCCTACAGCAAGCTTGCATGCATATTCATCTTTATGTTCTCAGGGATCACTATGTAAGGAAAAAGCAATTTCATTTTCTGTTGAAGGGGTAGGAACTACTTGTGTTTCCTTTTGATCTGCTGTTTTTTTTTTTATTCAGTCCAAATGGGTGATAGATGATTCATGAAATCATTGAGCTGTGAGATACATAGGATGTGATGTGAGGACAGGACAACCACCATTAATTTCTCCCATAACACTAGATTGTGCCATCGTCTTGCACAGGCTACACTGCACTGTTATGAGCAGTCTTTGTTAACGTTGATCATGAAGTAGTAGAAGCACTGATGTGTGGCAGTATAAACTTAGTGTGACAAGCTGGACGTATGGAGCATTCTTCTCTGTCTCATTTCACCACTGCCATCCATCACGCTGCCACAGTCCTGCCTGCTGCCATGAATGATTGATGGGACTTGCTGATCCCATCTTCTGCTCTGCCTTAATGTCCCTTGTGTCTTGATTGTTGGAGCTAATTTTGACATGAGACTATGAAATTGTTATGTTGTTCATGCTGTATTGAACATCTATTTTTCTTCTCTACTGAAAACCTCTATTGTTTGACTACTGGAATTTTTTTGTAAACTAAAAGTTTGTGTGTTTTTCTTAATGTGGAGCCACTGAAATGCTTTGTTTACAAGGATTTTTAGTCAGGATATTTTTTTTTCTCAAAAATTTTAAATAGATTTAATAACCCCTTTCTTTATCCCAAACCTTTGACTTTAACACATATTTTGATATGTATATTCTGTATTTAAAAATAATTTATTTTCATATAGCTTCATATGAACTCCAAAGCCATGCCAACGGCTTGAAGGGTGTAGTTTTCAACTGTGGACTTCAGTGAACATTAATATGCTTACAAGCTCACAATATTGATGCTTACATGCTTATACTCATGAGTTATAATGTTTTAATCTTTTAAGCATGTTCTCTGTAACAGCGACCAAAGTTGCTTGCCTTATAGTTGAGAAATAATGAAACAGTTTAAAAGCATGAAAGAGGAGTTTTGAGTTAGGGCCCTTGGCTTTGTTTAATCTGCAGTTTGTTAACAGAAGAGGAGTGAACCAAGATCTAGACATTACTATATCTGCCTAAGGTATTACCACAAAGTGTAGTTTGCTGTGTAAGCAGTCTGCTTACTTTTGCCATTGAGCTCTACTTACCTTAAAACTCAGCTGATGCAGACAAAAATATTATTTGTAATCATTTGTAATAATAAGCCACCAAAGCGGCCTATAGCAGGTGAAAAATTTGACCTGATAATGTTGCTTGATAAAAAGTCACAAATCAACAAGGTAGCCTAACTATTATTAATCCCAAGAGGGAGATAAATGTCTCAACCAGAATTCCTATCCATCGCCCATCCATTCAATGGATGTTGAGATGTCAGAAGGGGACTTCCTTACAGACTGCTAGTGTGGCTAAAAACTGGCTGCTAACAGCAGCTGGCAGCTGGCAGTGCAGATCGTTATTGTCTCAATTTTCAAACCACAAAAATCATTTGATTGTAGCTGTACAAGCTAAAATGCTTTGTGTGATGCCTAACTAAGGAACTATCTTATGGTTACAACTTATGGTTGTACATGAGCTATAAATACAGTACTTTGTAACATAGTATAGTTCTATCGTAAAAGATCAGGTTTTCTGGCCAGGTTTCTATGAATGACCAAAAAAAATTAATATACAGCATATTCAAAATTCAATCACTACAAAAATGTTTTCAAACGTTCTGTTTTTGAGACCAGAAAAAAAATGAGTTACACAGCTATTATGAGTATTACCCTCGATATTATGTAATACAATGATTCATTTCACCAGCACCTTTGTCCTCTTTGTCATCGACACTAAAGCTTTTAACAGTAGAGACACAGTTCACATTGTGGAAAAGAGCATTAGAGTAGGATAGTATGTTACACTGAACTTGGGTATAATGCATGTGTGTTGGCTTCACTAGCAAAAAGAGGGAAATTCTAGACAAGTTAGATATAAGCTTGCAGTGGGTGTAGGAACAACCTGACAAGAAAGAGTCATCAAATTTCTCTTGATTTCTCATGTGATGTGGCATTTATGTTAATTACCACAAGTCTTTTCCATTTTTTCTCCCCTGTTAAGACACAAGTAAAACATCACTATTAAAATATTAATTTGCACACAAAAAGATGGCGAGTCAGAGCCACAAAGAAGCTTTAAGACCTACTTGCTTCTTGCACAGATTAAATAAGGGTGTGGAGGAGGGAGATTTTAAGGCAATAAAGCTGGACAAAATGGCTGTTTCACCTTTCACCTTTTATCTCAGGTCTAACCACCTTGCCTGAAGGGATTTATTCCACTTGAACAAAAGTTATTCAGGGACAAGAAGGCATGTGAGTATCAAGGTTATTTCTTCTAGAGTGCAGATGTTGCACCAGCTGACCCTGAGCTGTGGAAACACTAAGCACAATCCAGCCGGGGTGGAGATCAGATTGGGTTGAATTTCACTGACAGGACTATGGATGTAACTTTCTGAAAGCACAGAGCAATTTTCCTTGAATTAAGGATTCCTAGAAGTCAAGTCAGGGGCATGAGAACAAAGGAAACTCATGGAAAAAGCTCCCACAAAAAGTCTTACACACATCTTTCAGGATTTGACATACAACACAAAGTAATTGAACTCATCCTAATGTGCTTTGCACTGCTCTGTCAGCTTACTAACTCCTGTCTGGCTGAGCTGCAACACGAGAATCATTAGTACTTCCAGAGAGGATTCAGATTTTTTTGTTGTGGGTGGGGACCTTACCCTTTTAATCCTCTCTGTGAATCACTGCTGTCACAAACACAATAATAGGAGCTGTGACACCAAGTGAAAACTATGCGATTATCAAAAAAAAAAGAACAAAATCCTTATGCGCTACTGATTTACAATTGTGCATTTCACACACAAATGTTAGATTTTACACGGCTGCTTTATAGTGTGCATCTAGATGTGATAGCATGTTCTCTGATACAGCTTGACTGAATGTTCTTTCACATGGCATGGAACAATATCAGTCATCTAAGGGGAAAACGGTGGTTTTACTCTCTAAATTTACATCAGACATACACTCTGTCTTTTTGTTTATTTATTTATTTTTTTGGTTTATAGCATTTTACTAAAAAGAACAAAGACTGTAGACAAACTCTTGGTCCTGTTTAATGAATTTTCTTTGCTCATGTTGTCAATATGCTAAGGAAAATGGGGCTTACGTCAAGACTGGTCTCATTACTGTAATGAAATTAAATCATGACATTGTCCAGATGATGTGTTTTCAAATGGTTGCCAAGGTAACAGCCATTTCTCAGCTAATGTAAGATGTCCAGAATATAGGGATGAGTGGATAACAGTGGATGGTGTGCTGGATCATTCCTAGTAACTCTGACAAGGTTGACTGGTCCAACACCGTGAAAAAAGTCTGGACACACAAAAATCCTAAAATGTCCAAATGGGGATCTCATCCTCCTTTGTTTGCGAAAACATATTTTCTCTAATTTTTTGTCTCTGTTTTTCGTCTCTGTCACTCTGTGGTCCTGCTGTGGATGAGCTCACCACTGTCTCCTGGTTGAGTCATCTTGGTTGGTTCCAGTGACAGACGACCTGACTGACGGCCCCACACTCTGCATGTAAAGTACAGAGAGAATTATTCCATCTCTGTGAAATCCAGAGGACGTGCAGAGCAGACTCACTAAAAATACTCTGTATGCATGAGATGTTGCTGATTCCACTGAGCTCATCAGCATGTCTCTTACTGTTATTTTTGTGTGGAAAACACAATATTTAGTACTTACACATGCTAGGTAGGCAATGGTGTGACTAAATGGAACTTACAGACATTTAAAATGTATTTAATGACTGGCATGTTTTAGCTACAAAAACAGTGAACAACAGCCTGTGATGTCAAGCTTAATTTCAGGTAGAAACCACTGGAATCACTGTTTCCTTAGCTACATTAGTAATGTGGCTCTGTAAATGAAAATGTGGCTTGATCAGCCCACTTTGGTTTAACTAAAATATTTCAACAATGGTTGGATGGATTTTCACCAATCCTGATGAAAATCTATCCACCTGACCAAGCAGATATGTTGATTACATTTAAGGTAATGTATTATTTTACAGTCCGCCACCATTACCTGTGACTTCTTTTCACAGAGTCTGCTGTATCATCTGGTGTTGACATTAAGAGGAGACCGAATCGATTAAACAAACAGGTGTGAACATTTAGGAATATTGTTTTATTTGGGATCATTTAAAAATACAGAGTTCAACAAAATTTTTAACATATGTCTTATTATTTTTAGGGTTGGTCCTTGCCATGTCCTAGCTGAAATGCTACACATTGTGTGTTTAAGTCCACTTTTTTTCAGGCTTACATTGATCATTAACACAAAATTATTTTGAATGGGATTTCTCTATTTTTCTGGTTGTTAAGAAAAAAATGGACTAGTGGAAATCATCAGTAAATAAAACATTTTGTCTATGCACAAAATAGTTAAAAAAAAAAAAAAAGTTCAGCATGAACTTACCAGTGTTCCCAGAAGAATGACACTAAAAGTAGAACCCATCTGTGGGAGTGTCCACCATGGCAACTCGCCTTTACTGGGCCTCAATTAGCTGTGTGGTAGGACGCCTGGGAACCCCTTACCCATCTTGAGACAAGGCTCCTGAGGCTAGAGCAGAGGGGAGGGACTACAGCAGACTGAATCTGTGCAGTAAAGCCCATTATTGTTGGTCTGAGATGTGACAAATATCCACAGTGCCTTTCCCTGAGAGGACAAGTGGAGACAAATATTATGAAGGGTGGAATTAGATGCAGCTTGCTCCTTTAGTCTTGTTCCTGCTCCCAGGGCTCCTGTGCTATAAAAGCCTGTGTAATGTGGATAATGATGATTACTAAACACAGTCTCTGTTGTGTGGGAGTTCATTATTTCATGTCATTTGAATTTTACAAAACAGATGTTACATATGACTAAGCTTAAAGTGTGTTGAGAATACAAAAATTCATTTTGGTTTGAAATGTTGAATGAAATAAAATCTGCACATTGTATATTTAACTAAGAACTGTATTTATTAAAGAATTAGCACAACACTGACACATTATTATACTGACAATAAGTAGCTATATAATAAGTTGGTGTGATTAATGTTAGCAAATGGTTGGTTATTTACACATCCTGTCACACCCTGTTGACACGAGGGCAAAAAATTAATTTGGAGTCCTCTTTGTTTTTGCCTGATGAATGTAAGTGTAATCAACTTTAACCTTTCAGCTCCATTTTGATCTCTACCAACATTAGACTCTCAAAGAGCTACTCAGTGCTTTGGCTTGCTCACATGCTAGTTGTTAGCTTTTTCTGTTTAATGTCTGTTGCTGAACAAGTCATGTGCAGTCAGTTTTAGAGCTTTTTATCATTGAAAACAACAGAAACAATGTTGACAACAGAGAACCAAAACAGTAAGATCTTGAGCCATAAAATCAATATGATCATCTGTAGGGCTGAAGCTAACTAACTAGTTCTCCCTCCACAAATGATGCCTTTCATATCACACATTCTCAGTAGACCTTAAGTAAATGTAAAAATACTGATCATAGAAGCTTTGATTTAGCTCACTTACATGTGTTCACACAAACATGGTACCACATGTACCATAGTGCTTTAAGTTAAAAAATAGTAAATTTATTTACCAAAGGCAGTGGTTATTAGCCAAAACCAAAATGACCTTAAAAACTAAATATTTGCAATACAAATGGCTGAAATTGTTTCCACTTTTCTTCAGCCTTTCTTCCTCCATTTGTACTTTGTCTCACATTCAAACCATCTTTAATCCTCCTGTTTCTCGCTTCTTTTTGGAAGGGTAGTGCAGCTGTGGCGATGTGAAAACACCTGCCATGAATAAGATGTGTCTGTGTCCTGAGTGACTCATCGGGACCCTTAAAGAGCTGCAGGGAAACTAAACCAAGCTGAGTGACTGTAAGCCCCCACAATAAAGCTTGTGATGAGACAGCTCCAATCATCCATCTGAACAACAGGCCCACAGTCAGTAGCGTGAAACTCTGAGATAAGACACCGTGCAACTCTTTTGTATGTTTCCAGCCCTTTGACTTTCAAGTGTGATTACCTGGTCGTAATACATAATACAGCTCTTGAAAGAGGTGATGACTTTAATCAAGCTTCAAAGGGGACTGCATCATGTGGTGGTCACACACAAACACTCACTCACACACATATACACTCACACACACTCACTCACTCACTCACTCACTCACTCACTCAGAAACACATACAAACATTCTCTTGTTCTTATAAATACAGAAATGTGTCAGTTGTCCAGGAGGTTGGTGTACAAGTGGTGCATTGACTAAAAACTCATCTTTGCGTAACTACTGAACAAGACTGAGTGAAAATTACTCATCATTTGAATTTAAATTTGGCTTTGATTGTTGCCACATCTCAGATCCGTTTTTTACATTCTGGCCTGTGCTGGTTGGTGTACCTCTTTGGTTCGGACTAAAATACTTGAGCAACAAAGAAGTGGCGTCACGACTTTTAACAGGTCAAAAGCTTTATTCGCTCTTTTAAATTTACTGTTATTTCCACCAGCCTCAGCTGAGTTTTGCATTTCAGTCTTACTGCCAAATCTTAGTTTAAATGTTGACCATTTAAAGTAACATGGTGACTACAGAATATATTGCCTATTAAACATTATTATGTAAGCATTGTCATTGTGAGCTTGTTAGCAAACAACTGCATTTATCCAAAACACCACTATATCTAAGTGCAGCCTCAAGGAGCTGCTTGTTTAAATGAGAATTTATTGCTTCTTAAAACTTGTCTAAACCAAGACTGAACTGGTTTATTTGGATCATATTTCCTCAGAAATATACTGCAGATGCAATTTAAACTCTATCTCATTTTGATTTTAAAGGCAGTAGATTCACCAGAGTGTAAAATCTGGTCACTAAATTACCCTACTCCATCAAAACACGTTTCCAAAGACACAGCCCCTTCCTGGTCCCTTGATATAAATGCTTCAGTAGTCTGACATCTGACTTTTATTGGATCGCTCCGTCACTGTGCCCCCACTGTGAAACGGGGCTGCACCCAATTACCCAATCCTGTTCCACTTGCAGGCGTCAGTCATTGTTGTCTAATGTTCGTGGTGAGAGCTGTATATGCCAGACCAGACCCAAGTATATTTTAATCAGAAATTGCCCAATTATGCTCAATTATGCTGTAAAAGCATAGACATTAACCATCCCACTACTACAGGGATTTTGCTGTGAGCAAAGTACGGTCAGTATCTACTGCTGGAGCATTATGCACTAAACTGTTTGAAGACAGGGAAGCAAACAAAAAAGGGAAAATGGATGGGAGGCCGGCAGAAGGTGATGCAGAAGCAAATATTCTGTCTGATTACAATGTTCAGACCCAAACAATTAAAAGCACCTTTTCAGATACCAACAACTTTCTGAATATTTAGAGGGCTGATTATATGTAGGAACCACAGCTCTGCAAAACACTGATGTTTTGAGGATGTTTTCCAGGTTTGGACGGCACAGAGCTGCTCTTGTTTGACTGCTGTCTCCTCTCATGTGTGCAGTGATCAGTCACACCTGTACAGTCACTGTAAAACTGGTGGCTGTAAAGGGCCTGTGATCTCAATAAAACACCAAACACCTGGGTCCGCTTAGCAACGAGTGTATACACGCATGTGTGTGAGCAATGGCTCAGACATGGAGGAACACAAACACACGCATGTTCAGTGGGAATGAAAATCTGAACCCAAAGTCTGATTGTGTTTCTTTGTGGGAAAGTTTGCACCCACCTTTACTTTGAAGACAGTGAAAACAAATGTGCAGCCTGTGAACATAATCCACTTAAACCAGACTCAGCTGAGTAAGTCTACTTCTCTGTGGTAACTATGACCATGTCCATATTTTTTTTATTTAGAATTTTTGAAGACAAGTCTTTATTAGTTCAAGTTCACCCACTGTATTTTCCAGTCTGTGCAATTATCAGGAGAAGTGTTGATGCTTAATGTTGTCTTATTGTACATGGTGAGTTTTAATTTTGATGCAGGTTACTTTGAGTCTCATCTGCACAGTTGCAAGCTTCATCCTTGGACCCAAATTTAACAAAACATGGTAGAAATTAGTTATGGTTAACAAAGCAAAAGATATGGACTTTTCATGTTCCTAAAAGCAATGGTTTTAGATTTTGGGAAAGAGTTTAGCAAAATATCAATATTACATCAATATCCTGATAAGACTAGATATCATCTCAGATTTTAAATACTGTTATATCATTATACAATGTAAGTGTTGTCTTTACCTGGTTTCAGAGGCATTACAGTAAAATAATATTCTTTTTCTTTTTCTTTTCTTTTTAACCTAGTCCAGTAAGTTCAAATGTACTGGACTGTCCCAACTGTTTCAATATTTGACTCTGCTCCCTCATTCATTATAGCCACATAACTGTTGATTCTTTACCAAATATCTTTTTGTGTTTCCTGTGTTTTCAGTCTTTATGTTAGGTTAAAGTAATTGGCTGCAAACTCTGGCTATATTTTTATTGAACAGACATGAGAATTCAAAAGTTTTTTCATCTCTCTAAAAAAGAAGGTGAATGCTACATGTATTTTTTTTATGTTAAACTATTCTGTCAAGACTACAGATACTGACAAAATTTGATTTTAGTTTTATGTTCTGTGGGTTTTACAGATAATACAGGCCCCTCCAACAACAGCTTTCAGTGAGCAATAGAGAGGTCTTTGGGCCTGTGTGCTGCCAAAATGCCTCGCAAGTAACACACAGCCTTGAAATTCCTTCAACTCTCAAACACAGAAGCCTTTAAGTGTGGCTGCATGCAACGAGGTTAGAAAAACTGACTGATTTTTACTCTCAGGCTTTTACCATATACACAAATAATACAAATCACCATCCATTTATGTTGTTTTGTTCATTTTACCTGTTAAACGAAAATTCAAAAACACTAAATTAATTTCATTTTCACTTTAGGTTTTCCTTCTGATGGGCAAATTCTTTTGTAAGATTAAACCACCAGCATTATACTTTCATAGCTGATAGCTAGTGGCCTATTCTTGAGAAGTTGAAACACTGCCTTAAGATATTGTTGTTATCAATCCTAAAAACCTTAACCCTAATGCCCATATATCCTGCGATTACAATCTTTTTTGTCTATAATATTAAACAATTGCATCCTGTATTCATTAAATCCATATCATTAAAGATTTAGTGTCAATAATGGTAGCAAACTGTGAGTGTGTGCTTTTAAATAAAGTAGAGGTACTGGCTTAATAGTTCATCCTCTCTCTTTTTACAAAATGCTGAATGAAAAATTAGTCAAATCAACACATTGAAATGTTTTTTAAGTACCAGAGACTACGGTGGTATTATCTGTAATTTAGAGATCATGCTCATTAACAAACATCACATTTGCTGCTGGGAAATGTCAATGAAGTGATCTCTATTACAGTTCAGCCCATATTTAGTTTTCTCACAGTCTTTCCTTTTAACCAGGAACAACAAGCCATATTACATCACCATCCAACAAGTGTCCTAACTGCAGTCTGATTTACTGAATGAACATGCTAACTTCCTGGTCTTTAAAAAATTAAAAGACTGGATTTGATTATAGTTGTAAATGCTAGACAAATCCACTGTTGCCTTACATATTCTAGTGGAGCAAATGGAGTCTTTTTTATTCTTAGCATTACTGAAAGTTGCTAAGGGAGGATTTACATGACTTTAATACTTGTATAGTTTATAAATTCTAAATGTGATATTTCAGTCTACTCTTTACTGCAATCAACAACTGTTAACAAAATATTTACTGTCTGAATGTTTTTGTGGTATCTGGACTTTTTAATGCTGGCCCTAATGTTGCATCAGAGAAAACTGTTATTTTAAATTCTTATTCAAATTCCGGCCCAAGAAAATAAGTAAGATGTTCCAGCCTGTGAGGGACCATCGTAAACGTGCTGTTTAGTTTGATTCCAGGCGAAGCATCGCACATAAAAGGCTAAAAGCAACCTGATACCTTTCTCAAAATCATAAGTGTTTCCAGGCTCTGCCAAATACACCATCCCTACAAGCTGAAATAACTCTGTGTGTGTGTGTGCGTGTGTGTGTGTGTGCGTGTGTGTGTGCGTGAGTGCGTGAATGTTTGAGTGTCTAAGCACACTGGATAACAAATGTCCACATTACACACCCATTCTAAGCCTCAACCTTTGAGTCACTTGCGTTGTTTTTAACTGCGTTTTCACAGTGAAATGCGCAGTGCTGTGTACTGAATGCAGAAAAACATCATATGAGCTTAAATTTGCAAGTGACAGCATTTAATACTATAAATATTTAAATATATAATTTACACTTCAAGTGGAAAAGTCATTTTTTTATGACAAATAAACAACAGACATTAAAGTTGAACTCTTTTATCTTTTATTTCACTTGGCTGAGAATGACAGGAACAGCCCATTCACTGTGGTTGGAGATGCACTTCACAGTCTACTAATGAGAAAAAATTATCAGGTTTGTCGAGTCACACCCGTCTGGTTGGCTGTACTAGTGTCTACTAATTTTATTACTCTGTTAAATTATAACTTTTTTTTTTATTGTGGACTTAACTTCAGAGACTTGCCCCTTTTTCTGTCATCTCTAATGCAGGATGAACATGTTACATAGTAGAGCTATTCCAATCATAATGGAGGAGACATGCTTCAGATAAAGAACTACAGGTGTGTTACAGTAGTCTGTTAAAGTTTGAACAAACATGTTAACTGTGAAAAACCTGACAATGTTCAATGTCTTGAAGAAACAAAACTCTTGTTTTACACATCAGTGTCTGTTGACAGGTTTTAGGGAACACTAATGTACATGTGAAAAGCATCTTGTTCTCCACGAGATAGTGATTTAGTACGCATTATTTAACCTGGTGTTATGAAACAGTAACTGTTTTTTAACACACTGCAATAGGAAGGGAAACATAAAGGACAATAGCACAGTGTGAACTAACTGCTTCTTGCCAGTTGCAGGTGTCCTGGGAGTCATTGACCTCAGGTGTAAAACGTCACTCCCAAAGGGTCGGTGTGCATTAGCGGTTTCCCGTGCAGCAGATGGCAAACCACAGACAATGAGTGGATGAGACAGACGAGCCAGGTAAAGAAGAGGGAGGGGCTGAAATAGGTTAATCTCCCACTGCCTGGCTGCTGGAGGAACAACTTCAAACCACACATCAGTGGGTGGGGGAAGGATTTCTGTTTTAAGTGCTATTAAAAGGTCTGTCATCTCTGGTACTAAATTTCAAGATATATTCTTTTATTGAAATATGAGGTTCATCAGAGTTTAAAGACTTACACGATGATTTCAAAGACAAAATGTATTTCAAAATCTCAGATTCATAGAAAAGCTAGACGTGAAGATTCAGCACCACCTGTTCTCAGTTGACCTCTGGTGACCCCCTCCCCCTACTGTTATGTACTTTCATTCAGGGAGTAGCTTAGCAATTTAACTAAATAGGCTTACTTGTCAGAGTCATCTGCTTTGCAACCTCCACCATCACTTGTCGCAGTTATGCAAACACTTAAGTTGCTTAGATTTGCCGACATTCAGCTAAGTCATGTTTGCTGGTTTGTGAGACACGTAAATTTGACTTGCGAATTTTCTTTACAGATATCAGAGCCACCCAGCAGTGGGTTCAGTAGCAGTTCTGGCTGCTCCTGTTTCAGTTTTTCACTGTTGGGCCTCAGCCAACATTGAAAAAGAAAGTTGGGTGACTGTCAGAAATGACGATAACTAAGCCCATTAACTCCTCAGGATAAGCATCTTTTCTGACAAGGATTATTTGCAAACCAACCCACATTGTAATTGTCGCATGTTTTCTTTATTCTTGCCTTTTATTTAGCTCCTCATTACATTTGCCAGGCAATTATGAGTTTTTAGCAAAAAACAAACAAAACAAAATAGAGCTTTTCAGCAATTAGATTGTTATAGTTTCAATATTTATAACATTTGATATTGACTGAATAATTAAGCTAACTAAATAATATGGCTGCTGCTTTAAACCTACAATAAAATCAGTGCAATTAAAGACAATTTATGTATTGTGTATTAATTGATATTTGCTTATTAATTGAGAGTGAGTGTTTTGTGATTAATGGATGACTTATTTATCATTTTGATACAATGAGAGTTTTAATACAATTAGTAATGATTTTTTAATATTGTCTTTCTTTCTGATATAATGTAAAAGAATTTGTTTTGAAAAAAATACTGTGTAAATAACATACATAAAGTGGAAAAAGTTAGCATTTCCCAGGCTTTAATATCTATTAAATATTATGTAAGTTTCTTATTTCCATTAATTACTGTAATATTGTCAAATGTTTGTTTTTGTTGTTTTAAATATTATATAATATAGTATTTTGTAATACTGACCCTAACATTAGGTTTGGGTCAGTAGCGTACTGTCGGCTTTGAGAGCTTTTGTTGAAAACAGCTGCCTGTTCCTGCTGAAAATCAGTTCAGTATGATTGGTGAGATAAACACAAAACAGATGCAAGCAGTGCAACCAAACGCTAAGCTGAATGTTGCCAAACCGCTCCACAGAGCTGAGGACAACTTTTGTGTTAATCATGCATGGCTTTGTCAGAATGAGTGAGTCCCATCACATCACACATATTCATTTGATCTACTGTTTATTTAGAAACAAAAAGTATTAGTGCAGGTTTTAAGAACTGTCTGACTCGTCTGTTTTTGTTTTTTTTCTCCTCTAGCAGTCAGCATCATGTGTCATTATCATTTGATTCAGAAGAACCTTGAGTTTTAATCTGGTGTATTTAAAGTCACAGTTTTTCATTCTAATCAATAGCATTTTGCTATGTTTGAGAATAGATTCATTTTACAGATTTTTAACTGAGAACCTCAGAAAGTTTTTTATGTTGTTTTAAACTCCCAAATATTTTTTTGTTTACATGCAACCTCATATATAAACAAGTAATAGCCATTTACCATAAAATGGTCAAACATGTTTTTAAGTGGAAAACAAGGATATTCTATTTTATCTGTAACTACATTTGCCATGTATATGTGTCCAAATAAGCTTGAAGCTTAAATAGAAAGACTGCTAAATCATAACAGAGAGTAATGAAGCAAAAGTGACTTTTGTCAGAGAAATAGCAAAGTGCAAGGAAGGTTGATATCCATCTTTAAAAAGCTATTACTACACACATTCAGAGCATCAAATATAAATATCAAATGTACAATAAATGACTAGATTTTGCAAATTACCCCCAGGAACTATACATGGCCTCACCACAGAAACAAAGAAGAGGAAATCTGCAACATCAATGAGATTTGAAAAATTCCCATGAGTTTTTAAAACATGTGAATCATATTAAAGGTTAAAAAGTTATGTAGCACTGAAGAGAAATATTTTAAGTATATGCTTTAGATTTTTTTTAGCCACCCACAGCTGTGTGGGTTTTAAATAATAAAAGGCAGAAAACTTAAATAACCCCCCCACCCCCCACCCCCCCAAAAAGATTTGTCCACAAAACAAACCAAACAAATAAAAGATAATATGAGAAAAAAAAAAGAACATCTGTGGATAATCATAAACCTATATGCACTGATAACAATAAAAATCATCCATAAGCACAGCAGTCTGTTTTGAGCTCACATATCCCTCAGTTCACCGTGCTGTTGTCACGGTGGCTCCGCCCACACTGTGACGTGTCGGGGAGAGTGTTGAGCTGCGAGAGCAAAGCAGCTTTAATTGAGGGGCAGAGAGAAAAGCCAGCGATGGCTTCGCTCAGGCAGGAGCACCACTATGGGCTCTCCTGTGGAAAAAATAACAAAAACAGCTCCAACAGGACGCTGTACCATGTCAAGCTCACGGACACGGCTATGAGAGCGCTGGAGGCTTACCAAAACCTCAAGGTACCTTTTCCTCGTGTGTTTGTGTGTGTGTATGTGCGCGCGCGTGCCTGTGGAGATCAATCCACTCTTGTCAAAGTTGTCGCCTGAGTTTTTTCTTTTTATTTTTTTAAGAGTTTTACGGATGTGCTTTAAGTTACTTTCCCTCTGTTTTGTTTTTGAATTAGTTTATTCTATTTTTTAAAAAAAGACTTACACTTTAGCTCTGTGTTTTGTGTATAAATAGGCTAAATGAGAGTCGCTCAGGCTGGTATACATTTAGGCTACTTGTAACTGCGTTACCCCTGAATCCGTTGGGCTCCATGGCCGCATAGCATACCAAGGCTGAACCCTGTCATTGTCGGGAAAAGACGAGGCTGTCAGCTGCTGGCTGGGAAGCCTTGTGCCTCAGTGTACAGCGGAGTGACAATCTGACTAGTTTTCTAAGCGCAGGCACGCTGCTCTGTCTCATAATTAGCTTCAGTGGAGGCCATTAACAGCACACAGGCATTATTTATTGTGTAATTTACATTTAAACATTACAGCAACATTTAATGGACTAATTTGTTGTTTAGAGCTATCTGTTATAAGCTATGTCTACCTATAGCACAGTAAATTAATTTTTTCTTTCTGTCTGTCTCTCACCTCAGGGGTCTTTGCCAAATGATCCACTGATTTGTTTCAAGGGAAGCCAGGGGGTAAGTTACAACAAGTGCAATCTTTTGTTGAATCTAATTTGCAATAAAGAACAAGCAGAAAGTTTAAGGTGCCTAAATTACTCTTTTATCTCTTAAGAAATTGTCAGGTTTTTGCTCAGTGGTTTAAGGCATGTCAAACAGTAGGTATGTTAAGAAGGCAACATACAACTGCGACACTTTTTTGAACAAGAACAAATGCCAAGTAACTTCTACAACTACAAGGACTTTAGTCCATCTCACATTGCTGTTGAGGCACAGATTTCACTGTACTACAGCTCAGATAGGAGCTTAAAGCCGGTGGTCTCCTGCAGATAAGAAGCATGCAGGTTACTGGGTCAGGCTGGTGACTGTGGAGAGGCTTTGTTAGGTCAGTGAGCGGCGATGGGAAAAGGGATGGGAGGGAGAGAAGGAGGGTGCGAGGCAGGGAGGAGTGTGCAAACACACTGACAGAGCCAGAGTTAGCAGCGGGGGAGAAGAGGAACACGTCAAATGAGGAGCCCTCAGTGACAGATTAGCCTTGTGCACCTTGTTCTCATTTGCGAAAATAAGCTTTAATAGACCTACTACATAAGTGTGAGTGTGTATTCACTGTATGTAATACACTTACAGTAGACACTAATACATCAGTAATACTCTTGAGCTCTTGCAACTCAATCATAATCTGTAGTATGAAGCCTGAATGATGTGTGTTTTGACTAAAGTCAGGAGCAGCTGTGTCCTTGGGGGTAAACTCTGTTTTTTCAGTAAACCTAGTTGTGTCTGTAAAATTTCCAAGTTTTCTCCAGTACAAACTGTCACATTACCCTGTGACGTTCTTCTTAAGAGCTTTCCTGATCTGGGTCCAGTGTCAGAGGTGAGGGGTCAGTTGGTCAGCTGCTGTCATTTCTTTTTGGCTCTGGTAATGTTACGAATGTAGCTCCAGCTAGGCAGAGGGCTGTAACAGGAATATGTGTGGCATTTGATTAGAAGAAAAGCTGGAAATCCAGTCTGAAGCTTCAGGGCTGACACACTGAGTTACTGCTGAGAAATAGTTAGCTGTAAAACTTGGCTTCTATTTCAATTTAGCTGTTCATGTCGTGTAGCCTGTGCAAAGAGTATGCTGAAATAAAAGACAGGAAGCTTTACAGATTTTGTTTTACATTGATTTTATTGTAGTCTTTCTGAACAAGAATCAATATCAGTGAGTTAATGCAGTTAGGTGCTGTATAAATACTGTTTCGAAAGCCTGGAGGAAGGCCCGGGCTTGTATCTAAGGTTTTACACCCTCACAGTCCATCTCTGGTGTTATTGTGATGCCTGAGGGATTTCAGGGAATTTCACACCCCTCCCTGTATGTGGCACTGAGAGCTGAAGTTATTAGCCAAATGAATGTTTAGAGGTAATCACAGGAGCGGTAATGCTCTTGATTATAGCATGAGGCATCATGACTTCAGTTTGCTGTAGCTTTCCCTGTCTGCCTGACTCAGACATTCATGAATGTGTGTTTTCAGATGAGTGAGTGTGTGCAGTGCTGGCACACTCTTGCTGCAGTAATAGCTAGGCAGATGACATGAACTCTGGCCTGCTAATTTCCCTGTCCCCATTCCCTGGTTGGAGTCCCACTTTTTCTCTCTGCGTGTAATAAAAGCAAGAGAACACACCTTTTGATGCTGAAGTGGTGTGTGTTTGAGGGATGTGCTGCACACCGTGCATGTATGCATGCATTTTTATGTGTTAAATGCTTTTATTAGTCAGCTACGACATGGGTGTCGATGGTTGTTTTGTGTGTGTTTTTATGCTGTGTCCTGTGTGGCCTAAAGGCATGATTTATTCATGTTCCACCTCCTTTTTTCCTGTCCTGCCCCCGCTTCCTATTGTGCAGCAGTCTTTAGCCTGGCAGGACCAGAGAGGATCCCTAAGGACCCTCTGTGTGTGTGTATGTGTGCTTTTTGGTTGGTTTGCTTTTTGCTTTTCAGTTACTTGCTTTTCTGCGAATATCAGTGTTTGTCTTTGGCTGTAGGCTTTTTGTGTGTGTGTGTGTGTGTGTGTGTGTGTGTGCTTAGGCAGCCTATGCTAAGATCCCCAGAGCCCCCTCTGATTGTGTGTTGTGTGTGTTGTCTCCTCTGATTTGAATGACAATAAGTGGGGGAATGCAGGCTGTGTGTTGTCAGACTCTTTGGATCACCGAAAAATGAATCACGTACAGTTGGTCCAGATGTGTTGTGGCCTGCCCTAGAGGGGTTTTTGTGCCCAACGTAATAGAAATCTCCCTGCTGTGGATTTAATGGACTGTAGACTAAGACCCTAACACTGCAAACATCTTCCATCATATACATTTAGTTATTTAACTGTTAGCAGATCTAGAGTTTTTAAATGCCAGAAACACTGATGTAACTTTAATTGCAGTAAAACCTGAAAGATAAAAGAAGAGGTTATAAAATATGGCTTATCATCTAAATTACTGCACAATAAAACTCTTAAAATTGCACTCTTAAATTTGGAAAAATCATCTTGAAACATAAAATATAGAAAGTACTTAGCAATGTGGAAAAAATGCCAGGCAATTAAGAATGTGAGCACTAAAAAAGAGCTTTCACTGCTCTTAATCTCTTAATCTCTTTTCTATATATATGTTGTAAATGTCACCTGTTATATGTGTGCGTGGTTCTCTCTTAGATCGCCCTAATCAGTGTTTGCCCACAAAGGGGAAATTGTTCAGGGATTATGATGTTTTAAACACTGATGGTTATAGCTTGCTGCTTTTTTTTAAAAAAACAAAGAATGAAAATCTTACGCACCCACTGGATTACATGTTTATTTAGCATACGTGTGTGCAAGATGAAGTCAAGCTTTCCTCTGAGGTTCAGCAGCAGCGGCGCTAGAAAAATGTGCTCTCTGTCTGATTAAGCAGCTTGGAGATATGGAGCACATCTTGGCTCGCTGAGGAACGTGCCCTGTCTAATTTCTCTCGTGAGAATATCCATGCCGTAAGCTAATGAGGCATGCAAGCACACTTGTTTCAACCTTAACGCACGTCTATCATGATATGACCAAGCATATGTGAAAACATAGTATATTATGAAGGCTCTCACCTAGCTTGGGGGGAAGATGGAGGTGGAGATGTTTTGGTCAGACACAGAGAACCACAATTTGTTGAATGTGATAGTTTGGCCTTCAGGCACCTGCTATAGATTCGTCTTTCTTCGCACTGGAGTGGGAAGCCTCAGGTAATGCGCCTTTCCTCCCTTCTACTCCTGCTCTTTCATATTCAGCCTCCTCTTTCCCCATACTGGAGCTCTGGCGGCAGCTCTGTCTCTCTGTGAAATTGCAAATGAAAAGTAGAAGAAAGTGATTACAGGCTGGGGCTTGATTACATGCACTGTCTCCCACTCAAGACAGCCACATTAATCACCCAGTGCCAGCATGTGGAACGTAGCTGGAGAGAAGACGCCGTGTAGCTCCAAGCATCGACTGATTGACTGTGGGATCATAAACACACGCAAAAACATGCAAAATCACTAGTTTCTCTCTTTGTATGTCTCTCTGCCCCCCTTCCCTTGTTCTTCCATGCAGTCGGAGACACAGACACACATTGTGTTTTGTAACGCTGTCTGTCATTGTGGTGGGGTCTCCCCTTAAATGGCATGTGTCAACTTGTGGCCCTGGGAACGGTTTGGCTCTTTTGTTTGGGATGAGATGATGAGAAGTAGGGTTTACTGAAGTATGGTGAGGGAAAGGGTGATGGCTGGCTGGGTGTCTGGCTGAGTGTGAGTGTGAGTGTGAGTGTAAGTGTGAGTGTGTCTAAGCCAGTGGTGGAGATGTTTGGCTGATAGCTAGACTTTGGCCTCTCTTCTTCCTCAGCTTTATGAGTAGCAGTTGTGAGAGGAACTGGGGCTCAAGCCTCCCTCTGTTCACGCTGGATTAACACATATACACACACACACATAAACAAAGTTGGCATTAGCCCTGAGCCCAGAGTGACTTGCCTCCTGCTGATAACAGTCAGCGGTGGTGGCGACAGGTTTCACTCCCTCCTCCTCCTGCTGCACCTCCTCCCACTCCTCCTATCAACCAGAAAGGGGAAGCAGTGCCATGGCATCCCGCTCTGGAGCCGAGCAGGCCAGAACAAAAGACGGCCTGTTTTCAGAAGGCCATTACTCAGACTGCAGAGGATGTGGAAACAATAGCCTGCATGAGATCTACACCCAGACCCCACATTCAACCAAAAGCTAGCAGGAAACATAAGCCCTGTGCACCGACAGCAGTCTCTCACAGTTTTTGTTCAATCAACTTTATAGTTTGATAAAGCCAGGAAAATGAGCCTCTCCCTGTCCTGCGTCTTCAATGCGTGGAGACATTTATGACGGTTAAGAGTGAACTGTGGCTCATTAAGATGTGTCAAAACTTGTGCTGCTGACATTTTTTTAAGAAATGGGGGGTGGGTTTTCTGATGTTACTAGGCAAGTTGTTTCAAATCTGACGCATTAGTCTTGTGTCTGCTTTTATAGAGTGTGTGTACATCTACATCAGCAATTAGATTTTAGTTATATCAGGGCCGTTCTCCAATTATTGCATCTGTCTTGTAAACAGATTAACAAAATTTTTAAAATTTAAAGGAACCTAAACCCAGTAAACAGTTTCTAATTAAGTTATTTCTTTTAAAACATTGTGGCACCGATTATTAGCTGCTTTCCAGTATGAAATGTAACAGAGATCAGAATGAGTCATTTAAAAAAGATTCTTGTGATGGTGGAAAATTAAAGTACATTTATCACCTTAGTCATAGACCAACTGAGTTTCCCTTTTTTTGTGCTAATGTTTCTTGTTGACCAGCAAACAAACAGCTTGTGTACACATGTCATTAGGAAAGTAGCAGAAAAAATGTAGTTACTACTGATTTTTCCAAGAATTAAGATGAGAATCTTAAATGAACTGTGGAGGAAGATCAACTGTTTTTTTTTAAACCAAACCAAACCAGCTTCCAATATTCACATCCTGGTAATAAATGTAAATATGCAGTAATTTACGTTTAACTTTAATAACTTTTTGTTTAACTTGATTTAAATTTGGATTTGGATTGAAACTGAGTGAGTGATGGTTAAGAAGACTGGCATAAAATGGAGACTCCAAAAGTTGAAGATACCAAAATACAAATGTATTTAGTTGTACAGTGCAACAGACACACACCTAAATGCTGACATGCAGTCTTGAAATTGAGTGTAAACACACAGATATTACAGTACACATTTGTATTTCTAGTTTCACACAGAGATGCTGTTCAGCTCAAAATTCCAAGAAGTGCAAGTAACAACTTGCCCAATTTTGAACTGCTACTTCTGCTTTCTTCTCTTACATGAGATGTTGAGATAACATCACATTTGTTTCTGTTTTCAAACATGATGAATCCAGTGAGGTCATGACCGAAAATGTTGGAGGTTTTAAGAAATTAATGTGTGTTGATTTAAATTTGTGTGTTGATTTAAGTGAGTGTCCCATTCATTGAAGAGTGATATAGAACAGTGTTTTTCAACTGGTGTGCCATGTCGCGGCACACACCTGACGATCTCTGATGATCGTCAGGTGTGTGCCGTGGCACACCAGTAATGTACCGCGGCACAAAGGTTTAAAAACACTGATATAGAAGTTCAGAAAAGTGACATTAAAGTAAACACTGCTCATTTATTGTAGCAGGATGATTTTGTTTTGCATGTATTTGCAGGTATGGACACTGATACTGTGGTGCACTTTCACTTAATAATGCCTCTTCACTGGACTGTGTTCAGTTGACCTCTCTGTCCTGTTAGTGTTTGCATATTGAAAAATTCTCAAAATAGTCCTTGTTAGCTATAAAGGCTTATATTGATGGGAATTTTAAAAGAAACTTTTGGGCTGCTGTTTAGCTCACTTGGTAGCGTGCGCGGCCCAGGTACAGGAGGCTCAGTCCTCTGCGCAGCGGTTGCGAGATCGAGTCCGACTCCTGACCCTTTGCTGCATGTCACTACCCCCTCTCTATCAATCTCCCCGTTTCACCTTTGTCCTATCAAATAAAGGCCGAAAAGCCCCAAAAAAATGTTTAAAACAAAAAAATTTAAATGAAAGACTCAGATGAAACAGCAGTACTAAAACAAAAAATGTTTTGAAGTTTGCAGACAGAGAAAACAGATGGACACATGGGCACATGGCAAGGGAAATGCCTTTGAGAGGAATTAATGAAGACAAAGAAAAAAAGAAAGAGACCGATGGTCAGAATGACATTTCTAATGGAAAGACATACGACAAACTATCGAAAATGAGAATGGAAGATGTTGAGAATGACAGGTAGGTGAGTGGATTAGAGTAGTTCATCTCAGTGTAAATATGTGAATCTAATAAGTGTCGGGGCTGGGCTTTTGGTTAAACGAATGAATAATATGTTGAACACTTGTCAGATTTAGCCCTCTCTCTGTTTTTTTCTCTCTGTTGCTTCTGGGGATCACAGAGTGTCACCAAAGTTTTAATTCACTCTCTCTTATCAGGCAATTATTGTTACACTATATTTTAAACATGAATCTTTGCTATCAAGTGTTTTCTAACCACCTTGGTAAGTATTCATGCTTGCTCTGTCACTCCAGTTTTGCTTCATTCAAGAATCTCAGAGATCAGAAGCAACCCACAGATTCCCTGAATATTTTACTTGAAAGGAAGACTATAAATATTTCATTATTCATGGTCAGTTGAATTCTTTAAGTGTCAAGTCCTTTGTAAGAGTGCCTCTCTGGGTTTGAATTGCCATGTGTGGCTTTCTTGAGGCTGCGCTGGGCTTTGATGCAGGCCCCAGTGGCTGGGAACGAGAGTGCTTGTTGTCGTTTGCACAGCGGGGGTCTTGAAGTCTGCTCATGGAGGTCATACAAGCAACCATCAGTGGGTAAATGCCAGCGTGGGCTCCTGGGTGCAATGAATGACTGGAGATGTGCAACAGCTGGAATCTTGTGACGACACAAGGCTCAAACCAATGAACAGAGTCCATAAAATATTAACTATTGCTACTGTGGGGGAAGATTGGAGGGAGTGTCCTCAGATGATCTCCTCACTTACTTAGTCACAGAGGCTTTGTATCAAAAAAATATTTAATTTTCACCAGAAGTCATTTACATCTGCTGCTCCTCCCTTCTTTAAATAGTGGTGTGTGAACTTACAGGCTTTCCAGCACTGAGAGAACCAGTTGGTGCTAAAAAAAACAACCCGTGCTGTCAGTTGGTGTAAACTCAGAGGATTTCAAGGTTGGGTTCAAACAAGGCCAGCACAGTTTAATGTTTGTGTTTAGTTCTTACATTTTAAAAAAGGCTTGTATGTGTTTTTTCCTGTGCAGTTAGGGCTGGGTGATATGGTAACAAACATGAGTGGAATTATTTTGTTTCATTCTGATGGTATAAAGTGTAATAATGTCGCCAGTTTGAAAGGAACCTGTAACCTGATGATGACTAAAGCCTTAGGAAAGCAGAGGGTTTGTTAGATCAATCAAAAAAGTAAAGTTTATTAATATTAAAAATATTAACTATGTAATGATGTAATTTAACTGTGCACACATGGTTTGGTGTAGAAAATATTTTGTGAGGAATAAGTATATTGAATAACATTTAGATTTTAAGACTTAAATTGCAAACAAGCTTTTTCTGTCTTGAAAGCTCCACATTCCTCGATCGTTTTATGGCCTATCCCCATGTGAAATGGCTGGTGTCCAGATTACTCAGTCATGCTTTACCATTCTCTTGCCCTAATACCTCCCAAGAAATGCTAATCACACTTAATGTCACCCTCGGATTTCACTGGAAGTGAAATTCAAAGCAGCATACAAGGCACTTCACCTACCTGTCTGTACTGTTTGGAGTAATCCATGTCAGCAGCATTTGCCAGGTGGTCAGTGAACCTTCATTTAGAAAATTCAGCAGTTCTGTTCTCAGTACTGTAGCCCAATAGACGTGTTTGCCAGTGTGTGATGCTTTGCTCTTTTGATATGGCGAATAGAGTAGCAACTAATGATTATTATAATTATAGGTAAAGCAACATCAATTTAACCTCCTCAGGTGGCTTGTTTTGTCTGTCAAATAGTCCAGAAACTAGAGATATTCCATTTGAAAATTACATCAGACTATGGGAAGTACAATTTTTCTTTTAGCCTTTAACTGATTTGGGCCCCTCCATCTCTCATTTGCTACTTAACACCTCACCATATTCACAATGTTGTTTCTATTTTTGTCTGTGTGTCTGCTGCACAGCAGCTGTCTGGAGCTTTTTTCGCTAAAAACAAAACATTGATAAGATCAGTGAGACAGAACCATCAGTAAGCATCTAAAGCTCTGTAAGGCTGTACTTATGACCATGATAAGTACGCTAACATGCTATCTTGTTTAGGTATATTTACCATCTTACTGTAGCGAAATTCCTTCTAGGCAAGTCCCAGCACTCAGCAGCTATTTTGGCAACACCACCATGCAGTTAATACAGCCTAACAAGACGAGGCCCTCTCCTTAAATGAATGTTAAGAGTCATAACTTCTCCTTCCATGGTTGCCAGGAAATAAAAAATACATAAAATGCAGTTCAGTTCAGAGTACCAGCATGATTGGCCAGATATTTTTATGGTTTGGCTGTAAAGCTAGGTGATTGTCATCTAGCAAAAAGAGGCAGAATACATTTCATACAACCAGCATCTTGACTTTTCTACTCAATTGTAAAATTGGTTTATAATGGTAGGTGGATTTGCCGAGCCTGGAGACAGGTAGTTGATTGTTGAGTCCCGTTTTAAGTTGTGAAATACCAAAACTTCAGGGCGGTATTCAAACCAAGCCATGGTTGACAGCCTTGAAATGAGACTGAACAATAAACTTTCCTTCTCCAGAATCACCAACTTTACCTTTTACTATTCTGTCGGATCAACCTTTTGATTTTTGATGAATCATAGTAGCACTTTTTGAGATTTGATTATCTCAAACTGTTTGCAGTTACTGTTTGACACTCTAAAAAGCTCTTATTACCAGCTGTTTCTTTGGTTTCACAACTATTAAAAAATTACACAATCAGAGGAGGAGGCGGAAGATTGCTTGAACACGTTTGTAGGTGTAGGATGACTCGGACTGACGAAGATGAGCAAGGATTTACACTGTGACATTTCACCATCTTTATTTGTATAATCACATTGGTTGTTGAAACAACAATGCTTTAATCTTTATTAATATTCGGTTAATAGGTATGGCTAAGAGGTCATTAAGTACATGCATCATCTTGTGAAATGTTAATAGAACTGCCTCATGGTTAGAACCAATCCCTCTGATCACAGCATGTTTTCTGACCTTTATCTCCTACATACAATGAGACACACAGTATCACCTTACAGGCTCTAAGTCTGTGTCATTGAAGGGTAACCTGCAGCAAATGTTGCATAATTCTGAACTAGACACCAGAGATGCTCACAAGTCATTTTTTCCAAATCCTAGTCAAGTCTCAAGCCCTGAAGCAGCAAGACCAAGTCAAATCTCTTATGGTTGTAATGAGTGTTATATCATCTCCTGCCATTCAGTCTGCTAAGAGCGCTTCATTTATATCTGAGGAATTCAGAGTATGTACTGTGTATTATCTTTGCTCTTTTTTCTGTCAGTATTAGCTTTCATATATTTTTTGCATTCTTTCTACAGTGCCATAAGAACAAAAATCACTCCTTGTATTCTCCTTTGTAACATGAACATAAAACTACATTGTACACCATTTATTGACAGTTTACAGTCTACAGTGAATCAACAAATCACTCTACCTCTCTAACCCAGAGTAACAGTAACCTAATGAGCTTTAACAATACATGTTCAACTGTAAACTTGTTAAACACCCATATTATTTTTTAGGCACAGCTAATTTCTTTATGACAAAAGCGCAAAAAAAACCCAAAAAACACATTGTCTCACTCATTCATCTTTTCAAAATATTCAAAAAACACCAAGTTAGTATCAATGTTAGATTGCTGATGTCAAGCTAAACATGTTTGCAAACATCTTTACAAAACCAAGTGACTCACCTGCAAGTTGTTTTTTTTACACACCTGTTAGTTGAATGTGGTAATTCCAGCTTCTTTAATTTTGATACCACGTACATTGCTTCTAGCAATCATTTGTTTGTGCCTTTTCAAAGTGGC